>JAIXND010000789.1:2506356-2524359 GCA_023646645.1 Varanus salvator macromaculatus | reverse complement strand
CCCATAATGCTGACCCGCGGGTCACGGAACAAAAAGGGGTGAAATTCACAGGTTGGCCGAATGCTCCGAAATTCGCAGAGCCTGCTGAGGAAGGGCTACCGACACCAGACGTGCGTCGGAACTCGCGCCGGGAGTCTGGAAGGGGTGCCGGGACTGAGCCGGAAAAATCTGTCCAAAATGCCCAAAAATGGGCCGCGACGCTGACCCGCGGGTCACGGACCAAAAAGGGGTGAAATTCGCAGGTTGGCCGAATGCTCCGAAATTCGCAGAGCCTGCTGAGGAAGGGCTACCGACACCAGACGTGCGTCGGAACTCGCGCCGTGAGTCTGGAAGGGGTGCCGGGACTGAGCCAGAAAAATCTGTCCAAAATGCCCAAAAACGGCCCATAATGCTGACCCGCGGGTCACGGACCAAAAAGGGGTGAAATTCGCAGGTTGGCCGAATGCTCCGAAATTCGCAGAGCCTGCTGAGGAAGGGCTACCGACACCATATAAGCATCGGAACTCGCGCCGGGGGTCTGGAAGGGGTGCCGGGACTGAGCCAGAAAAATCTGTCCAAAATGCCCAAAAATGGCCCATAATGCTGACCCGCGGGTCACAGACCAAAAAGGGGTGAAATTCGCAGGTTGGCCGAACGCTCCGAAATTCGCAGAGCCTGCTGAGGAAGGGCTACCGACACCAGACGTGCGTCGGAACTCGCGCCGGGAGTCTGGAAGGGGTGCCGGGACTGAGCCAGAAAAATCTGTCCAAAATGCCCAAAAACAGCCCATAATGCTGACCCGTGGGTCACGGACCCAAAAGTGGTGCAACTGGCAGGTTGGCCAGACGCTCCGAAATTCGCCCAGCTTGCTGAAGGAGGTCTACGGACACCAGACGCGCGTCGGCACTCGCGCTGGAACTCTGGAATGGGTGCCACAGCTGATCCAGAATAATCTGTCCAAAATGCCCATAAACAGCCCATGACGCTGACCCGTGGGTCACGGACCCAAAAGTGCTGAAACTGGCAGGTTGGCCAGAAGCTCCGAAATTTGCCCAGCTTGCTTAGGGAGGTCTACGGACACCAGACGTGCATCGGCACTCGCGCCCGGACTCTGGAAGGGGTGCCAGGGCTGAGCCAGAAAAATCTGTCCAAAATGCCCAAAAATAGCCCGCGACGCTGACCCGTTTGTCACGGACCCGAAAGTGGTGAAATTTGCAGTTTGGCCAAATGCTCCGAAATTCACACATCTTGACGAGGGGAGGTCTCTGCAGAAAAATTGCCCCGATCTAACTAAATCAGTTCTCTAATTGATTTAGTCTAATTTGCTGTAAGCCACCAATGCAAGCATTTCAGGTTGAGAATAATTTGGTTAAATTAACATGAGCAATATTTAACCTGATTTAACAGTTGATTGTCTCTCACTTGAAGGAATTAATGTAGTTAAAATGCAACGATTTCTGTGAGGAGGCAAGTCTTCAGTAACAGCACAATTTTTTAATTATCTCTCTTTTTAACTGCCTTTTCTCCGTGATGGCCCTTCGTTCTTCAAAGCCAGGTTTCGGTCAAGATTGAGTAGAGTTTACAATTTTTATGTTTCGCTTACTTGAAAAAATACACAAGAGTGTTCAGCAGCCCTGCTGTCATAAATGCCCTCCTACCCTGTTTTTTGTTGCCTTCCAAAATTACTAAGCAAAAGACAACATATTTAGTATGGATGTAGAACAGAATTTTTACAGAGGGCTTTGGCTATTAGTATATAAATTCCCACAGTGGTATAGAAATGCCATAAAGAAATATGTTGTCTACTAGATATTTTATTTATTTAGAATATTTATATGCCGTCCTTTCGCAAAGGCCTCAGGACGACTTACATAAATATTTTAAAGAAAATGCCCAGTCCTCAGAGAGGAAACCAAGGTGTGACAAAACAGAGGCCCTTTTCACACATCGCCATGGCACTACTTTTAATGGAGTTGCATGCCACCTCCATAGGTGGATTTCTGTTTGCTGTGATATTTATTCGCATTGTGTGTGGTATTGTTCCACGAAGCTGGTTGTGAACAGATCCTTTCTTAAAACACTGTGCAGTTAGTTTTATTAATTATCAGAACGTATTTGCTGTGTTCTACATTGGTCCAGTCTTTTCATTTTGCTTGTATCCACCACTCAAGTCTGAATGGGTGAATCTTTGTTGCACAGTTGCATTAAAAATGATAGGTCTATAAACATCGCAGTGAACATTGAAAAGCCGCCTCTTCATTTCCATCTCAACTTCATTTTAGGCAAGGATTATGGAAGCTTATTCCACTGGCAGAAGTTCCCCAGTGATAATGGAATCAACATGGTCTGCCAGAAATGCAGTAGACAACGCACCAAATTATTTCATTTTCTGACTCAATCTAGATTCCGGCTTGGTTCAAAAGAGAATCCCCCAGGTGCGCCTCTCTTCAAAACAGCCAACACACACTTGCCGTGTCACCTTCTGCCCAGTCCCCAGCGAACCTCTTTTCAACATTTCTCTTTTAACTAATATCTGGGGCGGCAGGAAGAAAACGACACAGCCGACTTCCATTTCCAGATCCCAGCATAACAAAAATGGAAGAAAATATAGATATTATGATTCTAATACTTTGGAGTAGTTTACCTCAGCAGAAAATCTATTACAATAATAACTTTTTGATGAAATGCCATAGCCTTTTTCTTTCTCCTGAAGCCCCTGCAATATTTCTGTTACAAGATTTCACTTATCTATTACAATGCTCAAAGGGTTACTCTTATCAGCTGCACTGCCTTTTGCTGCAGATAACCAGAGGTGTACACAAGCTTAGGGAAAGTGACTCACCTGGAAACGGCTATAAAAAGAGTGGGTGCTTGTGGTTGGATTACCCAATGCTGGTCCAGCATGCCTGCCAAATTTCTAGGACCTCCTTGGGGCCTGTTGGCTGTTTGTCCACACAGAATACCAACCAGGGATAGCGTACTTCTCTTTGGGCTCAGAACCAAGTGAGGTCAATAGCTAAACGTGGTACATTTTGTGAGCCAGACAGCCCTTCCCAGCAAGGGCAATCACTCCAGCAATTGCTAAAAGAGTCTTTATTCCAAGGTAGAAAGTTGACCTCTCGCTCTGACGTCTGCCCACACTTTGTTATGAACCCTTCAGGGCCTGTCCCTGGGGATGGTGTGCTTTGCATGTGCACTTGCCACCACCCCTTGAACTGTGTCTCCAGTTGCCCCAGCCGATGTGTGCCCCTTCGCGATCAAGCATCCCAAATAATCTCAGGAGCCTCCCCAGCTTGCTCTCTAACAGCTTCATTCTTGCAGTTAAGAGTAGGATCAAGCCCCATGTCTGTCCTTGAAGACATGCCTTGACATGCCTTGAAGACATGTCTGCTCTGCCTCAGTCTACCCCTCTGGGCATGGCTCACCACCTGTCATGGATCTAGTCATAACATCTAGAGAATTAGGATGAGAACTCTGTCCTGGTGTGGAATAATAATTAAACTCCTGTTCTTCTAATCTGGAGTTCTGGTTCTCGCCCAAGCCTTCCCTCTCTTGTATGAGTGTGGGAATCTCATCCGAGCGCACACACACAACAGTGCAAACTGTTGTTCATGAACAGTTGGTGGGACAGAGTTCCCTACAACTACACACCCAAACAGTCAAGTGCCAGCAAGTTTAGGAACTGCCACTGAGTTGCTGTCCATCTCTCATAGGTTATGTTGTGCTTGATGGATCATGATTTGTATGAAACAGTGCTAGAGAAAAAGAAACATGTGGCAGAAGGAAATCCTGTATGATGAAGCTGCATTCCCACACACACGACTGTTTGCGAATGGCTCAGTCTGTTTCTGGTTGGCATCCATTTCACATGTGTTCATTTGCAATTCTGTTCTGTCCAGACTCATAGTACCACACAAACACCTGTCTGAATACATATTTAGCATATCTCACATGGTACATAGTTCTCATTTTCTCAAAATAGGCATTTCTAAATGTATTTTATCTGTGCATACTTATGTTTTGAACTGAGAGCTGCATGACAAAATTCCGAAAAGTGTGAAATCTGAAGGATAATGCCATTCCTCCGGGCACATTATTCTGAGAGTTGTTGATCTGGTCAGTTCATCTCAAAATGCTAGACGCAATCATTGAGCAGCAGCGGGTGGAAGTTCAAGGGCTGAATTTCAGTTTGGAGATGCTCTCATGGAGCATAGCCCAGTGATGGATAAGGCCAAAGGCGAGAGGGACAGAGATGCAACACCCAAACTAGCAACATGTTTAGCTGAAAGCTCTTATTGCCAGGAAGACCTCAGGAAAAGCTTTGCGACCTTTTGGAGTGGAGAAAAAGCTGCACAAAACCTGAGAAACCATGAACACTTGGAGGGAAACCACTGGAGGGAAAGGAGGAACCTCAAAGGGCCAGATGTGTCCCCCAGTCCTGAAGTTCTGCAACTTTGCAACAGAGCATCAAAGTGTGTGCAGTGGTGGGAAACCCGCACATCTTTTGTGTTAATGGAAATTCCCATTCTGGAGTATTATTTCTCACCTAGTCCAAGGGAAGCCATGGGTGGTTTCCATATCTCTGTCACGGACGGTTCATGCAGTTTTCCTAATGTGTTCATGTGTCAACATTAGAACTCTGGGTTGGCGTTGCTTTTCCTTTTCACAGGGGCTGGCGACCAGGTGGCACCGAGAATCTCATAGACTGGATTCCTTCAGCCACCAAGTAACCCCTTTTCTTTGAGGGGAAGGTATCACAGGCCCTGCAGAGTGCAGCTTGGCATGCCTGGCTTACAGATGCAGCTCAGTAAGGGATACAACTCCTTTTTAGTGCTTGGCTGGTCCTGTCTTTTACTCTCAGTGGAGTGAGTCCGAGGGCCAGGAAGCATCTGGGAAGCTCTCTCTTTCCTCATCTATTTGATCCCTTTCCTCATCCTTGCAGGACCAACATTCCCTCTGGGTGCACTTCCTTTTCCCCTCCGCTCCCCTCCGCTCCCCTCTTCTCTTTCCTCCAATTCTCTTACCTTCCTCCTTCATCGTCTTATTTTCTCCATCTCCAAAGTACTCCTCAACCTGTTCTGAACAGCCAGGGCCAGCCTTGCCACCTCAAAGCAGAGAAATCTGGGAGATAATAGCAAAGTTGTGGGAGAGAACAGTGCCAATCCACCTTCCTGACCCCACTAAGCTAGACTGATGCCTTCAGGTGTGATAGGAGATGCTGCTCCATCCTTGCTGTTGAAGGAAGGTGCTTCTTCTTGAGGTACACGAAGCACATGGCCTGGAGTGTTCCTTGAGGCAGCAAAATGTCTTGGGTCTGCCGCGTGATGAGTCCAGTTCTGCTTGTCAGTGGTCCTCCCTCCGGCTGCACTCTCTCCTCTGGAGGCCTCTCCTTGAGGCCACTGACATGGTTCAGCTCTTCCTGCACTGTCCAGCTTCACCTTGGGTGTGTTGCTCACATTCTCTGCCCCGTTTGGGGTTTCGTGTGCACAGGCAGCCTGACCCGACCCTGGCCTCAACTGGACCAGGTAGCCTGCGTGATGAGCCTTGGCACATCTCCACCATGCATCATCTCAGAAGGGTAAATCAATTTAGTTCAGTGGGGCTGAGCTGCACATTGCAAAATACAGATGTGCCAGTAATGGGTGGAAAAAATAATGTGAGATGATGAGGCTGACTGAAAAGAAGTGAGGTGGTCATAGGTTCCTTGAAAAGATGTTGGATTGGATCCCAAGATTTTTCAAACCCTGGAGGAGAATAAGACTCAATAATAATAATAATAATAATAATAATAATAATAATAATACACTTGCATAACTGGCTTTTGCGATTTGATATTTCTAGCTAGATATTAGCCCCTGGTATTTATACGTAGCACAATCAGCTATATATGAATTTTAAAATTTATAACTTGCCATACACAGTCAGTACAGTCTTTCCATGAAAGTTACCCACATCAAGATTTGTCATCCACCTGGAGATCCATTTACTGATGGACAGGCCTGAATTGATTGATGTAAGAAACAGAAAACAGATGTAGCATATATGGGGAGCGATGGGGCAGGGGCCCGGCTGGAAGTGCAGCCCTGCGTTCAGTTCAGGTCCCTGCTTCTCCCTGGGGCAGGGTTTGCAGGTGGGGGAGCAATTCTGCCAGCAGAAACCTCCTGCGCAGGATGCTGCCTGATGGATCCCACATGATGCCAGAAGGACAAAAAGGCCTTTCTAATCCCCGGAGCCATTTTGCACTTCCAAGATAAGTTCCATTTGCGTGTGTGTGCCTTTAATTAATATAGCAGCACATGAATAGGCAAATGCATGGACACTCATTTGGCACTTTTAAGCATTGAGAAAAGGCAGGCAGGCATCCAAGAGCAGAGGGCAAAGTGAGGACAGATGGCCAAGTCAGCCTTTGTTCTGCTCGTTTGCACGCCTGTCACTGGTGCTGCAAAGCCAGGCTTCACCTGAGGGAGACACTGTGAGTTCTCTTTTTTGGGGACGTCTGCCTTCTCCCTAAATGAACTAGGCTGTCACCGAAAGCAGATTAATCTCATGACAGAGGAGATCCCTCCTTTAGGGATCTCTGGGTAGTTCTGAATAATAAAACATATGGATGGAGGCAGAAGCATTGCTACCTTTGCATCCAGAAAGCTGTCAGGAACGAAATGCAGCGCCACTGCTCCCCGAATGACTCTAAGCTGTCATCAAAATACTGTGCATGCAAAGCACCAATTTCCTGAGTAAACACCCAATGAAATTATGCTACGGTTTATCAAATAATATTCTATATGCTTTAGACATTTATTGTGGTAATTTTTTTTTTGCAGCCTCCTTTGACCATAATGGATTCTGCTACTAATTTTAATGGAAAGCTCCATTCGCTTGATTTGTGATGGCAAAGACTCTGGCTGTTCGCTACCTTTGTCCATCAGTTGCAGCTAAAGCTCTGTCCAAGTCGAATTGGCTTGCATGTAATGATGAGTGACCGGGGTGAATTCCCGGTGGAGTTTGTCGCGGGGAGGCAGCCACCAGGCTGAACATGTGGACTATGGTGGAAGGTGAGCCATAGCTTCCTGTTATGTGCATCTAGCGAGGCAAGCCACCCGCAAGAGGAAAACACCCAGATTTCTCAACCACTCCAGAAGTCTTCCCTTGCTGGGTTCTCACATGATTGCCAGCTACTGCCACCGGACCCCAAGCATTCAAAATGGCGGTGCATGCCACATTGGCAAGCCCTTCGAGGAAATTCATTCATGGTGGTTTCATGCTATGTGTGAAAGTGGTCCTTGTCTAAAACGCTGCAGAGAAGCCTTCCATTAATAAGCAGTTCTCGGTAGCTTAAGTACCTGGAAACTTTTTCCTTGTGTATGCTGTAGTATCCAGTTCTTGGTCAACCCAAATCCTTCTCAGCTTTCCCAAAGTAGCTGATTTTCCATCTCTGTCGTCTACATATCTATATCTATCTCATGTGTACATTTCAGCAAAAAATAAATACAAAGAAAAGTGCAATTAAATTGTGGTGCTCTGAATCTCTTTTTTTTCATCTATGAAAAGTGTGCATTTCCCAATTGACCTCAGCTTAACTTTCCTCAGTAAAACCCACAGTGAGGAAGGCAAAGAGGAGATACCTCCTAAATGCAGTGGAGACCTTGGGTTATGGATTAAAAACCCGATGCAATAATTAATGATTTCCCGTTAAAAATGTATTTTGGATTTCAAAATGCAACAGGTCCACAATATAGCAAAACGTAAAAAATATCATATAAAATAAACTATACCCTGATGCCTTATAACCGTGTGTCCTGGAACCATAATAAAATGCCACTCTGTGATAAATCTTTACTGGGGAGGGGGGGGTCAATAAAGCAATAGTACTTTACTGTGAAAACTGATCATTGAAAGTAACGACTGATTCATTACACCATTAACATGTCCTCAGCTTTGTCTTAAAGGCAGTTTACTAAGCGAGTGCTCGTTAACTTCTGTAATGAATAGTTTCTTGGAGGGGAGAAAAGACATAAAATAGTCCGTGTAAATTTATCAACACTGGTAGGGGCAGCTTTTCAGAATACTGAAACAAGAGTTTGATGATATTAAGGGACATGTAAACATGGCCGTGTTTGAAGATTCTGAGTAGATTGATAGGAAATAGAACTGAAGAAGCAGGCTAAATTGTAATGAATGGTCATTTCAGAGGGCAGATGTCTGTGTAATACTTCCTTGGGCATTTAGTCTTTTATACACATTTTCTCAAGGAGCTCAGAGTGATATATCTGTTTCCTCTTCACCTGTTTCATTCACAGAGCACCCTATTAGGGTTGAGAGTTGTGAATAGTCTGAAGCCATCCAGAAATCTCCCTCCCACACTCCTTCCCTCTGCCCCCCCCTCTGTGAGTGTGTGTGTGTAGGTTGGTCGGTCGGTCGGTTGGTAGGTAGACGGGGTTTTCAGCTCATGTTCCTGGTCCTAGTCCAGGTTTAAAAGAAATGAAAACCATCTGATGCAGGTTCACTATGAGCAGGGATTTTTCTGGTTTTTCATCTTTCTGCTAATACGATTCGAGCTTGCCCATGCTTCGGTGAATGCTGTCAGAGCCCCACTGCCCATGCAAAGAGAGACCTTTCTATCAGCAGAAAGAAATATCAGGGAAAGCAAATTAGACCTTGAACCCAGTATAGCAAGAGTGTTGAATGCAGCACCCATGGGCAGCTCCAAGGAACAAGGCAATTCATTTCCTGCCCCTGCCCCTTCCCATTTTTTAGTGCTTGGAAAACATGAGAGCAGTGTTCGTCTCACCCTTTCCAGCCTCCCTCCATTTCTAACAACCACCGTGCCTCTTCAGCTCACTGTTTCAGCTTCTTAGGCCGCCCCCGTGGCCTTTCTCCATCTCTTTGCCTTGCTGCTGCTTCCCCTTAGAGCCTCGGGCATGCTCTTGCTCTCCCTTCTATGCCTGCACCTTGCCACAGCTGCCTCTCTCCCAGGCCTCAGTATTTCACTGCCCTGCCACTTGACCTGACTTGGATGGTGCAGGACCTCACACTAGCTATCGGATGACTAGCTGCATGCTATGTGGGAGCCATGCTGTGGTGATTCCCACACAGTCTCCCAAATTCCCCAAGATGCCCAGGGGACCCCTGTGGTAAACTGCAATCAGAACAAGATATTCAGGATTTAGAAGTAAAACAAGCAATCTACACCCCAACACACACATCCACAATGTGCATGTGCAAAAAAGCACAGTATTAACCCTTCCTCTGTCACAGGTCTGTGACATCCCTTCACCCCAGTTCTCAGCCTTGGAGAAAAAGTCCTTGATGGGGACAAGCTGTGGGCATATTTCTTCTCCAAATCATGCTCTTCTTGCAGCTCTTTCAATTTGTGGTACAGACTCACTTCCTATTCCGGAGTCTGTGTCATGCATCCAGTTCTGCATTCATGTAATCGATTTTTAGTATTTCCTAAAATAAAACAAATATAGTCAAAACTATGGTTTTCCCAGTTGCAATGTATGGCTGTTAAAATTGGACCATAAGGAAGGCTGAGCACCGAAGAATTGAGACCTTTGAATTGTGGTGCTGGAGGAGACTCCTGCAAGTCCCTTGGACTGCAAAGAAATCAAACCAGCCAATCTTACAGGAAATCAAGCCTGACTGCTCTTTAGAAGGCCAGATACTGAAGATAAAACTTAATACTTTGGCCACCTAAGGAACAACTCACTGGAGAAGACCCTGAAGCTGGGAAAAATTGACAGCAAAAGGAGAAGGGGACAACAGAAGTTGAGGTGGCTGGATGGGGTCACTGGGGTGGTGGGTGTGGGCTTGGGTGGAGTCCAAGGGATGGTGGAGGACAGGAAAGCCTGGAGGAATGTTGTCCATGAGGTCATGATGGGTCAGGCACAACTTTGAGACTAAACAACAAAAAATAAACCAAAGCCCTCAAGATGAGTTCAGGAGATGAGTTCTTTGTCTCTCACAGCCATAAAACAGGAGTCCAACAATCCTCATGGAACAAGCTGAGGATGTTTCAGTAACAGATTTTGTCTCTAAATTGGACTTTCTCTTTAGCAGCATTTTCCATTTCTCCCTTGTTTAAACCAGAGGATGCTCTTGACTCCTTAAACTTCAGTGTCATCACTAATGTTTAAAATATGTTGTTGCTTTCTTTTGGGATATGCTTTAGCTAGATCCTATCCAGTGTTGTTCATAGAACAGAAAAATAATCAAGAACTCCATAAAATAATAAAGGACATTTTCATACAGCTGTGTGATTTTCATTTCCCCAACATATTTTAAATCCTTTAATCCCTTAAATAAGAATATATCCCAATTTTACTGCATTGAGCTTTTGGGAACCTGCAGAAATAAAAGATTTTGAAATTCTGTGGTAAAAGGATTACTCTGAATAAACTATTACTTCATAAGCATTATTGCAGCTTTTAAATCCAAATGCCAGTAGGAAAACACTAAAGTCTGATTGGGTAGATGCCTGAATTGAGAGAAGTTAGGGTCATGGAGTATAAAAATAATGATTTGAATATTTTACCATCTGATTTACATGTAACTCAGTAGAAATTACCAGTTAGAAGTAACTGGATGCTTTGTATGTGGTTAAATTCTGTATTTGTAGAAGATTACTGTTTTGAGGACTTCTGTTTAAAAGAAATATTAAGAGGAATAATTATAATGGCTTACTCCAATTTCACCCATGTCTAAAAGATGGGATGGGCCCCCAGTTTCCATCCAAGTCCATTGGCGTCATTTAAAAATATAGTGCTTCCTTAAGCAGTGTGAATGCTAAGACTTCCTTCTGTGCAACAGGCCAGTGAAGGAGACCATAGCTGCAGATGGTGGGAGAATGAGCAATTCAAGGAAACACCAGACAACACTGAACAATAACAAAAACACGGCTGTCCATAGTGAAATGGCCTCCTATACTATTGGGTTGAGCCTTTGAAAATATATACAAAAGGATATAAGCAACAGTATAAAAGCATATCGACCTTCAACCATGCCATAAGATTGTGATGTTGCAAAAACACACTCTTTTCCCAAAACCAAATTCTTCTCCGGACTGCTCATGTTGTTGGAACATGGTTCAAATGAGGGCTGAGCAACAGGTGGAGTGGAAGGCATTTTCAGAAACTCTGAATTGCCTCTTAATATTAATTAAATCTGCATCTTAATGTGGAAGGGCCCTTCTGGCAATTTTTCAGACCTTAGTGCAAAATGACTGCAGAAGGATTCATTCAGATGGCTGAGACCTTCCATGTGGATTGCCCTGCTTTAAATCTGAACGGGCTTCTTTTGCCATTAGTGATGTCAGAAGTATCCAGACTGATTGGCTCCTTTAAACTGGAGTTGTTTCCCTGCCCACAAGCAAATGAGGGTAAAGAGGAAGGGAAGGGCAGGGAGGAGGAAGGCTGCAAGCTGTTCTTTTCCTGCCATGAGGCCAAGTCCCATCCCACTGGTATGGGTGGAACATAGCGGAACACACACACAATAAGTCCTGGGCAGCCTATTGGCATTCCAACTGAAGCTTGCCCTGGGAAAACAGTGATGTTGCAAAGTTAGGGGACTTCTGGTCTAGAAAAGCCCTTGGTCAGTAGCGAAATGACTTTAAGTCTGCTGTACGTAGGTCCAGCCCAATCTATATGCCTAACATGTTTGCTCAAAATATTAGCAATATTATTTTTTGGAAACAAAATGCCACATTAAGTTCTTTGACTTAATCTTATAGATTATCAGTCTAAAGTATGTGATGAACAAATCACAGGACACTGCTAATACACTAGTACTGAGATATAAGAATGGAAGCTTTGTTTTTAAAGTGGAATTCCTCAGCTCATTAGAATAATTAACTCTGGCCCTTTTATAATGTTATAGTATTTCCCCTCCCTCCACCTTGTTTCATTCCAGCAGACTCCTAAATCAGTGACAACCCTATTCAGAGCCATGGGGGGAAATGCAGTGAAATGACATTTTCCATATGGATGTAATACTTGTAACCAAAACACAATCCTTAAGGGTTTTGTCATGCTTCTTTCCCCTTTCCTCACACCCACAGGCTTTTGTTATCAGCCAATAAATCTGTCTTTGAAAAACTGCTACATTAGATTGTTTTTGGATGAAGTGTTAGAAAGGGGTGGGGGGGAAGAGACATCGCTAGGGCGTTTTCCCCTCCCTCACAGCTGCTAGCTCATCTTTCGTGTCTGTAGCGTTTTCTCTACCCATTTCTTACGCAGTGACTAGGGAGGGATTCCAGATTCGTGGGGATCGCTGTCTTGGCCAGACAAGACAACCCTATTTGTACAGCTCGAAGGCGCTGCAGGTGGTTAGTTGATCTTTCCAGAATTTACATTAAATGGAGAGGCTGAGACCTCTGTAAGCTGCCCTAGGTCCCTTGGAAGAGGAAGCAAGGCAGGGCATGAACGTAATGCAAAGAATAAGGAAGAAAGAATATGATGCAGGTCATACCAGTCAGCCAGCCAAGTCGAGACTGCAAGACCGTTGGAATGCAAGTGTTGCACCCAGATGTTTGCTGTTTAGGGGGTGCCCAGGACAACAACCCCGGCTTTTCCTTTCTTTCTCTTTTCTTTTAGGAAAACCCTCTGGGTTATGCGGAACAAAGCAGCCTGCTGAACCAAACTGCCCCATTGCGCCTCCTGCTGAACAAAACATGGGTTTTCCGTCCTTGGTTTGGTCAGCATTCTGTGTGGACTAGGAGCATTCCTCTGTGCCCACAGTCCTGGAGGAAAATGCCACTGGGAGAAGACATGCATGGAATTCCTTTGCAAGCCATGACACCCCAGAGTAATAACAGGGGGGGGCCATTTAGGGAAGCCTGCACCACATCAGAAATGTGTCTTCTACTTCCCAGAGCTGGGCACTCCTGTTATTCTAAGCTGTTGAAGAAAGAACTTGCCAAAGACCCTAAGTCACTCGTATGTATTATTTATGTCGCTGGATATCTCTCACCCACTAATCTAATCTATCTATATCCAAAGGAAGGTCTGGAAAAAAACCAACAGTTTTTTCTTAAAAGAGGAAGAGCACATAGCAGCTTTTTAGCTCCTTCATGTCTGCTGTTAGGAGCCTAAGAAGCTACATTTTCTTGTGATCTTTGTGACTGAGGAGACAGGTTCCATCAATTGTACCTGGTCCCTTCCTGAGTCCTCAGCCGACTGGCCATTTCTTCAGGAGGGTCTCAGCTTTAATATCTTCAGCTCTGCTCTTTCTCAGCAGCACGAAGCCAAGTCAAGATTGCATCTGCAAGATTTGTGGCCACGCCTTGAGCTTCCTCTGTGCTATGCACAGGGGTCCTATGAATCCTTTAAGGGCTAGAAATGGATAACAGGTGCTCTTTGACTTGTCACAGTAATAGAAGATTCTTTATATAGTATGCATGCTTTACACTTCCTAGAATCCTCTCTTTGGGAGCCATTGGTACAGCTGGCCGGAGCTCAGAGGTTCTCAAAATGCAAGGCAGATCTTTCCGGGTGACTGCCAAGAGAGGTGTGAGTTGCTCCCTGACAGAGAGGCTGTTCCAGGAGGCCAAGTATCCTGTCAAGTCAGGAGTGGCTGAAACAAGGCAGAGCGAGGGCAAGCAAAGGAGGTCTGTGGCTGGCATCCCTGGCAGGGTCCTCCAGTGGCTCAAACAGCAATCCAGCCTGACCTGGAAGCTTTGAGGGTCCTGCCACAGTCCTTCTGCCCGATTAGCAGTCAGAGTCTGGTGGCCTTTCTCGTACAGGTTGAATCCCTCTTGGACCTTGCCTGGGTTCCAGGAATGGTCCGCCACGGCAGTCAACCTCTCTCCCTCCCCAGACATGCCTGGGCTCATGCATGATGTGCAATGCCAGAACAGGGCTGCCTCGAGTTTTCTTTGGATCTGCCGCAGGTGGAGACAACTTAAGGTGGAGGCGTATGGGGCTTATGGGGGCTCCTGTCCCACTAGAGCTGAAGTGCCACAGGCTGCTCACCCTGATTTAGAAGCCCCAGGTATCTTCTTTGCCACACGGTGTGTGCACAGAGACTGGGCTTCCCCACCTCTGTGTCGATGTCCAGAAAATGAAGGGGGACGGGGCAGGGGCATACATGGAGATACCCTCTGAATGCAGACTTTAGTCACTGTGGGATGCATTCTTCAGGCCGTTCTGCACTTCCCAGGTGCACACCTTCTTGCACCCATACTCAGCTGCTTATCCTGTCCTCAGGGGGAAGGGTTAGGCGATGGTCCCATTTTTCCAGTGGGCAGTAGCATGCCTTGGCCATACACAGGTCTTACAGGTTCTGACACTGGGGCAGCAGAGCAGGAGAGGCCAGTATGGCAGCTCCCAGACCCTCCAGGGGGGCTTCAGTGCAACCCCTGGCCCCAGCTGGTGAGAAGAGAGCCTCCCCCCCCAAAATCACCACTGCAGTATCTGCTGGGGACTCTCCCTTAGCCCGCAGCATTAATAGCAGTGGACACTACAGAGGACACTGGCAGGTGTGAGGAAGCCTACAGCCACAGGGGCCAGAAGGGGCCAGCTGGTCTACCTTAGATCCAGGGCCAGCCCTATCATTAGGGCAGAGGCCCTTCTCTGGGAGCCTTCCCTGAAGGAGATTAGGAGGGTGGCTCCCCGGAGAAGGGCCTTCTCTGCAGTGGCCCCCCAATTGTGGAATTTGCTCCCCAGAGAGGTTCGCCTGGTGCCATCACTTTATTCATTTCAGAGCCAGGCCAAAACTTTTTCATTTTCCCAAAGTTTTAAGACCTGACTGTTTTAATTGGGGTTTTACGGCTAGTTGAATTTTTAGGATGTTGTGTTTTATTTATTTACATTTTGCATTGTTAAACTGCCCCAAGACTTCGGTAATGGGATGGTCTAGAAAAGTTTGAAATGAATAAATAAAGAAGGAAGAATAAGGTTGTCACCTCAGGAAGCAGATGCTGGGAGGTAGCAGCAAGGTGTCGGAGAAGAGAGGTGGAGACTCCTAGCCTGCTCCGTGCCTCTGAAACACCTCTGCTGCCCTCAGGTGTGGTGGAGGATGCAGGCACTCTACCTGCCAATCCAGTGGACTTTCGTACATGGCATTGGAGGGGCTGCAATTGTGTCCATCATCACAGGCAGCAAGAGGTCCTGGGCCTCTTGAAGTTTTGATGTTTTGCAACTCTCTCATCAATTCGGATTAAAAGTGGATAAATGGGAAGAGCTACAAATGGCAAAGATTATGTAAATTCTCCTGCAAATAGCAGCCCTGTGTCAGATCCCCCTCCCCCATTGCAACATATCCCATTTCTCAGTGTGATTGTATGTGAGTTTCCCTTCCCTCATCAGCAACTGCCAAGGATATGGAGCCAGGTAGAGAAAAAATCACACGAAACATCTTGTTGGCATTCTTTCTACTCGTAAGCCCCATTGTGACCTTTACCATGTGCAGTCAGCTAATTTTACCAATACTCTTATTTGGATTGACCAACATTCATTGTCTTTCATATGGGAGTAATTGCAAACATTTTATGGATATGAACATATAAACACTTTGTACTGAATGCACTTTCTTTCTGAAAAAAAGCACGCCAGTTTGCATGTGTCCCTGTGTGAATTTGAAGGGAAAGATACCCTTGAAACAAAGACAATTTCTTTTATTTGGCTATCAGGACAACAGTGATTGGGAATGTGTAGTTTATCACATTTCGACACAGTGAGTGTGCAAGAGACCTAAGAAAAGCAGAGGGTAGATTCCTGGTATTTCCATTTCCCACGAGACAAGAACGTCTTGTCAGGGAGCGCAAGAACACAGCAGCTCTTGCCTGGTGGGTCAGAGCTGACAGAGCCAGGATCTGGAAGACAAGAATCTCTTTGGTTTTCCCTGCCTTTCCTCTCATTTTCTGAGCTAAATGAAGCTGGCAGGTACAGCCTGCAGTCATGCATTCTCATTGCATGTACAAAGAAAAGAGCAAATAATTTTTTATGCAAGAATGTAAGTGATTCAAGTTGATGTTGTTACAATATTGAACAATACATCCATTTATATTACACCTGCCTTTCTTTCAGAATTATTATGTGCCTGAGTGGCATCTTTTACCTGGCCTAGAATGGGGCCAGGTGTGGGAGATAATATACCTATTCAGGTAAAGGAATACTTTGGGAAAATTCTCCCTGTTTTCTCCTGTAACCTGAACATTAGACACATGATGGCATGTTAACCTTGTGGTGATTAACTAAAGGAAAAAGAAGTTACTGTATAGTAAGCTAGAAAAGCCAAGAAGATTTCCGACGAAAATGCCTTGCAGCAAAATAAATAAATAGCCCTCACCCCATATCATATTGGTAAACATGTGCTTTAATTAGATTCTCTGTTATTTTTCCTACCCTGCATTGATGACAGCATTGATAAAGTCGCATTGATTGCGCATATCATTACAACAGTGGCCGACGTTGGTAATGGGGGACAGGGATGGTTAAGCTATGGAATGTGTTGACCCAGGATGGAGTGATTGAGGGCTGTGATAGGGTAAAACTATCCTTGCTAAGGGTCACATGACAGCCATGTCTTGCCTCCAGGATCAGAGCCAGCAACCCTCGTGCAGGGAGAAGCCACTCTATGTCAGGTCAGGTCGCATGGGCATCTAGTTGCTACTGTAGAAAAGGTCCCGGACTAAGGCTTTCCCATGTTGTATGAATTAAAAAGACCAACAATGCAAGAAGAGTAGGATGCAGTGTGGAAGTTCAATAGGCGACAAAACCTACATATTGTATTTATGTTCAGGAAAAGAGGCAAAGGTGAGATGTTTTATTCAAAGCTGGGAGCACTGTATTCATTTTTTAATTTTCATAAATGATGAGCAAATGTACTATGGTTTTGAATGTTTCCCTTGGAGTATAAGCAGGTATGATGCTATCCATCCATCCATCCACACATTTCCAGGCTGGTTATAGTTCTGATCTCTCCTGTTATATGGAGACTATGTTTGAACTGAAGAAAGTCCTCAAACTGCCGCATTCCCTAGCCAGTCATGCTGACAAGGGATCCTGGGAGTTGTAAAACATTTCTGGTCTATGTACGCATCGCATTGCATCCTTAGAGATTTGAAACTTGGAACTTGGGCAAATAACACTGACTGTGCACTATTTGGTGGGACAGAAAAGTGAGAGTAATAGATTCTGCTTAATCCTATGCACAAATACCCACCAGTTATTCCCAAGGAGCATAATGTGACCTATTTCTAGGCACACTTGCATAGCATTGTGCTGTAGTAATATTTTGATCAAAAAATAAATAAATTCAGCTTTTTTCAAAAGGCAAAACTACCTCAGGCTTTTGAATGAGGTAGATAATCTAGGAAATGAAGATGTGGCAGAATCCAGACGGCCGTGTCGGACTGATTTCTTATACTGCTATAGACTTGAGACCCTGCCCTCTCCCCAACCTGCACTTTTGTGGTTAGCTTTTCTCATGGATCACAAGGAGAGCAAGAGGACAAATAGTGGTTCATTTGTCTTGGCTTGGATGGAGTTGGACAGGTTGCAAAAAGGCCTCTCAGAAGTGTTTGCCAATACTCAGGGAAAACACGAATGTGGTTATTCTTACTCACATGGTGAAACGTCTGAACTGGACCATATCTGTAGTTCTTTCCCCTCACTCTAGACCAGGGGTCTCAAACTCAACTTACCTGGGGGCCACTGGAAGTAGAGTCTGGGCTGCATCAAGTATTCCACCACGGTGGTGGTGGGCCGCTCATCCCGCGTCGCTCCCGGAGGCTGGCCTGGGCGCCACCGGCGCACTATCACTAAACTTTGATATCAAGTGGGGGCCACAAAATATCATCCCGCGGCCCACGGCCCGCGAGTTTGAGACCCTTGCTATAGATGCTGCAACCTGAGATAAATGGCATTCATTTCCCAGCTGCACTTTACTTGGAAATCTTTCGCTGGAGATACTGTTAAAATCCTCACTTCTTTAAATCTGCCAAAGAGATCCTTCTAACCCTTTCCTGCTAGAGACCTCCCTCCCTCTCCCTCTCCCTCTCCCTCTCCCTCTCCCTCTCCCTCTCCC
>JAIXND010000789.1:2481154-2492069 GCA_023646645.1 Varanus salvator macromaculatus | reverse complement strand
TTTATAGAAGGCCATTTAGAGTTCACACTGTTCTGAAATCTGTCAAGTTTCAATAAAAGAACTGTACTTAGAAATGGCCTTGAATTTGATAACTAGAAGGAAAGAGCCTGCTCACGATAGCTTCAAATGAGAAATGGGAATTTATGCACTGGGTCTTAATTTTGACAGGAATGGTTTAATAGTCTAAGCTTATATGTTTTGTTTCAATTTCATCATC
Source organism: Varanus salvator macromaculatus (assembly GCA_023646645.1). NCBI lineage: Eukaryota > Metazoa > Chordata > Lepidosauria > Squamata > Varanidae > Varanus > Varanus salvator. The sequence continues at coordinate 2,491,852 of JAIXND010000789.1, read as the reverse complement.
ATTTATACTAGCGAATTATAAGCCAGGGAGGAAAGCAGTCCCTCAACAGACACATGGAACACTTCCAGTACCTGGCATTTCACAATGTCGCATTGGAAGGAGGAGGTTCCATTTGGTCCCTGAAATGTTCTTCCATCTTCATCCTCCACCACCTGTTCCCCATCTAGGGCCTACTGTTATTCTGGGGACTGAGCAGTTGGTTGTGATGCTAAAAGTGTACAAGGAGAGAAGAGTAGCAATGGATACAGATCAAGCAGCTTTTTATGTGTAGGAACCATTGTTTACATACAGCATCCTGCTTCCTGGTAGGCCTTTCTCAAACACTGCACTGCTGAATTCGTATCCAGCACTTCTGGAGGCACTGCAGGTTTTGCAAACTCCCACATCATGCAAAGTTAGCTCCTAATCTTTTTCTGCTTGGTAAATTAGGGATAATGGATTTGCACTGCAGACACCAGAAGCTGGAATTGTGAAGCAGGTTTCCGAGCCTAGGCAGGAGGAATAAATATTAACTTGTAAGGGGAACTTCAGGGAATGATGGTTGAGTGTTAGAGGCTCACCACTGTAAGTGTTTCCATCCTCCAGTCAGTTTCCCCCTTTCTTCCTGGGATACTGCCTTATTTTTCTAAGCTAGAAAAGAGTTAGCACACAGGCAAACGAGCTGTCAGTGTGAACAGTGTTGGTGTTAAATCCAAAACACGTAGGAGATATTTTGCAAGCTTCTACCTGGCATCACACAGTGGAAAAATGTGCTGACACATCCTTTAGTTTGGTAGAACACATGAAGACAACACAAACTGAGTCCTGTGCATGACAATGTACAGAATTATTAACATGACAACATCTAAAGTTTGCTTAAACATTATTTTGAAGAATACTGGGAGCTGTGAGACCTTTTGTGTGTAAATTCGGGTATTGGATTTTGCCCTCCACCAGCTTGTTTCAATAGCATACATGTGGCAATAACAAACATGGACTGGCTGTCAGCTCAACAGCATTCAGAAGACTGTGATAAGGATTTGCGGCTGCTGAAAGCTGAAAGCCACTAAATCCCCTAGGCAATTTGAAAACAAAAACAAAAAACACCTGGGAATCTCCTTCAGAGTGAGATTAATCTGACACCTTTAGAGGTGGATTTTCAGTCTCTTCCTACATGCTGTCACAAAACCATTTTAACTGCAGGACTGAAATATCCTTGCTTGTAGCTCCAAGTTTAATTTAAGGATATTCATAATCTTTTAAAATTAACCCGCATCTCATAATGCATGGGCAGGGGGATGATGGCACCAGCATGTACTCTTCGCTTACGTATAATTTTGTTGGATGGTTATGTTCCTGGACGTATTAAAAAAAAGAGCTTTGACTGATTGTACCACTGATGGTGCACTCTTTTCAGCTTGGCTCAAAATTTGTTGGCTACTCATTAGCTTTCCCTTTGAGTGTTTAGGAAACTCCCATTTGTTATTGTTGCACTATTTCCAAGCTGGCCCACACAGCTCCACTTTTGCAGTTTTGTTCTTGCCAAAGTCATGCATGTAGAGCATAGCTGGGACACTCCACAGTTTGGTCTTTAAAGTTGCTGAGTCCTTGACACACAGCTTGGGAAGGTTCATGTCTTTGGGGCAGTGGGCAGGGCTGGCGAGGCATTCAGCCAGTCATAGGGGTTAAGAGGAAGCCTTCCGTAGGTATACAAAGACGCACTGTGATTGGTGTGTATAACAGAACACATTTGGTTGGGCAGCCTGGCCTGACTCCCTTGCCTCAGTGAATGACCAATGCTATAGGCTTTCCTCCAACTTGGTGTCACTGGTGTTGAGATAATTTGGAAGGGCAGATGCTCCTAGTGAGCGTTCCCATTGGGTTGCCCAAAAATGGACCAACTGCTGGTCCACAGTAATGAACCCACCTGAGAGGTCTTTGATTCCATCAGAAGCAGGGCTTTTGTAAGGCGAAGCCACCTCACGATACTTCACATTACAACAAGGAGCATTGCCTTGTTGTGGGAAATGCATTTCTCCTCAGCTGCTCTGAGGATTGTGGCTCAGAGGGAATGGAGACCTGGCAGATGACAACCATGTTCCTGCGATAGCTGATGTGGGGTGGTACCGATGATGCAAAGTCCAGCTGTGGTACCACATGGCTTAACAGTCTGTGACAACTAGGAAGGGAATGCCTACAGCACAGAGCAGTAGCAATTCCCATTCTGTCACACTGGCAGGCAGCTTTTATACTTGAAAGAGTTGCCACGCATTTCTGACTCAGTCGTTCAAGAACTGATTAGAAAAAATAGGAAATAGCGGTTCTGGAGTAGGAGGGTTGACTCTAGGAGGTAGGGTGAATAGAAGTACCTTTAGGGAAGCAGGAGTTAAAACCAAGATCCTTTTAGGTTCTCTTTTTACCAGCCCTACATGGAAAAGGATGTTCTGAAAGGTGTGCTTCCCTTCCCTTCCCTTCCCTTCCCTTCCCTGTGCATAGTCTCCATTGTGTCTTGAGAGGCAGTGGTATTATTTCTAATGAGGTTGTAAGCCTGTCCTTTTTCGTTGCTTTGTTTTAGACAGTCTAGAGTGAGCATATGGACAGAGTCATTGGTGATTCAAACCGGCCACCCTAAAGGGCTTCTCCTGAGCAATCCCTTCTACAGGAAAGCAGCTACAGCTGTTTAACTCTGCCGCAAGGTGAAATGATGCTTGTCCACGAAGCTGGAAGAGCAGTCACTGCAGTAAACAGATAAAATGGAAAGACAAAATAGATGAGACAGGTGTTGCATAGCACCGAGACAGATTTCGCCCGGGCTCCACGAGGACACGGATGTCAGACCACGAATCCCAAAATAAGTGCACAAAGAGAGCCATGCTGGATTAGTCCAAGGGTCCTTCTAGTCTGGAGTGGCCAACCAGCTGCTCCCAGGAGACCCCCAGACTGGGCAGGAGTGCAGTGGTACCCCGTGCCCAAGTCCTCCAGTCATCAATAGCGTTATCTTCCTTGAGAAATGATTATTGATTATTTGTGTATTCCACATCACAGCAATGGGCTCATCTTGGTAGCCTGGTGTTCAAAGGGAGCTGTCCTACTCACACTCCAATGGGTCCAGTTCAGTCCAATGGGTCTGGACCCAGAAGCCATGGGTTCTTCACAGCCTTGAGTATAGGGCATGGCTTTGGAAGACTCACTTTTTCTTAGACTCAGTTCTCCGTCTGTTGAATGGGAATACCAGAGAGAGTGTTACTGGGAGTCATAAAACACAGTAAAAATTATGAAGAGTTTCCAATTAAAAGTGCTGTGCACATTCTAAATATTTAGTCCTTGCATTATTTTAAATGTTCTTAAGCCATACTTAAGGTTCAAATCCTTTTTAGGCAGCATACAACCCAGGAGGGACATTCTGGGTGCTAAAAGTTGAAGGTTCCCCCCCCTTCCTTTGGAGTTTTTACCTTACAGGTTTTTATTTTGAACAGGTTTCATCTTTCAAGGTAGAACCAATAATAGCAGACAATAACAACCATCATAGATTTCCAATTAAAATAAATACAAGCAGCTATACCAATAAAACCCATCGCCTACAAGAATTTCTGGAGTAGCAGTGTGTGTCTAAACGTGCATGTTGTTAACCGCCTTGCTGAAGCTAAGCAGAACTGGATCTGGTTAGTGCTTGGAAGTGGGACCACCCCGGAATCACCTGAAGCTACCTTCACTTCCACATTAGAAGAAAGGTGGAATGCAAATGGAATGAACAGATGAAGGGCTTTCAAAGCTTCGCTGATGACCTGCTGAGAAGGGACCGATGGAAGCTGATTCCAGAGATGTGGGACACCACGGAGAAGACTGTGCTGTTGTTAACTGAATGGCTTAGAAAAGCCTTAAATAAACACGACTGCCTCCCAAGTACTCATAGACTACCTGCCCTTGGTAGTGGGCAAGTGAGAGATGGTTTTAGGACCTCTATTCCACATAAGCACATAAACTATTGGCTCTGTGCTGGTGTTTCCTCAGGCACATGCATTGTTTTTAGAGTGCGAGTTGTTTCCAACTGAGGAACAATATCCTCCAAATGGCTGCTAATAGCTGAAGGTTTTTCTTCTTTCTCTTTGGAAGTGATTGGATAGACAGAAAAATAGTGTTGCTGGAAGTCTGAACTGGGAGAGAACCGAGGAGTTAGCTGGGCTGGAAGCAGGAGGGAGGTGTGAGGCTGAGAAATGTGTGCAGTTGTCCATTGGGAGTCGAATGCAGGTTCACTGGTTCTGGTGCCTCTTCCTTACGTTTGTAAAAGAAAATTCAAAGACACTTTGAGTCTTCAGAGCTGTTGCATCAAAAGGAAACTAAATTCTGTAGCACTGGTGAAGAGGGAAGCAATTAAACAATATTCCGTTCTCTGATTGATGACTTTGTTTTGTTTTTGTCCATCCATGGGTTGACCTCAAGACATTCAATCATAGTGGCTGCCAGAAAAAAGTGGTGCCAAGCATTTTAAAATAATGGCCAAACCAGAGTAAGGTCTGCATCCTGTACACTCAAATGAGAGCATTAACTATTTATATGAAATTAGTCACAGCAGAATTATTTGCTCCATTTAGTGCAAGGATCACTGAAGAGGGCTAGATAACAAATGCAACAGAGTGACCTGTTTGTACCCCAAAAGATGCAGATGTTTCTGCTCCACAGAGGTTCTTCTCTGACTTGGCTGCAAAGTTGTGCCTCTGAACTCTTTTGGCTTCTTGTTCCGGGATGCTTTAATAACTCCGATAGTGAGTGATCTGCTCTGGGGTCACTTAGCCTAGGTTGCCAATTTGAAGATTATTATTATTTTGCTCCAAGAGCTCAGTTCTATAGCTAAATTACATGGGCTGAAGGGCAGAGGTTCCTAACCTGTCGATCATGCTTGTCAGGACCTATGATGGTGCCTGCAAACGTTTCCAAATGTCTATTTTTAGCAAAAAAAACTCACACAATAATAAGGGAGCTGGCACTCCTTGCTGTTTCTGAAGCTGCTGTTGATTAGCTGCTCAATAAGCAGGAAGGGGGGAAGAGTTGTTTTCTGGTTCCACCAAATCTTACTCTGCTTAGAAAGACCTTCTCCCTCACTTTTGCTCTCCCGTCTCTCTGTACAGCTAGCCACTTTCCTTATTCTCTCTGTGTCTCCTTTCTATTGCTTTCCGAGGCGCTCTCCCCTCCCTCCCAACCCCTCTCTTTCTTCCTCACGTACAGCTTTCTACCTGGTTGTGTCTTCCCCACCCAGCCTTCCGACTTACTCATTTTCTTGCTATCTCCCCATCTTTCCCACTTCCTGGGCCTGCTCTTTCTCTTGATCTTACTATTTATTCCTATTTTCCCTTTGTGCTTTCTCTCTCCCTTCTCAGTCAGAGACTGGGATGGCAAAGGAGATGTTAGGAAAACCAGATGGGAATGCTGCGGCTGCCCTTGGGGTGAGCAGCGCAAAGATATTTTCTGGGGCTGGGGAAGGAGTGTGTGCATGGCTAGGATGAGTTGAGCAAGCACTCTTAAAACTCAGAAGTAATTCACACTGAATTCAACACCTACACAGGATGGCAACCTTAAGCTGGTGTTTTGCTATGCTTCTCTGGATTCTGTGGGGTCAGTTATGCAGATTGGATTTGGGGTCCAACTCCTTCCTCTGCTGGCACGTCATTTCTTGGGAGAGTTACTGGATTTTTGGCTAGCTAGGTACCCATGGGAGCCACCGTGCAACTAGCCAAATCCTCCATGGGAGCCATTTTGTGGTGGAGCCCACTGCAGCACCCCAGATTCCCAAATGTTCCCATGCATCTAATAAAGTGTAGGATCCCTTAGCTATAGGATATGGCAGAACCTGGCATTGCCTGCTGGTGATTCTGTCTGGGAGGGAGATAGAGAGGGAGAATAGAGGCAGGAAAACCGGGTGAAGCTGACTGAAGTCAACCAAGTCTTTTTTCAAAAACACTCAGGTGCCCTAGAGGTCAGTACCTGCAATGTCAGTGGGCTGGAGTATCCACTCTGGGTTTAAAAAAGCTGCCCATGATGCTCAGCCCACTGACATTGCAGGTACTGACCTCTAGGGCACCTGAGTGTTTTTGAAAAAAGACTTGGTTGACTTCAGGAAGGTGCAATAAATAGACTTTATTGCAATGTTGCAGAAATCTCGTGAACTCCTTGGCTTTTGGATTCATTGCCGATGGATGCATTTTTCTTTCCTTGGGTGCCTTTAGCTTTCCCTTCTCTGAATATTTCTGTATTGTGTGTGTTCCTATATGTTAAGTGTATGTGTGTGGTTTCTGTTTGCCTTTTATCTCTTAAATGTCTAGCTTTGTTCCTTTATATTTGCTACCTATAAAGTTATTTCACGCTGTATTTTTTTGGTTTAAACTGGTCCCATCTCCATGTGCAAAATGAGAGCAAAGTATTTATTATATTTCTATTCCACAGTTTTCCTTTCAAGGAATTCAAGGCAGCTTACCCAATCTTCCTCCTCCTCTCAATTTTATCCTCACAACAACTATGTGAGGTAGGTTAGGCCGACAGTCAGAGATGGTCCAAAGCCATGCAGTGAATTTAGTGGCTGGATAAAGACTAGAATTCGGACCTTCCAGATCTCAGTCTAATACGTTAACCTCTACACTACTTTGGCTCTCAAATGGGGTTACATAAGGAAAGTTCCTTCCATTTAACTCAATGGAGAGGAAAAGAAATAAAAAGCATTGCCGCTGGGGTCCTGGAAAATGACAAATCAGAATAAAGGAACAGTAACCTTATTCTAAGATAACATGTTAGATCATATTGCAAAACTGGGTTGTCTAAATTTGTCTAAATCTCAGAAGAGGAAGATCATACACACACACACACACACACACACACACCATCAGAAGTAAAAATACTTCACTCTGATTTGGAGGTCTAGAAGAGAAACTCTTTTTTGATTAAAAGAAAAACATGTTTTGGGATGCTTTTACAAACTTTATTCACCACAATAATGCAAGACTTATTCCAAAATTACATTTTTTACTGTTTTTAGAAGCACACAGATGGGATCTCAACAAATTGGTCTCTAACGGGAGACAAATCATGCTCTGCAGAAGAAAATCTGTTTTAGATTATGTAAAAAAAAAGATATTGGAGAAGAGACATAGTGAAATGAGATTTATTTTTTCAGCTGTTGAACGTGATACTGGTCCAGCACAACTCCTGGTTTCCTGGTTTTGCTGAGCTGTTCAACGTAAGTTGTAACCCTTCACAGACTCCCTGGGACTTTAAGGCTACGATCTGGGATACATTCCATGGAGTATCAACTCCTCCCTAAACATGTCTGCTTGGAATTAACCCCCAGTAAGCTCTGTAGTGCTTAGAATCAGGGAAGTGGGAACAGGGCAAGACTGACCCTGAAATCTACTTCCTTCCGATCCTGAACAGGAAGTTTGTTACTTGCTCCAGTTTGGCCTTTTGTTCCTTTTCCTTGAACTGTGTACCTAGCACAGAAGGACCAACAATGGCTTCAGTATTCTTCCTTTCTCAGGGAAATTGTTCCCATTGACTACTGAGGGACCAGTGAATGGCAACCAAGAAAACTCTACAGCAGGCAGGGAATAATCTGGGATGCGGTTTTTGCTGCCACTTGAAGTGAACGGAAATGTCTCTCAGGATGCACAGGACAGGGGAAGAATGTTTCTTAATGAACTAGGAAGTTATTGCTAGGAAGTTTTACCATGAGTTTCTAACCTCGCTAGTAAGATTCCGTGGAACTGCCGAGTTCTCTGGAATGCAGTTGGAAAACCACCGCACTAAAGGAAAATCAAACAGGTCACTACAAGGCCATTCAAACTGGTTTTCTTTCTTTCTTTTTTTGTGAGGAAGTAAATGATGGTTGGATAGCTGAGAGTTAATAAAAAGGATAAGACCGCAGTCCCAAAGTGAGTTCTCTCCATCAGTTAATATCTGAGTCTACGGTTGAAATGTCTTAATAACAAGAGCTGAAATTACTCCCAAATCTAATATTTATAATATATGGAACCATTCGTAACTTACGGGAAAAGTCAAGAAGCTAACCTAGCATTCCATCCTTAAAGGCAACATATAAATAATTTTAGGCAGTTTCTACATGTTGTCTAGCCATATGCATTTTTTTTCTTTCTTCCATCTTTATATGGATGGTTACATGGGTATTTTATACTGCTTCTCAGATTTTTGTATGTTGCAGTGGGAATAAAATGCAGGAGCAAGTTTGGGGAAATTAATAAGCTATGGACTAGGGATAGAATATACCTATTGTTCCCCCAGAAAGAAAGTGGGAAAGAAAGGAAAACAATCTCTAATAGAGCCTAGAAACTTCTATTGCAGCTTTCTATAGTGGGAGTACCCATGTGGGCAAGCACACCAACAAGGTTACCTGTCTGTATGTTGGAAACCTATTTTGGTGGCTCTCTGAGCAGGGACGAAAGATGGAGATATGGAAGTATCTAATGGCCTTTTCACTGCTTTGAGTTTGAAAGGCTGATGCTTTTTTCCTTTACTAACAAAATGAGGAGCACTCAAATAGGGTGCTCAAAGGGACTCAAATGGAAAGCAAAAGAGGCGTTTGTTGAATGGGGTAAAGTGGAAACACCATGAAGCTCGGGAGGACACATTGCTCCTTTTCCTAACATCTTAGCCAGGGATGGGATAGAAGTTCTTTTGGTTTTCCTTTGGGTTGGACCTTGCACTTCTTGAATCATTTTGTTAACATTTATCATTCAGTCGTTCCACTCCCCTGAACTTGCAAGTCCATGCATATATTAAGGAATCACAGAAATGCGTGTATTGGTGGCCTCCTTCTAAAAGCCTTAAAAATGGAACATGGTTAGCAAAAATACATCTGTTAGGAGGAACACCTATGAAAATGCACAGATGTTTCTATGCAGGGCTTTGCTTTTGTTTTGGTAATAAAACGACACAGAAACTGGAAGGGAACAAATCTTGCCAGGACAGATGTTGGGCATAGATTCTTTATGTATTTATCTGAGTTGTAACCTGCCTCATTACCAAGAAACTGGCACTCAATGTGACTTACAATCACGGATAAATGAAAAATTAAAGCAATAATTAAAAATGCAGTTAAGAATACAACAAGAACAGAATAATGATGTCCATTGCAGAAGGCACAACAAAGCCATGCTTGAATAATGAAATCTTCATCTGTGAGGGAAGGACTGAAGGGTCAGAGTTCCACTAGTGGAGGAGTTGTTTGTGTTTGCGAAGAACACAAGGAGAGTTGTGAAGGAGCTGTTTGTGTTTGTGGGATATGCGCAGAACTGAGCCCTTGTCCACTTTTGTGCTGATGTTGGATTCAGGGTACAACAGGGTTAAATCTTTTGTGTATGGGCCAGCTAGTCCATTTCAGCTCAATGGTTCATTATTTAGAGAGCCAAAGTTTAGTCAGAAGTATATATTCTAACTTAATAGAACATAGAATATAGAACAGAGGAAAGAGACAGTTTGCAGCAATTAAGGAAAGAAAATAAAAATAGAACAGAAAACGCAATTGTTGTTCTAAGCTACTTGGAGTAAGGCCAGGCTCCTCCTCGTTATTAATTAAACCTAGGGCACAAACCCACTGGATTTCTACCTCTAATGCTGCAGGCTTCTAAGAAAGCTTTGCTGTGCCAGATGGCTCCTCACAGAGCAGACGAAAATAAAAGGGGTTCCTTTCTCTTCCTGGTCCCCCAGTTCAGCAGTTTGCACTGGATGGGCCTCTGAGCCCTTCTACTCAGATCATGTTGACAGTTGTTGGATGCTGCCGTCCTGTCCTCTTTTGCCCTGCTGTCCACCAGCACCTCCTCCTCCTCTTCCAAATGTCCTCTTCTGAGAAGAGGACCTGTGGTAGAACTTTTGGGAGGGAGCTGTGGAGATAAAGAAGAGAGGGGAATGTCCATCTTTGAGATCATCACTCTGGCTACAACCTTGGAGGTGGAATTGCCCAAAATATCTAGGGGTCATAGATGAAGACCACATAGAAACAGACAAGATCAATAGAAACAAAAGTATCCTGGACCCAACTCCTGAAGATTAAGTCCCATTGAACTCAGTAGGATTCACCTTTGAGGAGACAAGAGTAAGATGGTGCTGTAAGAACCCGAGCACAGAAGTGTTTGCGTATGCAGTTCCCCATCGAGCCAGCAATCTGTTAAGTTTGCAAGAACAGCCTTCTTCCACACAAGTAGCATAGCCTTTAGCTAGATCAGAGTGTAAGAAATTGCTTCTGTCTGTTTGATGTAATGAAGATTCCTCCACCCTCCATCATGCTCTTCAAACATCTGCTGCCATGCTGCCTAGATCTATTTATCCATTTAGGTTCACCTTGAACTTATCATATGCACATCACTATAAAAGGATTGGGTTCAGCTAGCAAGATGCTTTCCTGGATATTAATAAAATAAAGCGGAGGCCTGGAAGGCTAAATCATCTGGGCCGGGGATCGCACGCACGGGTGCCCAGGGCCTTACAGCAAGGGTGTGCATTGATCCCCATCATCCCTTCAACATGTAATAATCACAACTAGCAGTACCGTATAAGGGTGTAATTGAATGAGTTGCTAACGTGTGGACTGTGGAAAGCCATTTGAGGAAAAGTATGAGCTTGCGTTCTGTCCATGACTCTGAGCATTTTACAAATAAAAGATAAAATCTTTCTTTCTTTCTTTCTTTCTTTCTTTCTTTCTTTCTTTCTTTCTTTCTTTCT
>JAIXND010000789.1:2339275-2481144 GCA_023646645.1 Varanus salvator macromaculatus | reverse complement strand
TCTTTCTTTCTTTCTTTCTTTCTTTCTTTCTTTCTTTCTTTCTTTCTGATTGAGGCTGTTACGGAAGGATGCCATGGCTAGAGAAATGTTGCCCTGTAGCATTCAGGTAGGTTTCAAGGCAAATGCCTAGAATTAAATTCCATGGAACAGATGCCACTTTTTATTAAATTGCTTAAACTTTCATTTGAAAAAAATGTGATTGTACCCTTTGCAGTAGGAGGATGGGAAAAACAAGTTACCTGGGCAGTATAGTCAAGAATGACTGCACATTATACAGTATATACCATCTTCCATTGAATTTCCGTGTATACTGTATGTTGATATCTCACTCCAGCTTTGAGAAATGTCCTTTCTATTTAAAATATGAAGCATAAATCACCAAACGCTAAGAATAAAAGTGCCTTCATACATTTATTAACTCGTACTGATCTTGTTACAATAATGACCTCATCTAAGGAAAAGGAAGGGTTGTTTAAAACTCCAGGTTTTCTTACTCACAAACGAATATCCACATCTAGGCATGGTCTGCTGGGGAAAGTCAAAAGCAGAAGAGGAAAGGGAAGGGCAAGGAAGAAACGGACAGACTCCATCAAGGAAGGCACAGCCCTGAGTTGTCCTGGATAGGATATTTTGGAGGGCTTTCATCCACCATAAGTTGGAGAGAGCTTGATGGAACATCCGAGCAACAACAGGGGTACTTGGCTTCTTCAGTTCTGTGGTGGGCAGGTGAGGGACTTCTTTGGTGTTAGGCAGGAATAGGGTGAGGGTTGGAGGCCCTAGGAAACCTGCAGCAGCAAGGGTGTGTTAGCTGCATTATGTTTAGGGTTTGCTGGAATCTGCAGCCAGCCCTGGGCAGCCTCCGGAAAAACTGGATTACCCATAAACTTCCTACAGGAAAGCTACAATGTCCACTGGGAGTACAAGAGAGGAGAAAAAGCATTCTACATACTCACTGGTTTTTGGGCTCTGGTCTTCTGGAAGGAAGGTGGGACCCTGCAAAAGAACAGCCACCATTTAATGAGAAGGACTAAATGAGGCCAAAGTCCAAAAGCTATTAAGCAACTTTAGGTGAGGGAGGGGAAGTAAGATGGATAATTGCAATATTCTCTGATTGCTATGGTAAATATACATATATAAGGTCATCTGAGCAAAGAAGGGGGACATAAAACAGACTGAAGTATATAAATTTCCATGAAAAAATAATAATATTAATTACAGATATTATTACAGGGAAATACAGCATAAAATGTTACAAACTTTCTGTTGGGAGTTAAGTTGCCGTCTCTCAGGGATCTTCCACATGCCTAGAATGCCAAGTGAGAAATGATGTAGGGAGTCATTTGTATTTTTAACAGGAAAGCCCTAGTTCAAGTGGACCTTCTCATCAGCAAAAGCCCATCTTCCAGGAATGAGATGGGAACAATGTGATTTAACGAAGTTTTGAATCCTGCTGTTATGGAAACTGGATTTTGAGAAAATGGAGACTACTTTTTAAAAAATCAAGAAGAACAGTGCAATTAATTAGGATGCACAAGTTCAGTTGTTAAAGAAAAACACTTGATAAAGTTTTAGCCTTATCTAATGTTTCACATCCATGTGTCAAACATCTCTCTCTCTCTCTGCCTAAATCTGGCAGTTTAGGGACTACCCTGCTGCAACGGCTGTTCAGAGGGCTGATTTTACTATCAAACAGTTCATCGTGGCTTATTAATGCTCCAGTGGCTTGTGATACATGCTGGCATGTGCAGGCAACCATTTTCAAGTTGCACCTTTTGGTATTGTTTCAAAAATGTCCTTTGTCTTTTCCCTGGAGGGTCTCAATTGTCCAGAGAAAAGGGAAGCAACATGAGATCAGAATTGTTTATTTTGCATGCATGATCGGTCAGCAGCGAGACTCATGCCCAAAATGGAGCTGATCAAAGCAAAAGGCTGTGCAGGGCCTCTCATTGTCTGTATGTTAACCATTAGCTTTCAATGCGCATGTCAGGGTGTTTCCATTGTACAGTCTATAGTTTAACAATGGTGCATGAGTGCAGAGTGTTTCCAGGCTAAGAAGTGATTCCAACATTGATTCTAACTGTGCCTCCCAGAATGCCCCTTTCTTGATGCCATCAAGGGAAGTTTGTGACCGATTTTTTCTAGGAAACCGGCCCATCATTCCAAGAACAGGCTGTGAGCTGACCCCTTTAACATTTGTGCTTGGGCGAAGCGGCCCCTGCCTTGCTGCCTGTGGGGAGGCTGGGCAGCTTCAGCCAGGTAGCATCATGTGGGTGACTTCATCGTGACGTTTGCGGACAGCCCTGCGGTGTCTGCAGGCCCCCATCAGCGATGAGACCATTCCTCGTTCTACTCTCACTTGCTGCTGGGCAAGCTACCCAGAGCCCTCTGAGTTCAGAGTCCGGCCCTTGCCAGGGCAACTGGGTCAGAGAAAACAGTCTGTGGATGGTTGCCTCCTGCAGTTACAGCAAGCAGAGATCTGCATGAGCAGCAGTCGGCCTTTTCTGACAGTATCAGACTAGCCTGGGTGGTGAGAGGAGTACGGTTACTCATCCGGCCTCCCAACCTTAGTGCTGCAACATGTATGCGAGCCTTTTCTGGACAGAGACAACTTGGCCACATTTGTGCAGGCATGAAGCCCTCATGACTGGATGAGGTTTCTGGGAATATGTCACCCGTGTGGCTCCTCTCAAGGCTGGTCCAGAAACTTGCAGCAGCTCAACTGTTACTGGGAGTACCTTCTTTCCAGCATTTGCGCACTGCTCTGCTACCTGTTTGCAGGTGTTGCTACTGATTTATATAGCCTTAATCACCTTGGGACCAGGATACTTGGGAGACAGCCTGTTCCCCTATCACTGCCCGTCATGGAGGTTCTCAGATGGGATGCGTCTGCTGGCGCAACCTCATGGTCCAATGCTCCTACTAGAGCTCGCAGGCCGCAGCCTTTCTCTTCTATGGAACCACTGTCTGTTGGTGCCAGGCACAAACTGGAGCCGTTTCGGTTTTGGTGCCTGCAGAATGCTTTTTAATTGAAGTAGCTTGCCCTGAATGACCACCATTCTCTCTGCTCCTCTTCTGTGGGTTTGCTTGTTCAACACTCAGGGATTTCACTGGATACAGACCAGTATATAAAACTTGAAAATAAGTCAATGCAGTGAGGGTCTGTCTCCAGATAGATATTTCTCCCCAAAGTGGAGGAAGGACAGAGACCCTACTGCTGAAACTTGCCTTTTGGGTCTATTTCTTATCTTTTACTCAGAAACAAGTCAAACAATGCCTCTTATCAAGATGGCTGAATCAGAGGGAGAGATAATTGTGTCAATCGGGTTGATTTTTAATTCTTCAGACTGCATGAGGTTTTAACCCTTCACTTCCCTGGGGTTTCTGCTTCCAGATTCGTTGTGGAATAATGATTGGCACCTTTACATAGGTGCCTTTTCCAGGACTTTTCTTTCCTAAATGTTCCATAACACAATCAGATAAAAGTAGCAGAAATAGATGCAAAGTCCAAGAGAGGACCTGGAAGACTATGAAGTTGTGTGAAGTATCTACAAGCTGCTGAGAGTAAAAAGCATTGTGAGTGTCTGAGAGCAATCTGCTCTTGGCATTTTTATCAGCATGGTTAATGCCTGACTCATTGACATGGCAAGCACACCCCAACCTATCAGCCTTCCCCTGTTTCTGCTCATATATCCTGATTTCTTCCTAGCTGTTACATCATGGGTTTTTCCATTCCATTCCATTCCATTCCATTCCATTCCATTCCATACTACCCAATAGCAGAAGGTCTTTGGGTGGTTCGAATGTTATATGTTGTGGTTTTCTCATGATATATAAAGCCCGTGTGCTGAATTTTCCCTATTGCTGAAGAGGAAGGTCCCACTGGACTTTAGCCATTTGGTGATGCTTCAGTTGCTTTCCAGCCGCCATCTTTCGCTGTCTGAATTCTCTCTCTCTTTCTCCTTCTTTCTCTCTCTGACCTGAAAATGACTCCTCCTTTGCCTTTGCCCCCCTCCTTTGGGAAAATAAAGTTTGTGCTGTCTCCTGTGTTCAGGAAATAACTGGCTGAAATGCATGTCTCCTCAGAAGTAAATCAGCTTCACCCATGTTCAGAAACAAGCAACAGAACTCTTTTGCACATAGCTAAGGAAACTAAAAAGCAACCCCCACTCCACAAAAAGGGGACTCTAAAGGGCCATTTCACTGCACACATCCCCTTTCCAGCTCTTCTACCTTCTCTGCAATTGGATTTGTGTACCAGGGACTTCCATATGCAGCAGCATCTTGGCTCACGAACTTAATCCATTCCAGGACTCTGGTCATGACCCAAATTGGTCATGAGCCAAGTCAAATTTCCCCATAAGGGTCAATGTAAGTAAGGTTAGTCTGTTCTGCAACTATTTTTTTTACTCACAAAAATTTGAAGCAAAGTGACAAAGAACAACAAAGATCACTGCATCTCCCACCCCCCAGCGATCGTGTGTGTGTGGGGGGGTGGAGATGGGCGTGATCGTGGGCACATGGGGAGGGGGAGGCAGGCACGCTCGGGCAGAGAACATGGGTGCAATCGCGGCCATCTCCCCCCCCAAACACAAACACGGCCATCTCCCCCCCTCCCCCGCACGACCGCGATCACACACGTGCAGGGAAGGTGGGCGCGCTCATGCGCATTACCCGGTGCAGAGTTCGTGACCTGCGCCAAAATTTTTATGAAATTTCTGTTTGTGACCTGATTTGGCCCCACTGTGTTCTGTCTTCACTAGCATGAGCCACAGATGCGATAAATGCATTTTATGGAAATGCCCTTTTCCCTCACAAACAGAAAGGGCTCTAGTGTAGATGCCCCTGGATTATTTTCCTTCCCCGCCCCCTCACTTTTTTTGCCTTTCTAAGTTCTCTCTTAAATGAGAAGCCATTCTTTTAAACTGTAAACAGCCTTAGGCGTTTTGCAGAAAGTCTTTACATAAATGTAATGGATAAATAAATATTTAAAGAGGAGTAATGTGTGTTGCTAGCTTGGTTTAGCAATGTGCCTAATTTCTGGGTTTCAACTAGGCACTTATTTGGAGGTTTCCCTTCCCTCCCAGCTGAATCGCTCCATCCGTATCTTTTTATCAGGACTTCTCAACATAAACAACCAGCAGTGATCTGGCAGCTTTGACATAATTATTAAGTTATGTGCATGTCTAATCCAAATTTGGAACAATAAATTAACTCAGGCTAGCAGAGTACTTTTAACTAGAGAACCTGACTTTCTACAGGAGAAAAAATGCAGCAGAGAGAGATCAGTTCTCTACAGGATCCTGATGCCTTTTTTTGCAAATGAAAAATTAGCAGTTTTCCACCCCCCAGTGCCTTAACAAGTTGAAATGCTGTTGTTCTTGGCAAGGCTTGTTGTCAACAGAATGGGTGATGCAAAGGAAAACATTAACAGACCTTGATAAGCAAACTCCTTAAGGGGCTTGGCTGACCATTCAAGTGTATACAGTTGTGCTGCTCTGTGGAACAAAGCAAACAAGGTAGGAAACTCGTAAAAATAAAAGGCTTTAAATAATAAATAAAAGGTTTTAAAACAGAAGTCCCAAGCATGGGACCAGAGTGGCCACTGGGACCTGCAAAGATGGCCTCACTTCACTACTTACCCCCTTAAAAGTATTTTTGGTAACAAATGGAAAGTTGGGACAACAGGTTCTCCTTCTTGGATCTGCTGCTGATCAGATGAAAAGGAAGAGAGAGCAGGGTAGAAGATTAGAGAGGATTGGACACCTTAGGCTGCAGTTTAGGGGGAGGAAGAAACAGGAGGTGCAGTGCTAGAGACAAGGAAAGGGGTGAAAGAAGAAGAGTTGGAGATGGAAGAGGGAGAAAGAGCTAGAAGTTGTGAGCAGAGATAAAAAGAGAGGGCATGAGCACAGGGGAATGTCTGTATGAATAAAACAGGCCTGGGAAACTTTGGAGAGAGCTTTGGCTATGGGTGGTTTGCAAATAAATAAATGATAGAAGAAACTAGGTGGGCCAACTCCCCATTTCTGTCTTTCAATTTCTCTCTTCCTCCAGCTTCTAACCTCTCTGGTCACTGACCACACACCTCTTGACTAGCAAGACTCCATGGCAGCAATTAAGTGATTGAGCGCATCACAACAGTTTCTTAGATTCCCCAATGTGTCCATAAGTCCAAAAATGGTCGAGTGGCCCTGATTTAATGGATTTCCTCCCACCTCAAAGCAAGAGACCATCAATATCAAAAGGAAGTGGTAATTTAGGAAACGGGACGCCTCCACTCCTTGTCATAATGTTTATGGCTATCATCTTGGCCATCTGGATTTCCTCAGGAATGAATGATCGGGTGCACCTAATGGGGCATCACCTCCCAGCCAGATGGGGAATGTATTGAACTTTGGAAGCTTCTGCTTTATATGAACAGACATTGATTTTGTCCTACTGGAATTCAGTTTTTGAAAAGCTGGAGGAGAAAGGCCTGGGGTTCACTGCCATTCCTCAATATTCTGCCCAATATTTTGGAATCACTATTCAGTTGAAACAAGCATAATATTTTAACTTAAAAGCACAGAGTGGAATCCAGACTTGGCCATCTTTAAAGTAGACCCATTAAATGCTATGGGACCGGAATTACTCATAAATCAATTCCCATTGGTTTCATTCGGACTATAAGGATCTGGGCAAATGGGTGACCTCCCCTACCACTGGAATTCTGTCATTTTCTGCAAGTAAATGGGTATCAGTTGAAGTTAGTCCGACTTTGTTTTGCAACCTCAAGGTGCAATTACCTTGCGTGAGCATTCGGGCTGAAGAGGTTTCCCTTGTATTCCTTTGCTGTTTCCTCTGCCTCCTAAATGTACTCCTTGGTTTAACTAAAAATAAAATCAAATTCCAAAAAGAATTCCAGATTGGAATACGTACATGTACCATTTTCTGCAGCGTTCTGTTGTTTCAATTCTTCTCTGAAGTGCACGTTTCCTTTGATGCGATTGCATGTTTAATGGCATTAAAAGGTTATTTTGTGCAGAGCTTGATTGATGTGCAACTCATGCCATTTTGCACACTGGTAAAGCATTTCCCCAAAATAATCATATGAATGATCCCATCAAGACTGCTTGCCCTGTCTTTTCCACCTACATTTATGTGGAAGCTATTTGGTAGCAGACTGTGAGAACGGTAAATAAACTGATGATTCCTTAAAGCAGTGGTGAACAATGCAGCCACCTTGCTCCATTAAAAATTTGGAAATAAACATAGAGCAATGAAGAATATGGAAGTCACTGGTTCTGCCAGAGAAACAAGATTAGGTAATTCAGAATTGCAATGTCTGGGGAGAAATTCAAAACAGAAATGTTAAGAGTCTGTACTTAAGAAGAATAGGAATCTTCCAAACGTGTGAACTCAGGTTTACAGAGGAGGATTCGGCATGTCTACTCAGATGTACATTCACCTGAGTTCAATCAGATTTACTGCCAGATAAGTGTGGAAAGGAATGCAGCCTTAAAGCAATCCTTTAGGCTTTTGAGTTGATCTCCTGAAATGTTTTATGGGCAAAACTATCCACTCCTTGATTGCTTTTGGTCAGTCCAGGAACTGATCCTATTTCAGTCTCTTGAAGAACGTCAAAAGACCATATCTAAAATATGATCACCATAAGCAGCTGTGATGTTTTCTCCTGGGTGGATGTATCATCAGGCCGATCCTTTTGGTAACTATTTCATTCAATTGTGTTGATTTTAGTTCTGTTTAGTGTATTTCTGTGATTGTTTTTCCTGAGGGTTAAAAAAACCAAGGAAAACAGATGCGGGTGACTTCATATTGAGCACAGGCCCAGTAGGAGAGGAAAGTTGTTGATCTGAAAGTGCTTTCCTTGTAGCTGGACATCCACTCAGAATCATCCCACCAGCTGCTACTGAAAAACAATCCCAAAAATACATGGGACACACAATGTTGCCCTTTCCATCAAGTGATGGCTGCTAGGCCCAGATCAGCTTCCTTTTTGCTGAACATGAACAATGTGGTTTTGGTCCTTGGTACACGGCTTTTCAGTCTCTTCTCAAGCTGTACAACATGCCAAATGCTGAAAAAACAGGGCTGAAATTCAAAGCTTTCCCCTACATGGAGATAGAAGATCCATCGTAATATTTTTTTTCGAAGAAACAGAAAATAATAAATTTGTAATTGGAGAGGCATCCTTACTGAGCATCCTGATTCTTTCAGAAAGGGGAGTGACCAAGTAAGCCTGCAGAAACGTTGCTGCAGTGATCATGGAACTGGCTCTCTACCAGTTGGGTGTCTATACCCATAGAGTGCAATCCTGGGCATGCTTAAGCGCACGAAAGTCCTACAGTTCCCAGAATTCCTTAGAGAACCATGCTCAATGCATTCATTTATCTCCCCCCTTCCCACCAAGAACTGGAGCTTAAGGTGGCTAACAATCAAGTACAGATTGAAAAGAAATAAATTATATAACAAGAAAAGAAACAAGCCAAGTAAAAAAGCCGTCAACTACAGACCAGCTTCTATGTCAGGGTTTGGCAACTTGTGGCTGTCCAGATGTTTAGGTCTGCAGCTCTGATTATCCCTAGTAAGCACAGACAATGGTGAGGGATCATGGGAGTTGTAGGCAGAAGTGTCTGGAAGGCACAAATTGGCCACTCTTGATATATGCCAAAAGCATCTCTGAATAAATAATATTTTCCTCCTGGCAGAAGAATGACAGCAAGGGGGAGGGGGGACCCAGCCCTTCAGCAGGGAGATTCACATCTTTGAGGTGCCACCAAGAAGGCCCACCTGGACACCTATACCTCTGATAGTGCCGGCATCAAGAGAAGGGCCTCTTCTGAACATCTTAAGACATGGGCTTGTTCATCTGGAAGAGGACCATCCTCTTTATGGAAGCCTGGACTCTACTTTACAGGGCTTAGCAAGCCAGCAGAAGCTTGCCAATTTTAAAGTCCTAGATAGACACCATTTTGCCAAACAGTTACAGCACACTACATTTTCCTACAAGATAGGAAAAGCGGTCTGTGAGGGACAATAACAATAGCAGAAAAGTAAAGTAGTAAAGTAGAAAATAATAGTTTAAAACATGACCAGTTTTGTAAGGAAAATTCAGTGCCTACAGCAAGCTATTGGCTGATTGGAAATGAGTGCAAAAAGTCACATTTCCCAATGTCTTGAAGCTGACATGTGGCAACCACACAATTCATATTTCACGAAAAAATAGGATTGATTATAAACACTCTGATATACCCTGTGATGATGACTTTGAGAACATGGTTCTGAGAACACACATCGCTCTAATACTTAAATAGAGCGAAATCTGTATGTGTGTGTGTGTGTGTGTGTGTATATATTTCTATCGCTGTCAAATATAGAACAAGGCAAAGCTCTCATCTACGGTCTGGTTAAACCTGGCTGTGACGGCCTACAGCAGAGTTGAACAAACATTATTTTCCCTGTGTGTGTGTTTAATATGAAGTTTCACATAAAGTTAAGTGATAAGTTTCACTATCATTTCCGGTAATGCAACATCTAGTTTCTCCTATTACATTTTATGTGACATTTGTGGGAGCAACATGGCTAAATAAAATTAATGGGTTATTTTCCAAGTGCTTGAACTCACACTGGAGCTCACTCAAAACATCTCATACAATAGAACCCTCTATTTCCCTGGAGAATGTTGCTGGATGATTATGGTAAATACATTGCAATGAGTTTTACAGTGAAATGCAATTGATGTTGATTTTATCACCTGCTGCGTGTAATCAAGATAGCAATTTCTCTCCTAGGTCTAGAGAGTGTTGGCCACAAAAATGTAGCGGAGAAAAGCGAGGACGTAACTCGACCGCCAATATGGAGTGGCAGAAGAAGAAAGTACGTCATCATGAAAGCCTAGGCCTTATGCTAACCAGTCTAGCATGATGCTGTGCCAAAAGCCTGAAAGTGGTACATTATTCAGTAGTCAAAGGGTGTTGGGCTCTGTCTCCGTCTTTTGCACTCTAGTGCTGAAAAAAGTCCTTTTCAAAGAGTGGAAGGTGGGTGAAAAAAGGAGGTCTCTGAAAATGTCTCCTGTCTCTGCTCCAGCTGCATTCAGCTTAATGTGTGCATGCATTAGATAAAGATATCTGCGGATTTCACCAAATGTTGGGCTAGTTATCCATTTTGTCAAGATTATCTTGAATATCCCTTCCATCCTTGTGCCATCTAAAGAGTTAAAAAGGCTCTGAACGCATGAGGTGTTCAGTTCACGACTTTACAGAGGCTTCTTCCATTTATTTTGTTGAAGGAAAAGTGTGTCTGGTACCATGAGTTTTTTGGCTCAGAATTTGTCTTCGTTTTTATATATATTCTATTATTTAAGCACAAAGTGGCACTGTGGTGCAGCTGCAGTATAGCAGAATAACACCAAGACTTGATACTTTAAATCTCATTTGTTTTGCATTTGAAATTTAATAGCTGACTTTTCTAATATTAGAGGAGAGGAGCTATGAAAATGTCCAGAAAACATGAAAGAGGCCCTGGGGTATTATGAAATTTTGAAAATAAATCACAAGTACACAATAAATGCGTTATGTATTTATTTTTATTTATTTATTTAGAGTTTTTGTATGCCATCTCATCGCTTATAGCCTTGGGACGGCTCACATAAATAAATAAACATGGTACAAAATACCATGTACATCATGTAAAGATGGCAGAATAATTCTTCCACCTCTTTCTCTCATTGTTGATATAATTATTGAAGAGTTCCAGACCTGGACAGAGCCTTGTGGCACTTGATTCAAAAGGGAGGTTTGATCCATCTAGTGCTTTGCTAAATTAAGATAAATTGCATTCACGACATTCTCACTAAACTGGTAACACCATGATTTTATGCAGAGATGGAGTTCTTGGCAAATCCAAAGAGCAATGCCTATTTGGGTTGCCAGGAGAGGAGAAGAGGAAGCGGTTTCCAAAATGCTCGTGGAAGTGTCAGCCATTCCTCCCATGGTGATTCTGAAGCAGCCTGCCCTCCACCCCACAGCTGCCTCCACCTCTTCTGTGTGTGTTAGTGGGTGCCTGTACACACTTCCACACATGTGCATTGAACTGCCTGTGGGCACATCCAAGTGTATTCCCAAGGCCTCCTCGTTTACCAGGTATGTCTCTCAGTGCTGAAAGACGATAGATAGGGCTTCATGGTTAAGCGGAGACTAGAACCCAGAGCCTCACCTCTCCTGTCCAACAGTCTAACCATTAGTGGTTAGATGCAGTCTAATAATAGGAAGCATTCCTTCCTGGTAGACTCACCCCACACTCATATCTTTTGTTTATATCCTATTTATAAAGCAACGGAAATTTAGAGAACTAACAGCATATGGCACAGATGAATTTGGTAAGGCAGTGATGAGGTGCTAGATCAAAGTGATGACAGAATAATTATCCATAAAGATCCATTCCCCAGTGGATAATTTCTTGGTAGGTAGGAAAGGGAGGCTGTTGGACTCCCGAAAATGTCTTTCTCATTGCACACTTGCCTTCTCTGTATTACAGCAAAAGTGTCGTTAATAAATGTGGAGTTTCTTTTATTTGGGTGCAATCATATTCTTTTTAAAGATCAGTGATATAAGGTGCAATCCTGTGCAAGATTAATTAGAAATATTAAATACCCGCTATAGGTTTTTTCTATCTAAATTTACATAGAATTGTACCTTTAGATGCTTCTAAGAAGGGATCCATTCATTGTCAGTTCTTAGAGGGTTAGTTGTGGCACAAGGAAGCATTTTACTTGTGAACTTGCCTGTTCTAAAGAGATTTAGGATGCAATCCTATGCTAGTTCAGATATAGGAAAAGTCCTACAATTCCAGCATTCTCCATCCAGCCATGCTGACTGGGGAATGTTGGGAATTTTAGGCCTTTGTTTCTGTTTAAACTTGCATAACCTCACACCCTGAGATGATTCTATCGCCATTTCTTTGAGGAAAATGATCTCTTTGGGATTTGCTTTAAAAGAGATGCAACAAATCTCGTTTGGTAATCTCAAGCTCATTGTGGAATCTGAAATCAAAAACAAAACATGATCACAGTCATCTTCTGGTGTCCCTGGCAGATTGCTGAACATGATCCTGTCCCAAGTCTTTTCAGGTTCCATTAATTTGTGGATGCACAGCAGAAGAAATTAAGCTGAAATGTACAGTCATCTCATCATTCTGTCAGATCCCTGCCATATGTGGAAAAACCAAGATGAAATTTGCATTTGCTGCAGCACAAATGAAACTGGAACCAACATCATGATCTCCCACATGACCGCTCCCTCAAAGCATTATTCCCTGCTTGACTTGATGGGACAATTCCAGTGTGTAGCCTGTCAGAGGGAAACAAGTAATTATTTGACCAAATTGTTTTTCTTAGATTAATGTGGATGGAAACATCCTAATTGGTGTAACAATAACAATTATGGTTTGGGGGAAACTAAAGGCTAATGTGGATGAAAACTAACAGCATGTGGAAGTTATGAGAGAAGTGACGAGAAAGATCAGCTCGGCCACAGACAAAAGAAACAGCAATCCACATAAATGCATGGCAAGGAAAACAATGCATGGGCTGAAGCTAGGAAATAGAAACATAAAAACACAGCAAGTCAGAAGGGGCCACCAGGGCCATCTAGTCTGACCCCCGGCTCCAGCCAGCTCCACTCACGACATGCCCACCATGTGCATGTCCAGCCTGTCTTTGAACACCCTCACCGATGGGGCCTCAACGACCTCTCGTGGAAGCCCATTCCACTCCCTCGGGGTCCTGACTGTCAGGAAGTGCTTCCTGGCATCCAAATGGAACCTTGGCTCCCTGAGCTTTGCTCCTTTGAAAGACATTGAAAAAATATTGTGAGGTGCTTCAGATCTGTTGCTTATGAAGTATAGAAGTGGAAGATGTCCTGGCATTAAATGTTTTTGGTTAGTTAGGCCTGGTGGGAAAGTAGCTATGTATGTGGGGTTGCTGAAAAATGCTCGGCCTGACCCAGAAAACAACAAAACGAACTGAACTGAGCTGAAATGGAACAAAGCGAGACAAGACAAGAAGTAAACAAGCCCAACAAAACCAAACCATACAGACAACACAAAAACAAACAAAACTAAAACAAACAGACACAAGATACAAAACAAAACAAAAGTGGCCAGGCTGAGAAGTTTTCAGCACCCCCTTGTATGTGTTGAGAAGGGCAATGAGTACACATCCTTGAGAAGATGCAGATTGTAGTACATCACACCTATCGGTGAGAGCCCAGGTAATAGTCTGTGTCTGCTAGAGCCCACATTTTGTTTTGACCCAAGATGGCATCTTGCCCTGTTGTAAGTTAACAGCAAAGTGTGCAGATAAGTGTTTGGTAATTGGTGGATCCGTGATTATTGTAGTTTGCATTCGGTAGTAACGGGATAGGTTTTTATTTCTCTCTGAATTATGACTATACAATGAAGGAGCTTTTCTTTGTGGGGAGAGACCCTTGTTGCAGTCAGAGGACCCCTTCATTTTCGGTTCTCTCTCCTGCCATTGGTGGAATGCAGGCATTATTAACTTGGATAAACCTAAATGCAGAGTGAAGTTCCACTTCTTCCACAAAACCTTCCAGGATCCAGGTTTAACTGAAAATTAGATCTTAAGTTGGCACTCTGCTTAGCAGCTGCACATCACCTCATGGTTTCCAATATTGTTTTCCCATTCTTTGGGAATGAGGACAGATTACAAAAATAAGAGCAAATGAAAGCGAAAGGATGAAGACTTTGCTACTTACAATGCACTTGTGGCTCTTAGCAGGGTCTCTAATAATTAGTTAGTCATGCAAAAAGTATTTATATTACTGCCAAGATTAAGATGTGCAGCAAGGTGCAAGCTGTGCATAACCTAGGAGAAAGTCCCATTTGGTCTAATGGGACTTACTGTCAGGAAAGTGTATATGATGGCAGCTTGTATTTATTGCTTTTCAAGGGCAGGCAATCGGTACCTTCCAGATAATGTGGACTACAGTTACCATAATCCTTGACCAATGGCCTTGATGGCTGTGGTTTATAGGAATTTTATTCCCAATCAGCAGAAGGGTATCAAATCTCCTACCTTATGAAGTTAGTTACTTGCTGGATTTCTTATTTCTTTTCTATTTATATTCCCAAAGCAGCGAGTAACAAATCTGATCACATTTCATAAAAGAGTTAGAAATAGCATTTAAGAGCGAAGGGAAGCTGATGACTGAAGGGCAGGCCATGCCACTGGATCCATGCCAAGGTTGTGTGGATTTCTCCACCCCTGACATCCCGGTGGGTAAGCCTATGTGACCAGCTACAGCCATGGATGGACTTCCCTGGGGGTTGTGAGCTTGCCTGTTCAGGGTTCCACTCCTCAGAAAGCACAAACAGATCTATATCAGGGAGCTTTCCCCCGGCAAATGTCCGGATCAGGGTGGCACCAGCAAAAGCTGTGCAGAGGCAATTCCAGGCCAGGAATCTCATTTTCCAGGAATTGTGCAAAGCCTCCTTAACACTTATAATGCACAGAGGGGGCGATTGTTGGACTGGCATAATCTCTCTTGCTTCCTGAAGCTGAAGAATTCGTGTAGCCTCCCTGAGGCCCTTCCTGCTGCTTGCTGCTGCAGTGGAACTCTTCTCCCTGGCCCAGGTAGCCCTGGGCTGAAGATCCACCATCTTTCCACTGGGGGCTCTCTCAGCTGGGGCTGGCCGTGGTGAGAAGGGAAGAATACATGGCAGGCAGGGACAACAGGTTGGGGCAGCTCCAGGATCTAGCAATGTCCCAGCCACATGGTCGAGATATTCATGGGCCAAAACCTCCTGAGCGCCCTGGAGCCCTGAAGACACAGAAGGCAGGCTGGAATGCCATGGAGGGAGCGCAGCTGGCAGAGCACCCAATGAAGGGGGCAGCAATGCAGCTCCCAGCCTTAATGTCTCGTGTGGGCACCCGTGCTTCATGAGTGGTGGACAGCCGTTCCTCCATCCCACCACCAATGGAGCTCTTCCCCTGATGCAGGACCATTTTGCATCATTTGAACCTACTTCAGATGAGGTTGCTCCGAAAGCGGTGGACATTTCCTTGCATCTGGAGGCAACGTGTGCCTACAATTTGGAAGGGTTTCTTTTTTCCTGCATTGAAGTTTTGCACCACACAGACTGAATAGTGGTGCACATAGCGTTAAAAGCATTTGACTTGTGGAAGCTTTCTTATTGTTGGCATACCCTTTTGCATTCTGTTTGCCACTGCTTTTATAAGCACCTTATCAGTGCGATCTATCATCTAGCTGTCTGTCCTTCTGTCTGCCTTCCTGCATGCATGCTGCTCTGCACATATAGAAAACTAGCATTTGGCCTTCTACCTAATTCTTGATTTGGCTGATTCTATACATTGGCACTTAGAAAAATTGTTTTAATGAAAAGAAGTCATGCATTTTTAATCTTAAGTATTAAATGTCCTAATGTTATAAAGGTCCTTCCAGTGGATACAAATCACTTGGACAGCAAGAAGGGACAGAAACTCCCCTACAGTGGAAGAAAGCCAGAGCAAACTGATTCGTTTCCCTTTCAAGAAACCCCCAAGGACTGTCCTAGCATTAGCTCTGCACACGCAAGGGGCAGGCAGCTTTCTTATAGAGTCTTCCTTTGAACCTCAGGGGTCGCCTGGACTCAGTGAATTACCCAGTAAAAGTAGAGCTTATATGAGAATTTCAGAAAGCCACAGGGTACTTTCCACCTCGAATCAGAACCAGCTACAGAGAAATAGTGGGTGGAGTAGAAAACAAATATGGAACCACTTTGGTCGTGATATGGAATGCTTGTGGTGCAATTGCCAGGGTGCAAAGCCAGAGGCACAAGTTTTGACTTCTGAAACACTGACAATATTTGGGGGTTCAAGAAAACCACCAAGCCTGTCTCCAAGGACAGCAGTGGTCCTCCTGCTAGTGCCTATGTGGGCATCTCCCCACAAGCTAGATCATGGGAGGAGCCGTGTGAGGCCTACCCACTGTGGTTCTGGTCCAGGCTCTCATGTTCAGATACTTCTGGAGAGACTGAACTGGGTTCCAGGTGAACAGGTCTCTATGCTGATCCACTGCTCATGCAGTTTTCTGGTTTCCTGTGGGTCCAGAAGACATTCAGACTGTTATCCCAGGATGTCTTTAACACTGGAAACATTCTTGGGACCAAATCCCTGTTTATAAGTAGCAGCAGTAGTAAAAACCTTTATTGGCCTAGTTATAAATATTGCGTGCAACATAAAACCTTAGCCTAAAACACAGAGGCTTAAACCAGCTCGTTTCCCCGAGGAACAAGGGACAGCAGAGCTCTCTTCTCGGGAATCCACACTCCAGAGCTGATATTCTCTCCAGGACTCCTCTCCTCTCAGCTGAGGAGACAGCATCTGCATTATCCATATCCGACCGGCTGAGCATCTTTTCTAGAATTGGGCCAAGGGATTTTGCATGAAGACCTTTGTGAAGGGGGCAGTAGAGCATCGTGGGTGGAAGTGCCCATCGCACAGGAGTATCACCTTTCATCATAAGGGGTACCATTGAATCTTCTGTAGAACAAGACCGAGGGCGTGACATTTCATGAGTGAAAATGCTCTGCACTCCTGTGGATGTTTTCGGCGATAAAAGACGCTGGCCATTTGGTCTGGTTTAATAGAAATGTGCACATGTAGTGGGGAACATGTTTTATTCACTGCACTCCAAAGTGCCTGCCATTCTATGTCCAGTATTCTGTCCTCAATTGTTTGGAAATCCTGGTTTGACATAAGGCTTCCAATGATTTTGTGTCAATTCCCTGTTCATGTGCAGGCTGTGACCTGTTCAGTCAGCCTCCCATACCGCACTGCAGTATTCCAGATCTGAAGTGATCCATGTGCAAATAACAGTGGATAAGTGGTTTACGCTTGTAAACCTCTAGGGAGCTTTGGCTATGGGGCAGCATAAAAATAAATACACACCTAAACAAATAGTTGACAAACATGTCATGTAGAGGGATGTGGAAATCCCGCTAAACCAGGCAGGGGGAAGGAACCTTTTGGGAAGGGATTCCTTCCTCGTGCAGAACACCTTGTTCTCTCACGGAAGGCAGATCCTGGACATGAGCTCCTATTTGGATGGCTGCTCCATGCTATGCAAAAGACGCAGGAATGCTCAGCTCTACAATGATATGATTGTATACTTAACGTGGAACTGATAATACAACATCTAGAGAACAAGCAAGTGTGTTTATAGAATGCACTTGCATAGTGCATATATGGTGTGTGTGTATGCGTATGTTTATAGTCCAACTATTAGTTGGATTGTGTCACAGTTTGGAACACCAGTAGCAAATTCTGCCTGGCTGTCCCTTCTTTTGGCCTGTCTCCATAACACCATGGAGGTGATGTCTTCAGACCTTGGAAGTTGAGCAAGCAGGAATAGAAGATCTCATTTTCTTGGCTGTATGTCTTGGAATTAGTCACTGCTTGGAAAGGACATCTTTAAAGAAAAATGGAGATGTTGGAGGATGTGGTCCTGGTGAGTCACCAAATGCCTGTTTGCTCCCACTTGAATCATGACTGTGCCTTGATGGTTTCAGCATTAAGAAATGTCCTGCTCCTGAGGGTGTTTTCATTTCCATTTTTAATTTTTGGCTGAATCATAAAGCTGTATTTCTTGCCAGAATAGACCTCATTGTTCTTTGCATCATCTAATCTAGCCTTTCCCATCATTGCACTCTTCAGATGTTCCCCACCAGCTTGGTTTTGTTCTGATCCCTATGCATGGATGGAAGTCCACCTGGCTTATTTTGGATGAGTTTTTGAATGGTTTGGAATATTTCAAAGGGTGGGGAGACACTCTCAGAGAAGAAGGAAGAGTCAGCAAGACCACCCCACAAAATCCCAGCCTTCTTAGCAGATGCAGCTATCTCTTAAAAGTATCTCATCCCTTGTTCCATCAGCCACCACACTGCCTATCCAGACTGCACATTGCAAAGATGGAAGCAACTCCTGAGAAAGGTAGACTGAGGCATGGGCATCTGCTATTTTCACCACTGCTTCTCCTGCTCTGGGGAACCTCTGTAGACGCGCTCAACTGCAGAAGTGCAAAGGTTGTCAAGCGAGCCCCTGGTGGAATCTGATGTGAAGAGTGCCATTTTCCATGGGGGAAGTTTTACCTAGCACGTTTCCTCACATGAGAAATGGACCTTTGCAAAAGTTGAACCACTTCCTTGGCTGGTTCTGTGTCCCCCTCACAATCCTCCCCTCAGGAATCTTGCTGACCTCTTGCCCAGGATGCCCAGAAAAGGCTCAGTCTGTCTCTGCTTCCCAGTTTCATAGCCCAGTGGTTGCCCAGAGCATTCCTCTCACCACAAGCCTTCAGCCCCACTGCCCCAGGCCAACAGAGGTAATAACCTTTGCTTTCCCTACACTCCCACTTCCTTTCTTCCTTCTCCCCCAAGATTTCTGTGTTTCCCTCTCAAAGTCACTGTCTCTGACACCAAGGCTTGACAGTAAAGCAAAACAAGTTATTTCTACAGAGGGAAACAAGTGGCACAATCAGGGGCTTGCCTGTCTTAACACAAGTTACTCTTCTCCAGCTCTGGGCAGACAGAGCTTTTCAAACAGAATTGTCTTCCAGCCTCCGATTCTGCCCCCAGATGATTTTTCTTCTCCTCCCAAACCAAAAGGAAAGTTAAATTGCTGCTCACAGCTCTCTGCCCCTCCCAACAATAAGGGCGCTGCTATTGTGTGCTGCTCTGTCTTATTGTGCTTGTTGATTGGTGTGTGTTTTAATTGATTGTTTTTATTGTTACAGTGTGTTTTTATCTTATTGTAATCCACTTAAAGGGCTCTCAGGCCAATACAGCAGAAGTTTAATAAATAGATGCATGCATCTTGGCTCTGGGCTCGCAGGAAGGAAGAGGTGGAATGCCAGCTGTTCATTACCCTGCTTTTTGGCAAGGTCACTTGCACTGGTGCTGGTGCCAGATATTCAACAAGTGCCCAAGCAGCATTTTGTCACTGGCTGGGTGTCAGTTTTCACAATCTCAGGGTGGCACTTTGGTTGTGCTATCAGTAGGTGGTGTTGCATTTTCTAAAATTAAAATTGCACCCCAATGTGCATAAATAACTTCATGCTTTTTGATGCTTTTTTTAAAGCTTCGCTTGCAGAATTGCAGACCACAGATGTGAACATGGGGAGCCTCAGCTGGGGGATGCCAAAGTGCTGCGGAGACCAAGCT
This sequence comes from Varanus salvator macromaculatus, assembly GCA_023646645.1. Taxonomy (NCBI): domain Eukaryota; kingdom Metazoa; phylum Chordata; class Lepidosauria; order Squamata; family Varanidae; genus Varanus; species Varanus salvator. Next base: position 2,461,914 of record JAIXND010000789.1, on the reverse strand, counting down.
TGGAGGTTGACCTAGAAAGGCTCCAACTAAGGGTTTTGTTTTTCTTAATTTGCTTTCTTTTGACAGGTGTCAAAAGGTGAACTGCCCAGAGAGAGCATATCTGCTCTTTGCTCTCAAAAGGATATGGCAAGATTTGCACCCACGTTTGGGTAAGACCCTTTTCTGTTTCGTTTTTGCCTGAGTCTCCTGTACACCAGGGGTCCTCGAACCACAGGCTGGATACGGCCTGCCATGGTCATTTACCCGGCCCGTCTCAAAGCTTTCAGACTTGTTTGAATGAGTCCGAAAGCTCTGAGTTGGTGCAGGTATACTCTGAAATTCTTTCAGTTTTGGAGACTAGCAGAGAGCCGGCGCATGCACCAAATTGTGACAGCTCCCTTCAACTGCGCATGTACCGGCTCTCTCTGCTAGCTCTGGCTAGCTCCTGCTGCTGTGCTGGTCTTGCCAGCGTGAATTGCACACGTGCCGTGCTTCCCCTATTGCACGCATGCGTTGGCTCTGAATAGAGAGGAGAGAGAATACAGAAGAGAGGAGTGAATATGGAACTGGACACTGACCACCTCATTAGCCAAAAGCAGGCCTATACTACCCATTGAAATACTAATAAATTTAAGTTGATTAAAATTGTTCTTCATTTTAAACATTGTATTGTTTTTCCTGTTATTTTGCCCTACAAATAAGATGTGTGCATAGGAATTAGTTCATATTTTTTTCAAACTATAGTCTGGCCTCCCAACAGTCTGAGAGACAGTGAACTGTCCCCCTGTTTAAAAAGTTTGAGATCCGCTGCTGTACACTTTGCATTTTCCCCAAGACAGTAGGTGCTTGGGAAAGTACAAAAGTGAATTCTACCCAATTTTCAGGGAAAGGAATTAGAGTAAGATGAAACTAGAGGTCAGTTCAGAACCTTGGAAGTGACCAGGGACCAGGTCCAACCTTTGGAGAAAACTACATAGCTGACACACCAGCAGGAATGGGTGAAAGACATTCCAGCCCAGCTGCGATCACTTTCTCTTTCTCTTCCTGGTGTTTGGTATGCAACCAGCCCCTCTGTTTTAGGATGGTCCCAGAGGAGGCTTCACTGCCCCCCTGATAAGCAAAGCTTCACAATGGGTTCCCGTGTCTTCTCACCCCTTCTTGGCATGGCAATCCTATGCCTGGCTGGGCAGAAGAGCATCCTGCAAGGAAGGATCGCACTCCGAGGCTGTTTCCTTCCCGCAGTTGCACAGCACCTTCTGATAAGTGGTCCTAGGGACCCTCATTCTTTCTGTGGGCACCTGAAACGCAACAGAGGAGCTTTAGGCACTGGCCCAATAGAATCACATCCCTGGACCACCTGGGGTGGGAGATCCTCCAAATCTCAAGGAATAAATGAGCCCGCTGGTATTTTGGGGCACACCTGATGTCCCTCCCGAACAGAGGCGGCCGTTGTGATTTGAGAGAAAAGGTGGCAAAGCACCCAACACCCCAATTATTTTCTCGGCCTCCACATTTGTCGCCTACGTATCTGATGCAGGCTGCCAATGCTCTTTCTAGATGGTATCTCAGCATTTCATTTGTAATACTTATTGGGAAGCAGCTGGGAGTGCATTTTCATGAAAACACCTGAAGGCCAACCCAGACGCCGTTTTCTTCTCCCCAAGGGAAGCTTCTAAATCTTATTCAGTTAATTTAAAACAACACTTGAACAGTAAAAAATGGTTTGCTCAGTCTTGCACAGTAAAAACATTGATTTACAACCGCCGTGATTTTAATGATAGCTTTATTATATTAAATTATTTATTGCCGGAGATTCAAACAAATGAATACTAAATGCAAAACCAACCATTACCACCCCCGTACTCTGCTCTTTTTTTTCTTTTTAAAAGCTTGTATTCCTCCTCACTTAACTGTTTTTAGCCAAACAATGCTTCTTTGCTTATTTTACATTTTTCTTTCCAGCCTGTCTTTCTCCCCTATACAGACTCATTCCTTTATCCTTGCAAGAACCCTATGAACTAAGTTGTTGAGACATAATGAGTGCCTGGCCCAAGTTCACCCAGGTGGCCTTGGAGCCAAACAGGAATTTGAAACCTGATCAAAGTCTCAATGCTGCTGCTTCGCATAGTCCTGGCACCTGACAGCCCGCTGGCTCTCAGGCCTGAAAGGGGATGCAGTACCACACCAAGCCCTTCAAGACCAGAGACCTGGTTTAGGACTCTTTCACGTGTCTTCTATCAGTTGTGGCCAACCTTCCAGGCTGCAGTACCACCAAGCAAAGCGCTGGCGCTTCTCAACAGTGGATAGGCTTCCTGTAACTCGCCGTGCAAACAGCATGGGGAGGCAGGCCAGGTCATAGTTTGGTCCCACTGCCCAAGGCTATGCTCACACAACCCATCTCCAAATGTACCACAAACTTTCATTGAGTGTGCCTCTTGGGAACCCCATGGCCAGGGGACTGTGCTTGCCCAGGCTGGATTATAGCCCCAGATTTGAAAGGGACAACTATGCCATCAACCACTCCCTCTGAACCATATTTGTTCAGTGGTGCAAGTATGTGAAAAGGGGGCCATGATTCAGTTTTCCTACATCCTGGGTTCTAATATGATTTCTACTGAAATCTGGGCCATCTGGATGTCGTGTATCACGACCAAATGTTTGCTGTATGACGGTGACCAATGCTTAGTTTGCTTCTGAACATGCCTTATCTTGCATGGCGAAAGCTGCATTGCTAACTGTGGTCTGCAGGCAGCGGGTGACGTGGCCCCAGGAGCTCTGGCCAGCCAAGTTGCAGCAACCCAGATTCAGGGTGGAGATCAGGAAAAGTTTCCTCACTGTCTGAGCAATACGGCAGTGGAGCCAGCTGCCTAGGGAGATGGTGGGCTCTCTCACACCAGAGACGTTCAAAAAGAAACTGAGCAGCCAACCGAGTGGGGTGGAGTGACGTGGTGTCCTGCAACTGTGAGGGGATGGACTTGATGGCCTTCACGGCCCTTGCAACTCTAGGATTCTAGGAATGTAGGGTTCTATGGCCATCACGGGCACCTTGGCAATAGTATCCTTTCCGCCCACAGCAGTCCAAGAAGCAGCCACACAAGCAGGATGAGCCTAGCTCTTCTTCGCCCTGCCTGCTCAAGCTCAGGGTGATATGTGGAAGAGGGCTTGGGCCTGCCCTAGCGATCGTGGAAGCCCAGCTAGGCCCCTTTGGAAAATCGGAATGGCTCAGGGCTTATTGCCTACTCAAGTCCCTTCCATGCTTTAGCTCTACATGGGAGCAGGAGAGCCTTCAAGAGGGCTAAGGGCTCATCTTTGCAAAGTAACCAGATCTGAGCCTTCTGCAAAGCAAGTGGAAAGTGTGTTCTGTACCTTTGCAAAGACAACATGCTCTCCTTTTAGAAGGCAGCCCACAACGAGAGAGGGAAACTGCAGAGACAAGGGCTCCCTCTGCCAGGTATGGTTACTCCACTCTCATTCACACAGTTTCATTATCTGTTAATGGGGAGATTTTGCCACTGTAAAATCCAGATTACATTGTTCTTGCTCAATCTATACACAATTCCAAGTACATTGCCGGTAAATATCCAGTGTTTGAGTTCATTATTTGACAAACAAAAGGTACTGGTTCTTGTTAGAAAGAAGAGCTACATTTAAAATTCACACACTGGAACCAAACTAGCTTCAGTAAGTCAGTGAATTTATCCCAAATTCCTAGTTCCGTTGACTAAAGATTGCCTTCACTGATTAACAATTGTTCTAAGGAACTAAAGTTTTAGCACAATCTACTAATTGATCTATTGATTCAGGGTACAACTTTATCACCCCAGACACAGAAGTGTGGGAGCCTCCAATGCAAGGTGCCACATCTTTTGGCAGCAGTAATTTTTGCTACTACTGCATCTCAACTCCTGCATTTTCTGTAGAAGGCCATTTAGAACAGTCTGGATTTGGGAGAGAGAGGGAAGGTGGCTGGAGCACCAAAAGGAGCTGGCATAACTCCACAATCCCATCTTTCTCCCTTCCCCAGTGCTTGGCACATCCCTTTCTCCCCCTCCAAAGCCTGATCACAACCTTTGGGATGGGCAGCTAGTAGACCTTCTCCACTCCAGGTGTGAGGGGGCTTGGTCTTTGGAGTCACAACTCTGAGATCTGGGAGGTGTGATTCAGGGGAATCCTGGGGCCACCCATGTGATATCAGGAGCACACTGGATTGTACTCTCAGGACATGATCCTTTCATGCAGCAGATGTTGTTCACAAGCCCCTGAATTCTGAGACAGGTACCTCCAAGCAAGGTGTGAGGTGCCATCTCCACTGGCATGCACCTCACATCCTGCATTGATCTGGCAGGCTGTCTCCAACAAGATTTAGCACCTGGGAAGGAAAAGGAAAGAGTCAGTATTTCTACATATTCACGGCCCCAGCCTACTTCCCACTCTTTGGCATACCCCCTTTTCCACCTGAAAGGCCCAGCTGTGACCTCCAGGGGGCAACTGGCATGACTCTTTCCACTCATGGACAGGGGCTTGGTATTGGGAAATGAAGTCCCATCTTCAAGATTGATGCCGGGCTATGACACTGCGGCTCTGAGGAATCCCAGGACCTCAGCCAATAGGCCACTGGATTGTGCCCCAAACTTGATGACAGCTTGCAAGCCTAGTGTGAAACCATCAGAGCCAAACCAGATGGGATGTTGGAGATCTATCAGCAGATTTCCCAACATCTTCCTATTTGCTTGAAAGCACAACTGGGGAGGAGAGGCTGGGGTTCAAGCACACCCAGGATCTTACTTGGAGTGGGGCAGAAGTCCTTGGATGGAACTCTTTTACTTCCATGAAGTGTCCACAATTGGGTGCTGAAGCTGCTCTTGGCTGGGGAAAAGTGAGATACAATGGTTGCTTTATGTCAGAGAGGAGGGGAAATTAAATGAGGAAAAGATGGTGGGACAGATTAATTTTCTTCTCCCTCAGTACTGTTGTCCCAGTCCTGCTTTAATGAAAAGAAAAGAAAGGTCCCTGAAAGGTCCGATCATATGGCTTTCCATTTTGGCCCTTAAGCACTCTGGAATTCTGTACAAAGGTGAAGTATTATGTTTATTCCATTCATTTATGAATTGCTCTTCTTGCCCCATGAAGGAATGTACTTTTACAAGAAGTCTACCTACTCTTGAAGTACAGCTGCTATTTCCAATCTTCTGTGTTCCTGGCAGGGAAAATAATGCTAAATAATGATTATGGCACACGTAGTGTCCTTCTGCCCTTTCCATTCAGAGCTACTTCCTTCCCTGCAGCCACTGGAAATGGCTGAGCTCTTTCTCATGGAAAGAAGCGTATATTAAATGGCTAGCAAATTACTTTGTATTGATTTTCATATGGAATTGAATTATTATTGAGTTAAGGGAGATTAAGATAAAGCCAGCAATATGTTTCACAGGGTGGGTTGCTCTTATGTATTCCTTCCATATATTCTGGTACCTGATTGAAGTTGCTATTTGCCAGTATTTAAATTCTGCGTGAAGGGAAATTGAACACCTCACAGGTAACCACTGGAAGGCTGGCTCGTGGTAGCGAGAAAAGAAATGGAACCACCCAATTTGAATAATCTAATTTTAATGCTTAGGTACTACAAGAATCATTTGGAAAGCAAAACAAATGGAGTGCTTATGAGTAACAAAACAGAAATTAATCCCAAATAGTGTATGTGAGTGATGGGGAAGTGTCAGTCCAATGGAACCCATGACTATTTTGATAAAACCAGGAAGAAAAAATGAGTTAACGGTGCTTGGAGTTGATAATCAGCAACATTAGAGGGCATATTGTAGTAGGTGACATTATACACGAGAAGAATGACACTGATACAGAGATAATTGGAGAAATTAGTTGTCTGACATCCGTGAGAAAGCATGGCTTCTAATAACGCTAAATATGTCATCCATCAACCGGAGCACAGACAGTCTCGTGGGAAGGATGGGGGGAAAAAAAGAATAGGGTAAGCAACAAGGCTTTGGTAATGACCTATAGTTACTATAGGCAGCGGAAGCACCCTTTCCATTGTATGGCTCATTCCAGACAATACCAGCAATGTGCTCCCCTTTTACACAATTGTGTCAACCTTGTCCAGTGAAATCTTGTATCCTTCAAAGCGACATCATAATGGTGCTTCATGTATAGCTTACAAATCTCTGGTCAAGTGCAGTGAACCACACCCACCTGGGAAGAAGCTGTATTTCATAACAGAATAACTTCTAGTGGGAGAATGATGCTAAAAAGCAACCTAAGGGGAGCACAGTGTCCAGGCAGCTGTCCTGTTCCATTGAAAAGAGGACTGAAAGGAACGTAACCGGATTTCTTCAACCTGGTGCCCTCCAGGTGTGTTGCACTACAACTCCCATCATTTACAGTCAGCCTGATGGGAGCTGTAATCCAATGCATCTGAACAGCACCAGGTTGGGAGAAATGATATATATCTACCTATATAGATCTATTCGCGCCAACCTTGCAGTTCGAAAGCATGCACATGCAAGTAGATAAAAAGGTACCATTTTGGTGGGCAGGTAACAGCGTTCTGTGCACATCGGTGTTTAGTCATGCTGGCCACATGACCACGGAGACTGTCTGTGGACAAACGCTGGCTCCCTCAGCCAGGAAACGGAGATGAGCACCGCCCCCTAGAGTCAGGCATGACTGGACTTAACGTCAAAGGGAAATCTTTACCTTTATATAGATATATATAGAAGGTGGATTTCTTTCCCTGTTGACAATGGCAGAAGTCAACAACTGGCAAGTAAGTCAACCCTCCAGCACTGAACTGGGACCTTCTCCAACGTTGGTTCTGATGCTCATTCAAACGCCTGTTTGAAATGGACTAGCTGAACATCTCAGAATGCTTCTTTGGAAATCCATGTTATTATGAGCAAGAGTTACATTTGTTTAAATCCCAGTGAATTCAATGGGATTGAAATGCCCTCAGTTGAGATCAACACTATAACCAACAGAGATCTTAATTGCCAGAGATCTAAATTGATCACATCAACATAGCTTTTGAAATCAGGTCAAAGGTTGTAGATTGTCCATCCTTGGTGTAAACCTTGTGTGTGTGTGTGTGTGTTTTTGTACTCACTGCCCTCCACACTCCCCAGTAATTGTCATAAACCATTAGATTAATGGTCAATAGGCCATACAGCATGAGATGCCTGATCCTGCCTTATCTTAGAAACTAAGCAGGGTCAGATCTGGTTAGAATCTGGATGGGTGACTTGAGTGTATGATTCTATAGTTCTTGTAAACCACCCAAAGAATGGATTTTTGGAATGACTCTAGAGTGAGAGAAGCTACAACCTCCCTAGGCAACTGATTCCACTGTTGTACTGTATTGTGGTGAACATTTAGAGATTTTTACGATACCTAGCCTGAAAATGGTTTGTCACAACTTGAGCTGATTATTCTGTGTCCTACACTCTGGTATGAACAAGAAGAGATCTTGTCCTTTCTGACAGCCTTTCAAGTACTTATAAAGTAACATCACATTCCCCTTCTGTCTTCTCTTCTTTAGGCTGAACATACCCAGTTCTCACAGTTCCTTATCATAGGGCAATGTTTTGTAACCCAGATTATTCTGTTACTGCCCTCTGGATTCTTTCTAATTTTTCTGCATCTTTCTTGGTGCCCAGAACTGGACACAATATTCTCGATGAGGTCTGACTAGAATAAGGGAACTATTAATTTATGTGCTTTGGAACTAATACTTCTATCAATGCATTCCTAAATATGTAGCATTTGATGTTTTGGTGACTGCATAGTGTTGTGGACAATATTTAGCCTGTTGTCCACAATAACGCCAAGGCCTTTTTCTCTTTCAGTTCTGTTGAGCCAAGTATTCCCCATCTTGTAACTGATGTATTTGGTTTCTTTGTCCTAGATGGAGGACATGGCATTTGTTCCTATTGAGTCTCATTTTCTTGCTTTCAGCCCAGTGTTCAAGCTTATCAGGATCACCCTAGATCTTCATTCTGTCTTCCATAGTGTTCGCTATTCTACTAAGTTTTGTATCATTTGCAAATTTGATTATTGTTTCATGTACTTCCTCATCTAAATCATTAATAAAGATGTTGAAGAGCATTGGGCCTAGAACTGAACCCTGGGAGACTCCACTAGTTTCCTTTTTCCAGTTGGAGAAGGTGCCATTGGTGAGCCCTTCTTCTGGTCCAGCACTTCCATTTTGCTGATCATGTTTTATTTTTAGTTTGCAGTTTGGATTTGTTTCCTTTTTGCTTTCACTTTTAAAATTGATTTTCAGATTATTGTATTTTGGCAAATCAAGTTGCGATCTTGAGATGTGTTGAAGCAAGGACACAACCAATTCAGTTAGTGGTGAAGTAATTCATAGCTCAGTAGCTGAACATCCATTCTTGCATGTATAATATCCTGAGCATCTGCAGGATCAAAAGAAATCTGAGACTTGGATCCAGATATATCTGGAGCAACTGCCTTGATGGAAGTGGGCTTCCCTTCCCTCTCTTCTCTACAGAATCTCCTTCAGATACCTTGAAAGTTGTAGAGAGAGCCAGGAAACATTGCTGAAAGGGAGAGCGTTGTAGTTTAGGGGAAGAGGGATCCTCAGGAATCTGGGACAGAGATCTTTCATGAGCATACCTCTTCCCTCTGTGGCCAGCAGATCCAACCATTAGAGAACAGTCTGATGAAGAGCTCTCCTAGAAACTTTGCCACATCCTTTCCCATCAAATAGGCAGCAGGGCTTAGATTGCAGGGCTTAGCAGAACATAAGAGAACAGCTAATTGCAGTGAGAAACAAATACAACTCACTCTAATAAATCAAGAAGGCTGCAGGATTTATAAATAAGGATACAATTCTGTGCACATTAACTTGAAAGTAAACCCCAGTAAACGCAGAGGAACTTGCCTTAGCAAATGTATGCAGTGGAAAGGTTTATTTATTTATTAAAACATTTCTATGCCGCCCCATCGCAACAAAGCCTCGGGGCAGCTTACAACAATAACATTATGGCAATACCTTTAAAACCTTTTCAACCCCCTTTTCAGGTTGACCACAAGTTAAAAGGAAAAGATTGAAAAGGCCACAAAATTAAATTGTTAAAAATGCATAAACATTAAATGTTCCTTATATTTTAACTGTTCCTAAATTTTTTGGTTACACAATCCATGTCTTGAAGCAAAGGTGACATACTTACTTGGAAGAAGTCCACTGTGGAATTGGTAAAATTTCTGAATAAACATGTACAACCCTCAAAACTGGTATTTATTCCAAGAATTTAAGCCACAGTTTTGGTGATCTGAATGATTCCCATCATTTTCTGAAGGTGTCATAATTTTATTTATTTATTTATTAACATATTTGTATGCCACCCCCTTGCAAACAAGCCTCGGGATGGCTAACAACAATAAAAAATACAACTAAAAAACAATACACTATTTAAAACTGGCCCATCTCAGAGTCTAAATATAAAAATAGAAATATATAAATAAATATAACAATAATATATAAATATAACAATATAAAATTGATAACTAACAATTAAAATATTTCTTAAATAAAAAGGTCTTCGCCTGGCGCCGAAAAACAAATAATGACGGCACCAGGCGAGCCTCTCTGGGGAGCACATTCCATAGGTGGGGCGCCACAGCAGAGAAAGCCCTCCTCCGGGTACTCACCCTCCTTATTTCTCTCACAGAGGGTTCCCAGAGGAGGGCATCAGCTGCAGATCATAGGGGGCGGGAGGGCATATATAGTCGCAGGCGCTCCTTTAGGTAACCAGGACCTAAGCCGCAACCCCATTTAAGACTAGGGTCAGGTCCCCCACTCCGAAGCCCAATCCACCCACCAACAGGACCTCCATCTTGTCAAATTCAGATTGATGTTGAGAAATAATCAACAATTCTAGAGAAACTCAATTGATTTAAATGGAATTAATTTGGTCCAAAATTGATGGATGAATTTCAGCTACTGTGGTCTGATGATGTGGACAAGGTGCTTGGACGAGTATGTTCCACCACCTGCCTATTGAACCCTTGCCCATCTTGGCTAATTAACAACGCCAAGCACGGGACAGGGACCTGGATCTTGGAAGTGGTTAACGCCTCTCCGAGGGAGGGCCAGGTACCTGCCCCTTTAAAGGAGGTGGTGGTCCGACCAGTCCTGAAGAAGGTGTCACTGAATCCGGAGATGGCCACTAATTATAGACCAGTGGCCAACATCCCGTTTCTGGGCAACGTGTTGGAGTGTGTGGTGGCGGGACAACTCCAAGTACTCTTGGATGAAATGGATTATCTGGACCCATTTCAGTCTGGCTTCAGACCCGGGTACGGCACTGAATCTGCCTTGGTCGCCCTGTACGATGACTTGTTCAGGGAGAGAGATGGGGAGTGAGTCCCTGTTGGTTCTCCTGGACCTCTCAGTGGCTTTTGATACCATCAACCATGGTATCCTTCTGGATAGGCTAGTGGGATTGGGAGTTGGAGGCACTGCTCTGCAGTGGTTCTGCTCCTATCTCAATGGCCGATTCCAGAAGGTGACGCTGGGAGACTATGGCTCTGTGCCATGGCAGCTATGCCATGGAGTTCCGCAGGGTTCCATCTTGTCCCTCATGCTATTTAACATCTACATGAAACTGCTGGGAGAGGTCATCAGGAGGTGTGGGCTGCAGAATCATCAGTACGCTGATGATACCCAGCTCTACCTCTCGTTCTCTACCAATCCAGGTGAGGCAGTGGCTGTACTGAACCACTGCCTGGCCAAGGTAACGGGCTGGATGAGGGCCAATAAACTGAAGCTCAATCCAGACAAGACAGAGGTCCTGTTGGTTGGTGGATTGGGCTTCGGGGAAGGGGACCTAAACTTAGTCCTGAATGGGGTTGCACTTCCTCTTAGGGACAGGGTCCACAGCTTGGGAGTGCTCCTCGACCCAGAGCTTTCACTGGAAGCTCAGGTGACAGCGGTTGCGAGGAGCGCTTTCTTTCAGCTTCAGCTGATCTATCAGCTGTGTCCCTACCTGGAGAACAACTGCCTGGCGACAGTGACACACACGTTGGTGACTTCCCGACTTGACTTCTGAAATACGCTCTATGTAGGGCTGCCCTTGAAGATGGTCTGGATACTTCAATTGGTTCAAAATAGAGCTGCCAGGCTGCTGACGGGGACTGGGCACTATGTTCACATGACTCCAGTTCTCCATCAGCTTCACTGGCTCCCGATTGAAGTCCAGGCCCAATTCAAGGTGTTGGTTATGATCTATAAAGCCCTTAACGGCTTGGGTCCTGGTTACCTGAAGGAGCACTTACATCCATAGATGCCCGCCCGCCCCTTGAGATCAGCGCCAGAGGCCCTTCTCCGGGAGCCCTCCGTGAAGGACATTAGGAGGGTGAGTACCTCCGGCTTTCTCTGCGGTGGCGCCCAATCTATGGAATGCACTCCCCAGAGAGGTCTGCCTGGCGCCGTCGTTATTTGTTTTTCAGCACCAGGTGAAGACCTTTTTATTCAAACGTTATTTTAATTGTTAATATTATTTATTTATTTTATTCTTGGCCAGGTCAACTCAAATTATATTGTTTTTATATTGTGTTTATTTATTATTGTGAGCCGCCCCAAGGCTTCGGCAAATGGGGCAGCATAGAAGGCGCCTAAATAAATAAATAAATAAATAAAATTATCTTGGAGCAAAATGGCTACATTGGAAATTATGCTCTTCCTCAAATTCCCCATAAAATGAAAAGTATGACAGGGAAGAGGAGATGTAGGAATGAGTGTAGTCCTGTGACTGAAACTGTCTTTTGAATAAGGAAATGTTTTTAATATAAAATTAAAGTTCATTTATCTCAATTGATTTAAAAAAAAACATGCAAAGACCTAAAATGTGAACATGTATCAGAAAGGAGAACAGGTAAAGGGTTATTGGAAAGAACTTCTAAAACTATTACCCCATAATAGGAATAGAAATCAGTTTTCACATGAGGAGTTGAGGCAAGAAGCTGTAAGTGTATTTACCACTCCAAAAGAAGACTTCCTCTTTTATTAACTCATTCATAAATCTGTTAATCAACTCTTCAGGCTCTGATCCCCGATTCCCTCTTACTTCTCTGATTTTTTTATTGCAATTCCACTTATCTGCTAAATTTCTTAGGAACTTGGTCCTCACATCCTGACTTTTCATAACCACATTACTCAATTTCCTACTTTTTATGTTTCTGTATCTACTTTCTTGTTGAACTTCATCATTTTCCTTAACTTCATCTTCTAAACCTGAACCTTTGTGGTTGAAAATAGCATGAAATAAATGGAGAACTATTAAAGAAAAAAAAAAATTTAAAACCTCCCACCGTGGGGTTTTCTTTTATGAGATTTTTCTATCATAGTTGTCATTTTATTTCAAATGTCTCCATGTGTTTGCTTGCATGTGCATGTATGCATAAAATCAATATCTTTTAATGTAAAATTAGTCATGGATAATAAGCGAATCAGAGCATAGAGGAGTGGTTTTCTGTTTGCTTGACAAGATGGACCAATGGAGAGACTTGAGATCTATGGCAGGATTAATTGCAAAAAGATCAATGAAAGACCAAATACTGCATAATGTAGATGCAAATACATTAGCTCTCATTTTCTAGCAGAATATAGATTCCATTATTTTATGGTATGATGATTATTATGATAAAAGAGCAAATAAGAGCACTAAGCGATTTCTGGAATAACTTCATGGCTGTTGAAAAAATTAAAAGAAATTGAACAATTCACTGTAAAGTTCTACTGGAATAAAACTTCAGCGTGGAAAATTATGTTTATAGATAAAACAGAATGGACTACAATGCAACATAAACAAGGACAAATTACTCTCTACTAAAGCAGTGGTGAGGTGAGGATGTAGCCAATGTCTCGGTCTTTTTGCCAAATGTTCTATTCCACCTTTAATTTGGTTTTGGGAAATTGAAAGAATAACTTCTCTTTGACTTCCTGTAATTGTACTTTCTAATCTCTCTTGGGAGCCCTTTGGACTCTTATTGTGAGATTCTTGGTCCCTCTTTTCCATCTCCTCACATTTTCCTATTTTGTTGTACCAATTCATTTCCCAAATAACAATTTAAACAAAAATTAAGACCACAGACAAAGGCGTTTTCTTTGCTGGGAGTTGGTGTTTTCTTCACCATCCTCTCATCATCCACACCGGGGCTTCACAGGCACTTGGCCTTCTCTTGGTCTACTCAGAGGCAAGCATGCATTTCCTCATAAAAACTGGCTTTTAAGCAGCATTCCAGGTTGGGTGCGAGGAAGGAGAAATTTCACAGTCTTTGATCACTTGGTCCACTCAGTCTTGTTCGAACTGGTGTCACTGTGTCCATCACCTCCTCTCCTATTATTTAATGAAAAGGCCAGTGACCTCGTGAACTCAGAGGTTTTGACCTCAAGCACAGAGGGCTTTCTTTCCCCTCTGAGGGGCACGAATGTTCACTACATGTCCTTGCTTCCAGCACACCTCTTGGTCTTTATTGGGTGGGATTTGCAGCAAGGGCTGCTTCAGCTACGTGTACTATGAGTTCCTCTTTCTGGAGGAACTCTGTTTTCCCTTACTGAGGGTAACTTGAGAAAGGGAACTCTCTCCTCTCCTATTTCTCCTCTCAAGACTGGAACCTCTCAACAACATGATGTGTTGTCCGTTTCCCCGACTTCGTTAGCATGCAAATGTTTTGGATCTAGGAAGCCTAGCAGGACTTCTACACAAAGAGATGCCAAGGACTTGCTGATCTAGCACTTTTCTTCAATCTTAGATCTGCTAACTAAAACTTTGGAGCACTCTCTATTATACTAGTCATTGCTTATCTTAGGCCTGATGGAATGTTTCTGCCCTCACTCCAGTACGATCGCTATCGCATGATTATGGTTTGGACTCTCCCTCCAAACAATAACCTTCCCCCACCCCACCCCCACACACACCTAGGTTAGTGTTCTCTACTGTACTGTACTTTGTTATTTGTTTCAAATTTTTGTGATTAAAAAAAATATTTACAGAACAGATTAATCTTATTTGCATTGAATCTTATGGGGAAATTTGACTTGGGTCACAACCAATTTGGGTCATAACCAGAGTCCTGGAACAGATTAAGTTTGTGAGCCAACGTACAACTGTACTTCTGGTAAAGGGTGGGGAAACATGCCACCTTCTGGCTGGTGGCAACTTATAGCAGGACTCTGCAAGTTCCTTGGGTTGTAGCAGGAAGAATTGGTGTGATCATGCCTATCACTTCCTCTCCCAGTCTTTAAAGTAAAGGCCAGTGATGAGCTGTGCTTCTTCTCCCAGGAGTGAGAGGGTATCTGAGCATTACGGGAGGGTGGGGGTTCATAGTTGCTACAAGTGGTACTCAAGACTCTCCCCCCCCCCGCCCCTCTCTGCATGCACATATGTGAGAGAGGTAGACAATGAAGAACACAGCAATTTGCCCTCAAAAGACAGAAGGATAATTCTTATCAGCATGCCAGAATCAAAGTCCTTAGCACCACTTCCCATGGGCATGGCCTTTGGCATTCATAATTCAACTCCCCACCCCTTACCAAAAACCCTTGTATTTATTTGAAACTTGGTAGACTCCATCTTCTGCAAAGGAGCTACAAAACTTGCAAACTTCATCCTATTCTGTCATAAGTAAAGTTAGAACCAATTGCTGTTTCCCACAAAGCCCTGGATTGTCCAAAGCAAGGTTCTACTTTTTTATCCAAGACAAAGCAAGGTGCTTCTGGAATGGGTTAAGCCAAAATGATCCATGCACTGGAGTACCAAGCTAGGACCTGAAGCACTTGTCTCCTGAACAAACAGCTGCTTTGAATGTCTCTTGGATTTGACTGCAAAATCATTCACATTTTGTGAAAGGAACTGAAGTATATTTTGCCTGCTGTATCAGCTGTGAGAACTTTTCATGCACTGCTCTGGGTAATTGTGTGAGTCTGACATATTTATGCATTAGTCCACTGATTTCTGGCAGCCCGTTTCGTAATGCCTTTCATCATGTTACCATTGGCGATAAGGAAGGCCTGCTGAGGTTTGCAATGCTGGGATTTCCACTAGTAGCAGAGAGATCCTCCTTATGCTAACATGACAATATTAGCTATTGAACAGTTAGAATGCCCACTTTCTTGGTGAAAACACCAGCTCCATTCTCTGTAGGCCCATGAAAAATCTCTGTGCCAGGACTGTTTTTAAATCCCATGCAGAGACGTTGATGGGATGAAAATGGATCCGCTGGAATAATGCCCATGTATGACTATGTGTACGCACACATACTTACCCCAAGGAGAACAGCACACTGGTGAAAGCCCAGTCCATGAGATCCTAACAGGATGTTAAACATTAATTGCATTAATTTATTTAATCATTTTTATTCTGCTTCTCAGCTGAAGAGTCTCCTACAGGCAGCTTTGTTGTTGTTGCTAGTCGCAAAGTCATGTCCGACTCATCGCGACCCCATGGACAACACTCCTTCAGGCCCTTCTGTGCTCGATCACCTCCTGGAGTCCACCCAAGCCCACACCAACCGCCTCAGTGACTCCATCCAGCCACCTCATCCTCTGCCGTCCCCTTCTTCTTTTGCCACCGATTGTTCCCTGCATTAGGCTCTTCTCCAAGGAGTCCTTCCTTCTCATTAGGTGGCCAAAGTATTTCAGTTTACATGGAATCACTTAAAGAAGACATTCCCTGCCATTATAAGACATTGTAAGACAGTCTCTTCCCATTGCAAGACATTGGCTCACAATCCAAAGGACATGATGGACATGGAATGGCTGGCAGGAGCGGCAGTCGAGGGAGGAGAAGACCTCACCGCAGTCGCTTTCAGAAGAGCCGGTGGAATGGCCCAGCATCCCTGTGCCGCTTCCGCAGTAGTTGTAATGGCCTGCAATCATGTAAATTCCTCATCCAGCTGCGGAGACTGACCTGTGGGGGCACGTGTAGCTCTTGCTGGATGAAGAACCATGATCAGATGTTTATTCAGATGCACATCTAGGTGCTTGCAAGAGCAAGGATGCCACCTGCCTGTGTGATACTGCTTTGCACAGGATTCTCACTCAGATAGTCCACCGTCCTGTGCAAGAACCTGCAAACATGCAACTAGAGCTGGATCGGGTAGAATATTTTAACTTTTAAAGCTTTACGACAAAAGACACATTTATCACTGTTTATGTAACATTGCCATCAGCACAGAAGGAAACCTTCTTCATGGAGTGAGTTCTGCTCAGGATGCCAATCCAGTTATCACATCTTGACTTAATTCAGTTCATTCACTCAATAAAATATCCTTCTTGCGTTTGGCAGATACAACAAGAAATGATGAGGCACTTAGAGAAATTACATTTCTACATTGTTTCCTAATAAGATCTTAATGATATAAAAACCACACTAGGTTTGGTCTAGGGGAAACCACACTGATTAGCATGAGGCTCGGAGATGCCAGAAACTAACTTCATCTGATTGACATATTAATGCACCAGTAGTCTTCCGATATATGTAAAAACTATTATGACATTATATATGGCTTTTATTAATTCTTCAACATTGGGTAACTAGAAGCTCATGATGTTATTTAAAATGACAAATTTGAGATCTTGGCTCGTTATACACTTTTTAATTTCATGCTTGTCTTCTGCAAAATCTTTCCCCATATATTTTACTTGCACAAAGCATGGAGGCAGCACAAAACTTTAGAAAGCTGTGGATTAAAATTTCAGTACAAATCAATGAAATTATAACACTTGAATGTCTGTTGCTCTTCAGCACAAAACAAGTTCCTGAAGGGCTGAGCAGGCTGCAAACAACCAATATTAAAAGAGACACACACAGACACAACTTCACAGATGATAAAGCTATCAGCGGATACCGGCAGTGGTGAATGCAAAATGCCTCCAGAAGGTAGGTACTCTGGTTTGGAAGCAGAAGGCTCCTGAGTAGAAATGGCTAGGAAAGCACAGCAAGAGAGGGATTTTGCATTCACCTTCTGCCTGTGGGCTTCCCATGGGCATTGAGTTAGCCACTACAGAGAGGTCTTTGGTCTGATCCAGCAGCACTTATATTCTCCAATTCCTATGGTTCAGGGCTTCTGTAAGATGAGTTAGATATTGCTCCTGGTGGTGTGTATCTTTGCATGTGATGGTCCATTTCTGAGAACCAGAAGATGTGAGAATGGCCATGGGAAACCCCTGTAAGAACATCTCCACAATGAACATGTCATATTCACGAGCCCATAGCTACACAAAAGTGCATTTGGTTAAACAAAAATTCACAGATGTTCAACAAAAGAAATCAGTCAGGTAGAGCTATATTTCTAGATGCGATAATCAATGGGAAGGCGTCCTAGCATTCATATATACTGTTTCTGCAGATTTGAAATTTAGAGACATTCAATAAAACTGGCTATTGTATGCATATTGGACATTGCAGAGAACCCTTAAGAAGATGACTTAGCTCTGCTGGATGGTGGATATGTAGCATGACACTGAGACATATTGATTGATTGATTGATTGGATTTCTACCTCACCCCATTAGCCACATGGATCCCAGGGCTAGGCAAATTCTGTGGTGACCAATCCCAGTCACTGCTCATATGCATTTTGTCCCTGAAATACTCTAATGCTTACATATGTTCATGCATGTTCAGATTATATTCCTGTAATGTGGGGATTAACACTTGGCCAACAAAAGTGAACTTTAAGACTCAGGCTGCAAGTGTGAAAAAATGGCTTGCATCACCATCAGTCAACATTTTCCTCAGGATTCTTTTCTAGCTATCTGAACTGCTTGCGTATTTGAAACAGATGCCATGCACTTTCCTTTTCCTTTGGGAAATTTTGAAATTGAACTGTGAATAATAATAATAATAATAATAATAATAATAATAATAATAATAAGATCATGGCATCCAGTCCTCTCACTTCCTGGCAAATAGATGGGGAAGAAATGGAGGGAGTGACAGATTTTATTTTCCTGGGCTCCAAGATCACCGCAGACGGGGACTGTAGCCAAGAAATTAAAAGATGCTTGCTCCTGGGGAGGAAAGCTATGGCAAATCTAGACAGCATAGTAAAAAGCAGAGACATCGCCCTGCCAACAAAAGTGCGTATAGTCAAGGCTATGGTTTTCCCAGTTGTAATGTATGGCTGTGAAAGCTGGACCATAAGGAAGGCCGAGCGCAAAAGGATTGAGGCCTTTGAATTGTGGTGCTGGAGGAGACTCCTGTGAGTCCCTTGGCCTGCAAGGCAATCAAACCGGTCAGTCCTAGAGGAGATCAACCCTGACTGCTCTTTAGAAGGCCGGATAGTGAAGATAAAACTCCAATACTTTGGCCACGTAATGAGAAGGAAGGACTCCCTGGAGAAGAGTCTAATGCTGGGAACAATAGATGGCAAAAGAAGAAGGGGAAGGCAGAGGATGAGGCGGGTGGATGGAGTCACTGAGGTGGTTGGTGTGAGCGTGAGTGGACTCTGGGGGATGGTGGAGGACAGGAAGGTCTGGAGGAATGTTATCCATGGGGTCGCGATGGGTCAGACACGACTTCGTGACTAACAACAACAAATAATAATAATAATAATTATTATTATTATTATTACTATTTACTTCTATACTGCTTCACAGCTGAAACTGTCTGGGAGGTTTGCAGAATTAATATGCTCGTCTGTCATGCCCTTTTTCCTTGCTTCCTATCATTGCTATTTCTCCTTTTTTCTTTTTTATTTCTGCTCTGTGTGTGTGTGTGATAGAGCTGTATTTCAGAGGGCTGTCAAGGACAGGGCATTCGTTCATAGGGTCACTCTAAGGTGGGTATGACTTGACAAACACAACAACAACAGCAGAGCCCTAATGAAAGGCACGCAGTTGGTTGTGACCTCCACACACATTCATCAAGTTGTCTAAGCAGGACCTCCGGTGAATGCAGGACTATCCACCTTGCCACAGTCCATCTCCATTTCTGTGCATTCATGGACATTTAATGATATCCTTTCATTGCCTATTACCATATGGTCACAGTTAATGCTTTTGGGATCTCTTGAGCTTCTGAAATTTTCCCGCTGCGGTAGCCTGTGCTGGTTTGACAGGGAGCAATGAAGGACACACTGTGCTTGAAAGGTCTGCTTGATCCGTGTAGGCTCTCCTGCCACTGCACACGCATGACACAGCTGCAGCCTGTTGCACAGAGATAGAAAATCCCTTTCCCAGCTTTGAGGGTGAAGCTGCATGCACAATTTGAATACTAATCCCAGAGGTAGTGCATTGCATACAGTAGAACCTTATGGGAATTGTGTGTTGACATGTAGTGGTTTATTGTGTACATTCCCATTATATGTGACATTGAATGCATGGAGATGAAGAGGGCAGCATGTTTTGCTGGTTTGCATTTTAACATGAACCAAGGTATTTTTCTCTTTCCAAACAAATATGTAAACCAGAACATGAGTATCTTCCCTGAATCGTGCAGTGACGTTCTCTGATTTTTCAAAACATTTACCAAAATACTTACTTTAAGGAAAACTGCATTAAGATGCATATATTAGAGGAAAAAGACGCAGAGGAAGGTAGGGGAAAATGTTTGGGAATATATGCATATTTGGGGGAAATGGGGTACAAAACTTAATCACATGATAATGAATGGAGATATTTGTGTAGTCTTTTTTAAAAATCCCAACCAGATGTAGAAATGGGATGAAATGAACTTACACTTGAAAAAAGATGCAAATATCATAGAGCGTGAAACAGCTACATTCAGCCAACGTTAAGGGGAGAACATGTAATGTGAGCTCAGAACAATGTTACTCAGTGATATCCCTTGCCAAACATAGATACAAGTACTGAGTCATGTCCAGAAGGGATAAATTATGTCTCTAACTGGAAATCTTATGTTTAGTGGAAAAACAAACATGTTTTTCAAAGTATTAATCAAGATGATATTATGTTTTGCCCTCATGCACCAGTTACTCATCTGTGATTAGTAAATGACAAACTAATGAAAAGGAAGGAAGGAAGGACGGAAGGAAGGAAGGACGGAAGGAATTGTGAATTTTATTGGATCCATGTAGCAAATATAAAGGAAGGCTCTGAGAGAGAATTTTCTTCAGACATATCTGTGATGACACTATTCCTTAGGTACATGCAGACAGCCGAATGTATTTGAGACATGACTTAGTGGCATCTTCGGAAAAAAGTGTGAATCAGATAGGATTGGCAGGAGAACTTATTGTCAAGGCAATATTACCCTCAGCCTGAAGAAATCTTCCACAGTGATGGCAAAATGGCTGTGAAATAATCCTTATAATGCATATGTTCTGTGTAAGCGAGGTAAATGCGGTCAACTGCCATACATCAGTATGTGTTTTGAGATACACATTTCACTTGGTGTGCCCTGTAGCTAATGAGCATCTGAGAAGGTGAGTCACCTCATCCATCACTTCCTCCGCATCCAGACCCTGAAGCTCTAAATCAAGCTGCTGCTGAGAACAATGTGAAAGGACTGTGACAAGGCACACACAGAGATGCTTCTGCTCTGGCGAGGAAGAGCAAGGTAAAATAATTGGCAAATGAACTTGGTACCTCACCAAAAGCCAAACAAAGAGGCAAGCTCTCCTCTGGGTACCGCGATTATAAACACACCCTGCTACACATAAGTGGGCTCTGCATCTTAAACTAGAACTCCATATTCTAGAATATGAATGAGCATTTTATACAGTGATCATTTTATCAACACGCCGGAAGGCAATATGGGACTTTACAGAAACACATCAGCAAAAAGGCAAGATTTCCATCACATGGATAAACTGAACAAGTTACACCCTCCTAGATGCTGTAATTAATGTAATGTCAAATTATTTCCATCAGCATGTACATTTCACCCACAAACACATTTCTCCAATTTGATAGGACTTGATTTGCCAGATCCATTTATAGATAGTGAGTGATTAATCAAAATTCTTGATTAATGGCCTTGATACCTGGATGATTGATTTTTATAACACAGCTCTCCAGTCACATCAAGACTGCATTTGATTCTTCCAAAACAGAATGAATGATGGTTGTGCAAAACATTTATTTAATTATTAGGGGTATTTCTAACCTGTCCATTATGGTTTGTCTCTGGATGGCTTACAATATAAAACAACCTGATAAATACATCATAATACCACACGACTGAGGATAAAAACATAATTAAATAATTAAATTAAAATATTTAAACTTTAAATTATAGGGTAAATAAAAAGGTCGGGTAAATAAAAAACATGCAAATTATAGCAAACAATGGACATATTCCGTCTTTTCCAGAGCTGCTTGGATCCATTTTCAGACTTCACTTTCCATTATCTAGATCTCTCTTCCTTTAATACTAACATCATCTGACATTGTTATAACCAATGCATATATTGTCTCCACATTCACTAATATAGGCTCTTTTACTCCAGCAAATCTGATCCATCATTTAGCCAAATCACCACCCACTTGTTTTGTTTTGTTTTGCTGCTTAAGACAGATACAAAGTGATTATTCAGTATTTAATGCTATTTCTTTATCCACTCTCTCTAATTTCCCACTATCTTGTCTAAGCGGATAAGTCATTTCATTTTGGCCTCCCGCTAGTGCTGTTTAAAGCTTCCCATACTTTATTTTTCTTTGCAACACTAATTATTCCCCACTACCACTTGATACAGTAACCTTTAGATTAATTGCTCTAAATGCTTTGTGTTTACCCTCTGCATTCCTCTGCACACATTAAGGACAATCCAGCACAGAGTCCAACGCACTTAAGCCCATTAATTTCACGGCCTTTCAGTATTGCTATGGCTTCGTCTCATGTACTCCTACTTTGGCTTTTTAATGGTTAGAGTAGCACTTAGATCTTAAGAAGATCACTGAAGTCAGAGCTACACAAAAAGGAATAGATAGGACTCTTGGGTGACCTGCAACACATACGGGTAATGTTCCTGATTTAAACATGGAGAGCAGCTGCATCTGTACCAACCTGAACATTAAGCAGGCTTATCTTCAAGCAGAGTTTCTTAACCTTCCAACCTGAATAGTCACCCCAAAGGCAAGAGGAGCAAAATGGTCTCAGAAGGCAGAAGCAGAAGCTTCCTTATTGTCTCGCCTCCTTGGAGCAATCAGTGACAACTTCCACAGCTGGGGTCTCAATTTGAAACCAGTGACTCTTTAGCCCTTTTAATTAATTCATTAATTATTGTTACATTTTAAAGGAAAAAGTTGAGCTGGAAGGCTGACATGATGCAAAATGAAGCTCCAACCATCAAGGTCATGCTTATTTCCCAGAATGCTTGTGAAGTCCCACATGGTATTCTTGGTCAAGTTAAATGTCTCTGGATTTCCTTGTCTGCTTCCTGTAAAACATGCATCGTAGCAGAAAACTCTGGGTTCGAAAGAGTGGTTGTATATTTTGGAGCTCAAACTATTTCTATCATGGCAGCTGTTTTGTGAACAGGCAAACCACCATGTAGCCAATTTCGTGAGAACATGCTCAATACACACTTGACATTCCAGAGTTTGGGAATGGTTTGGAAATCTTGCTCAAAGCTTCTGTATGAAGTAATAGACCATTTAAGAAAGGACAGCATTCCTCTGAGCCAGTCCCACACTGATCACACAGCAGGCCTGAGGCATTTTGTTCCCTGTGCCAAAGACCAGGTGGGTCCCCCGTGATACTGTATCCCAAAGAACGGGCACTGAGAAAGCGTGCTTCATGGCAAGATGGAAACTACCTTAGAGGTGCTTGAGCACCTCATTGCCACCTTCTGCCCATCCAGCATATGCCACCTGAGGCAGCTGTCTCAGTCTGCCTAGTAGTAGGACCAGCCCTCGAGTGAAGCATTCAAGACAGGAGAAGGCAGGGATCATGAGACGGAAGTTGGCCTTTCCTGAGATAAATCATCCAGGATGCAGTTTTGTGGTCCCTGGCAGGGTTTCTCCATGAAACGGATGTTGCAGAAATCTGCAATGGACTCAAATAAATTTGAATTTCTAAGAATCCAAGCCACAGATTCAATAGCAGACCAGCTTATCGTGATAATGCAGACTTTTTGATCCTCTTCCTCTTCCTGTGAAAGAAATAACAGTTCTAAGCAATTTCAGTCATAGAAAATATGCAAACTAGACACCAAATGTGCATTTTCCCATAGGCTGAATTGCAAAAATAGGTATCTGGGGGGACTCTGTGCATTTTGGGCAGTAAAAATGTACACAAAGGCACACTGACTGGATTCTTCCATCAATGAATGGAAAAGGCACTTTATAATCCATGAAATATGAACATAACCAATTTTACTGTGCGCGTGTTCCTGGCAGGGCCAGAAAGTATAGCAATCCCTTATCCAGCCCATGCCCTCATATTTAGTGTCAATGCTAGGAGAAAACAATTAAAAGGGATAATTGGGAGGCGGTGGTTGTACTCCCTTGGAACCTCGCACCTGTGCCTCATGGGAATGCTTTGCCATCCCTTGGACTTCATATAAGAAGATTGGACATTGCTTTGCATCAATGCAACGTTGATTTTAGTAGACTTTAATGCTCATATTGGAACCATTTACGTTGAATCCCATGGATAGAAATTTGGTTATAATTAGCACACAATAGATACTTAAGGCTCAAATTGGAATTTACTGTGTAACGGGAGCGTTCCAGAATGTTGTGACACCGTGCTTATGTATTTTTTATTGTAACGTTTAATTGCACATTAAATATGTAACAAATTTGACAAAGACAAAGTGAACCTCAGAGAATAAACAGCTCAACTCCATTTTTTGTAGTATGAAAACCCTCCTTACAAAGCTAATGCATCCCTTTTCTTGTCTTAGCAGGAAAATAAAAGGAGATTACGTAGAGCCATTTATCCTGGGTTTGCCAAGGTGTAGATCCGGAATCCTATCCACACCAAGCCCCTTTCACAAAATGTGTTTGGTCAGTTAATCGCAGCTGCTTTGGCTTCAGTGATAATATTTTCTTTATACCAACCGATGTTGGACAATACCTTTATTAGCAATCTCCCCAGCTAAGAACAAGTGCAGCAAAGTTTAAATTTTATATCAGGACTTTCTGACTGATATCTAATTCCCAGATTTCCATGGATTGCAGCAACATATTCAGCCATTTTAAGTCTGCACTGTGGACATGCATCCCAAAGGATAAGAAAGATATATTGATTCCTAAAACTTTAATTAATCTTCCCAGATGTTGTTGTTATCATCAGAAGCCCTACTTACTGGTCCACTATTACGATCTTTTAGTTTGTGAACACTAGAAATAACGCCATCTCAGTTGTCATCCTTGCCCTGCGCAGGTCCCATCGGAAAATACATAGCAGGAGTGCTATTTGTTCTTTTGAAAACCTCCTTATGTACTTTGGCTTTTTGCTGAACCGGCTTTATGCGGCTTTCGTTGGTAAATTACATTATTGAATTTGGTCTAAGTGGCGTTTTCTTGTGAGTGACTTATTTGTTCCTTGTGTTGAGCCGAAGCTCCCCGGAAATGGTCCCTCTTTGGTTTGCAGGCTTTCTCCCATGCTTGGCCCTGTCTTAGAAAGTGATCTGAGCTGAAAGCACTCTAGTAACACACCTCAGAATTCCAGTTCCACACCTAGCAACTTTCTCCAGTGTCATGAGCTGTGTAAGTAAAGTCAAGCTTTCACCCAGCTGTCTGTGAGTGGGTTCAATTAATAGTCACTTTTAAGGCTCTAGCTCAAAACTTACTGCAACCTGAACAGGAGCCAAGCTACTGTTCTCCCAATCTCAGCTCCCCCTGTGATTCAGAGAGGGATAATAATGTCCTACTTTGTAAAGCCATGTAAGGATTACTGAGATGTATGCCAATACCCAGAAACACTCCATAAATGCTGATCCTTATTCTTATTAGTAGTACTTGTAGCATTAACTATTATTACTGCGGTTAAGCAAAGTAATGCCTCCCTGTTTACATCAATAGGATTTCAAAACATTTAACTTTGACAACTTAGTGCCCTGTAAAATAAATATTTCCACCTACATTAATATAGCAGTGAGATTATATTAATTGCAATAGCAATGCATTGCCAGAAATGTACAGAATTCTTCTGCAAGCTATTTATATTCTATTATGTTCATGAAATGATCCTGCTCTGCTCAAAGAAAGGCATGAATCAGAAACATTTATGAGTCAAGGACCCAACAGTGTCTCAAGTCATTTAGATTTTCCATGTGTTTTGGTGGAATCAAAGACACTGTCACTGTCTTCTGTTGGTTTATGGAGCAGTCAATATATGTTGAGAAAATTCATTTCACTACAAACATTAGTGCTTCACGACTGAACTACAGGCATTGGGGAAAGTCTCCAATATTCTGAGATCCACTGTTTTGACATTCTTAGAATGATATGAAGCATCCTCAATAAATCCTTAAGCAGACTTGAAAATGTTGAAAAAGATCCCAAAGCTACTTGGGAGTCATTCCAGTGTCATTTCTGACTTGGATAGTGAGTGGCACATGATATCTCACAATGGGAATTCTGTGTATTCATGGGGAAGAATTCTTAGGTCATCTCAAGGACTTCTGGAGGTGTATGGCTGTCCATTGTCAGGAACAAAATGGTGGACTGGACAGAGCTTTCTTCTGACCCAGCAGGGCCCCTCTTAGAGTGCGGACAGCCACTTTCCCATCAGTTGTGCCAAAGTAAAAATACCCTTACTGCAGTCCTTCCAAATATGGTCCAGTCATGTTCGGGGTCATCTTCTGAATAAACAACAGTTCTGTGGGTGGGGAAAAGCCAATTTACCTGATTGCTGCAGAGAACAAAATCCTGTGGGAACATGACAGCCTGTCAGAGATTTCAAGCCCACAATGATCACATTTCTTCTTCAGATTAACCCCTGATTGATGGCACTGATTGGCCAGTTCCCATGACAGCCCCACGTAGATACATAGAATAGGGGTGGGCAACATATGCACTAGGGACTACATGTTCCCTCATCCCCAGCCTCTGTTGCAGTCCTTACTGCCACCCAAGTAACTGCTGCCACTGAATTTCCACTGATTTTTATTTCACGGCAGTGCTAGAAAAGCAGTATTTTCCTTTAAAACAAGGTGTGTGATTTATTTTAACACAAATTCATGCTGCTCCAGCAATTCTAGAAGATGGTATGAATTAAAGCAAGCAAAAATGCAGCTTTTAAAACAGAAGAATGCGGCTTTTCTTCGCTGCTGAAGTGCCACAGAATTTTGATTCAGTGTCAGTGATTTTTGTAGCGGAATGGTGCTTGTTGTGACCCCTGGTGAGTTTGGGCTTGGGAGTTG
Source organism: Varanus salvator macromaculatus (assembly GCA_023646645.1). NCBI lineage: Eukaryota > Metazoa > Chordata > Lepidosauria > Squamata > Varanidae > Varanus > Varanus salvator. The sequence goes on along the minus strand of JAIXND010000789.1, from coordinate 2,435,620 downwards.
CTCCCCAGAACCTCTGAAATTGCCCATCTTGGCTGTTGAATTATATTTGCCTTTCTTTAGTTCTCTTTCCCTCCCAATTTTCTTGCTCAGTCTTCTACTGTGCCCGTTGGGAGACATGTTTCTTCCCTGGTTCTAACTAAAACTGAAATTCATCTCTCTCACACACACACACACTTCTCTAACATACATATATGTAGCCCTTCAAATCAGGAAGCAATTTAGTGATTAATGTTTCTTACCTGAAATTGGTGTTTGTGTCTTTTTGAGTTTTCTTAAATGCAGCTTTATTCTACAGTACTCCATTATGAGAAACAGATCTCCATTTTCCTTTTGTTCTCTTTACCAAATTTTAATTTACCACCAGAATGCATTTGTAGACACCTGCATCTTATCTGAACCAATTGTTACACAGAGATGCGCAAATTGCAAATTTGGATCAATTCACTTTTTGCTTCATTGCATTTATGAAGTTCTTTCTTGTTTTATTAAGATCAGGTGAACTTCCTGGATACTTTCCACCTAAAATCAGACTTTGCTCATCTCCAGTTTAATCATTTGTCCATTCAGTTTGGCACTCAAATTACCTGCAACATTTCCTGTAGTCTTATAGTTATTTGGGCACCCGGCTGAAAACACAGTGGGGGTTGTGGTGGAGGAATGAGCAAGACAGATACATATTTGATTGTTAAATTAGGAAGATTGGCTCCCCTGTCCCTGTGTTCTGTGATATCTTACTTTATTAAAGAGAGCTTGTGCTCTTACGATCATTGTACAGGGGCTTTTTGGAACAGAACAGTCTCACCTTTTGGGGACCTGCATCTTCCAAGTAGGGCTACCAGTTCAAAATTCAAAAAATTGCTCTGCCCTTTTACCCCATGATTGAAGTAGTCAGAGCTTGACATAGAAACATAGAAACAGAGCGAGTCAGAAGGGGCCTCCCGGGCCATCTAGTCTGACTCTGACATGAAGTGTCGCATACCAGCGTCCCATTTGCCAGCAGACTGAATGAACAGCTTATGGACAAACAAAGGACGTGTGGCATCATGATCAATATTCATTCGGTCTGCATTTGATTGTTGACAGCCTTTCACGCCATTATCTTCTCATTGACAGAACTGGATTTTGCACAAATGCATTCCTATGCATTTGCGCAAATCCACACTTCCAGGAATATGCAAAGCTCTCCAAAATAGGCAAATTCATTGCAAATGTGCTTTTTCATACTCCATCCTCCAATCTATAGAAATCATGCAACTTATGACAAGCCACCCCATGGCAAAATCCACAGGCAAAATCCTCAAAGAAATCCAAACTTGTTTGCTCTGGTTGCAACTTTTTCCCGCATTTCTTGTTGCAACCCAAGCCTCCCAGCTCTAGCATGACATTCGAAGCACCCTGTGAAACCAGCTTTCAGGATTATGATTTGGCCAGTTTTGGTCTTGATTGGGTGTCCTGTTCCCAAGAGAAATGGAGGCTAATCCTATACTGTTGCGATAGTGATTCAGAATCATCCTTATACTACTCACATGTCAGAAGCTGTAGGGAAAACAGTTGCAAGACTCAAATAGGTCAATGTGTCTGCCTCTCATAATCATTTCAGAGTTGAACCAGGCTCGTTCTTTCCACTTGTCCAAGGCAATGGAGTTCTCACAGCATAAAGCTGTAGTCCTGAACATCAGCAAGGATTCCTCCACAAAAGCAAGCACCACAGCCTACTGACAAATTCCTGTACAGCATCCAGTTTAAGAAACTCTGTTTCCATTCATTAGTGATCATTGCTCCATGCTGTGAAGATATGACAACATGCTCTGGGGCAGAGATTTCTTCTCTAATCTGCAGCCATTTCTTTCAAACTAACAAACATGCCAGCAGGTACAGAAACCATGGCTTGGAATATATATGAGAGAGTCTCTTGAAACACAATTTATAAAAGAATCCATTTTGATACATGAAAAGATGCAGGAAAACAGATAGCATTCTTAAAGAATCAACACATGATTTTGGGGTTTTTAATGAAAGGTTCATGCACCCTTTCGATAGAATGTATCTGTCAAGGCATCAGTGTTTGTGTAATTTCCATTAAGCACAGTCATCTGAGCAGGGATGAGAAAGTTATTCAATTATAAACAGTGAAAAAGAAGGAAACCTTTTTCTCTCATCATAGATTAGAACTTGGGACAGCTAATGGAAGGGATGGTTAATTGGTTCTGGAGAAATAAGGAAGTGCTTTCATCCGACACATGGTTAACCCATGGAACCCATGGATACCAGATGTCCTAGCCACTATTTTCAGATAGCTTTAAAAAGGGTGCTAGTACTTCTTTTATGGAGGAAAGATATACCTCAACAGATCTTGAAATCTCTAAGTTCAGAAGCAGGAAGTCTCAATATGAGATTCTGGTGGCAAATGGGAGAAAGCTATTAGCTGCATATGACACAATTAACATAATATGCAATTTTGGCTTATAGCCTCATCTAGGAAGGCAATTCTTATGCTCATTATGTGACTTGAATACATGTTTATATTCTACTTAATCTCAGCACTAGTGCAAAAAGCTGCAAAACTAGTAAAACTTGCCATCTTGGGCAGGTAAACTGAACATCAAAAAGGAGGAAAAACAGCAACCACCACCAGACATATAAGTAAACAAAAGGTGGAAATTTTGGATCCCCAGCTGGAATGCATCCATGAAGAAATGAAGCCCAATTGAAGAAATAAATTTCTAAATGAAATGAATTATGCTAAAAGAGCAATGTGGCAGTCTAAGAGATGATAATGTTAAGACACGGATATTAGATGCATGCAGCTCTTTTGTACTAGTGGAGGTAGTGGAGTAGCTTCAAGAGTAGAGTAGAAGAACATTGAGTTAGTAGAGCCAATTTGCAGAATATTTAAGAAAACAGAAGTACTCTTAGAGTGCAATCCCATGCATATTCATTTGAAAATAGTTCCAGAGTTTCCTAGGTAAATTTACACCAGATTGCAAACTTAAGCGGTTTGAATTATGAAATGTTAATCACTAAATATCCTCCTGATTTGGCAACACTGTTGGACAAAAGTGGCAATGTCCAGACAACAGATTTGCCTTGAATACTTTTGACTGGAGAAATTATTTTCATATACTTTTTATAAGAAAAGTGAACATTTTACTTAAATATATAGAAACTGATTTGTGTAACTTTAAAGCAACCACAGGCATTGAAACAAACTAGTTTATTTTCAAAAATCCTTTCTTTGCACATGACATGGTTAAATCTGCATGCATTAATTAATTCTGTTTGCATGGTTAAATGTTTATGCATTCCTAGGTATACTGACTTAACATATTCGATGGAACTTATTCTTAGATAAGTAAGCAATGGTACCTAAAAAGCTATATTCCACCCTGACACACCTTTGAATATTTGGCGTTTTCTTCTGTGTTCCATTTCAAGACTGAAATAAAAAATCAGTCAATGGGTTATCACAATGAACTATGGCATTCTTCATACTCTATGTCTGTAATGTACCAACTGAATCAGACAAATTTAACGAACCTGGGAGCCACAGAAGGTGATGAACACGAGTGAGTCAAGGTACTTCAGGCCTTGCTTTTGACATGTCTACACCGATAGGGTTGCCATAGCAACTCTCTGGATTCCTTTGGGGAAACCCAGGTAAACACCATATTTCTTATGTGTATTGTGGAGCGAATGGAGAGACACGGGGTATTCTGCAAGTCTTAAAAATGCCTAATTTGGAGTCAAATTCCAGGATGGCTTTCTTAAAACAAAACAAAAACTCTCAACAGCAACTCAGAACATTTTAATTATTTTGCCTTTGTTCCTGAGACAAAGAGTTGAGCCCAACTCATTGTTCGTCTTGAAGGACTTACAGCTTTTACTGATATGCTTAACATTATCTCCACCTTTGAATTATTATTTTTCTGGGGGTTAGCAAGGCAATTTGAAGAATATGATTTGAATCTGAGAAGAGTTATTTTCTTGACGTAACTGATGGACATATGGGTTATTTCTTGGAGAATGTCAAACCCATATCTGTAAACACCATAGGCAGTGCTTCTTTTAAGACTTTCTGCAGTATTTGATAATTTATCATCCCCTTTGCCATTCTGAGATTTTATTAAGGGCAAAAAGCAAAGGTGCACCTACATGGGAAGGTCAAATAAGCAAGTATTAAATGGATAATTATTTTATAAAGTTCTTGAAAATGTTATACACATGACACAATATGGGTACTCTAAAGTATGTAGATAACCTGTGATGCTTTAGATGCTGGGCTCTAGCTCCCATCAGCCTCAACCAACACAGTGAACAGCCAGGAATGATGGGAGATGCAGATGTGTTATTAAATGCTGCCCTCAACTCTCGTGGGAGCCAGTGTCACTTGCCTCCTTCAAAATAAGTTGGAATTGATTGTCAGCATCGATGCTGAACTACCAATGTGAAAGTCTGTGCACAGCGTGTGAGACATACTTAATTACACTATCCCATGATGCCTTGTTCCATCTAAGATGTAACAGCTGATGAACCCTTAGTGCTGTTCAGAGACAGATGTCCCAGGAAGCAAGATGTACTATTGAAATGCACTGTATTTCCTGACTAAAATAACATACATGAGGAAGTAAGAAACTGCCCTAAGAGCAAAAGAAAAAAAAAGAGTTAATATCACACTTAGTGAATATAGTAATGGATAACCTCTTCACCAGTGTGCAACTGGCCAAGAGATTTGTTAGAAAAACAGTGGTTCTGGCTGGGACCTCGAAAAGCAAGCAAATGAGAAATTTTCCCTGAGTTCCTTGCCCACGAAACCAGAAGGGTCAATAACAGCACTTACAAGTTACGGACCGAAGAAAGGATCCACCACACAGACTTTCAGCAGTTTCAGACCAGAATTCTCAGCCTGGGGCCATTATTTATTATAATGAAGCGAAAGTTATTGTGTCTCCACAAGCACTTCCAAATGTATGGCAAAATGGTGACCCAAGGCATTTAAAAATAGTTTAATTTAGACTCTACCTGCTTAAATGCCCATATTATTCAGAAGCCAAACAATCCACAATAGAGTGAGCATCCCAAAATATTCTCCTCCTTGCAGAGTCAGCTTATGGCTTTGGAGGCTCTTCAGGACTTTCACCTGAAAGGGTGAGTTCACCTTTTCACTGGCTTCTGTAGTTCCTCCATGTCTAGTTTACCTGATAGGAAATCCAGACCTCTTGCAGGGTCACCTGGGGTGTTGCATAGACAGAGATGTAATAATGAGAATGGCACCCAAAATGTAAAATTTGTTTAAGACCCTTTGGGGGGCGGGGTATCTTTTACTTGTCTTCATCTTCTTCTTCTTGAAATTTACTATTACGAAAGGGAGGGAGGGAAGGAATGGCACTCAAAATAATGAGAATTATTATTAAACTGGCACCCAAAGAACCAGTTTAATCCAAGTGATCTGCTGTGCTTCTCTGCCCAACAAAGGCGAGACACACCTTTGTTCAATTGTTCATAAGCAAGAAGCACCGTTGGCTGAGCATTAGTGTTGGGCACACAGCACTAATGGCTCCTCTCCTAAAGATCCATATGCTGGTGTGGGCATTTGCACTGATGCATCAACTTGAACAGTTCAGCCATTTATGACAACTGGGAGGAACAACAAGGACCAGGGGCAGAGTAAGTTATGGTGATCCTGATGGTAGAGGAGGGGCATCAGAACGGCCCCAATTTCTGGCCCCATCTTGAGAAGCTGCAGAGGACCACTGCATGGCTCTGAAAGCATGGAATCTAAGCTATGTTGTCAAACTGTTGGCTTATTTAAACTCACCTAGGCTCTATTATTGAGAAAACTGGTGAGATCAATGATGGTACAGTATATAATGAATGGATTTTCAGCATTGTAAACATTTTTCATGTGTCTGGGCCCAATTTAACATATAGCATTAGATTTCTGTCACTGCAGCTATAATTATAAGAAACCAATCTCCTGTGTGAGTTTTGCAAGCCAATTGCATAAAAGTTTGTTCAGATTTTTCATATATATATATATACAACAGATGAATTAACCTTACGAAATAATAAATGACTTCAAATGTTCTTTTTGAACTCCTCAGTAGGCACCCAAGCAGAATGGCAACTCCACTGGGGAACACAGGCTGGTAACAGATATTTTGGATAGCCATATACAGGCACCAGGAAGAGGCGTAAGCATGTGCTAAGTGTTCACATTTATATCAATGAAGCTTAAATCTGCTTAACTTTGGCTTGATTGTGCCCCGGATTTCTAGACTTTGTTAGTCTCACACACATAGGTTTGCCACAATATATAAAAGAGCAAAATTCAGAAAACTGGTTATATTATAAATAACTACAGTCTATGTGTACAGATTATTTGGATGGAAGATTTAGGATGCAGATATAGCTGATACTCTCTGCTCATCTATCTGCAGTTAGGGCAAATGGGAAGATATTGTGTATCACATTTACAGTGTCTTCTTATGATCAGTTCAGGCAGAAATTCTTGGGGATCTTTCTCCAGTTAAATGATGGCTGATTACTGGAGGAAAACATCAGCAGCTGGTCTGCTGAGAATATATTCTATGTAAGATGTGGCAGTATTTGCCACAGCTGCAAAACAAATAAACCAAAGCTGCATTGGAGGTTTGATTGCAAGGGGGACATGTTCTGAACATTTGCCTGGAATGTGCATGCTTTAATGGGCCATATGCTACATGCAATGAATGTTTTATTCTGTAAGTATTGAAATAATTATTCATATCAAACTCTACTCTAGTTAATGGCTTTCTATGCTTGAAATCACTGGTGGATCTGTGGACATGACAATAGTGCAGACTGCTGAAAATACTGCTATACTGAAATTTGTATGCGCGTTCAAAGCTACAGTTAAGTAGTTGGCCTCCTCTTGACTCTGCCTTTTATATTTCCTGCATGGATATCACTTTTATCGAACAAAGATACCTTGTTTAATTTGCACAGTCCTTGATATTTTAAGAAAGGCATTCTTCTGGAGCACTTAAACTGTTAGGGTGCCAGACAGTATTGCAAAGGAAATCAGCGATGGCTTTTGAATTCTGTTCAGATGCTACAAGTTGCTTTTCAGCTGCTGATCTAATTCAGGTCACTGAAAGGTCTTTCCATTGTTAGCGAAGCAAATGCTTGGAAAGAAATTCCAGCTGGTTATTTCTTCTCATACTTCACAGGCTGATTCTCTCCACCATTGTCCACCAACAGTCTCTCCAGCATTCCAGTGAAGGAGGTCTATTTTAAACCCAACGGCACACAAAATCTCATAGCAATTATATGAAAAAGTAATCCTAAGGGCATAGAGGCACCATTGCCCAAAAAGAGGATCTATGTCATTGCAAAAGATGACACTGACTTCCACTAAATCTGCATGTGTTAATTTTCATATATGGATGAACATGTCGATATTATGGCTGTGATGGAAACAGAAATGCAAGGCTTGTCACCAGGAACGCGAGAACTGTGTGGTTGATCGGTGTGCTGTCCGGGTGCTCTCCGCTGGTGGGGAAATTCAGAATTTCTGTTTACATTTCTTTATAAGGGGTCCTTCACTTGAACCTGCTGAAATGGGGTGGCCTAAACTGTCCATTGCAGAACATAAACCGAAGTAGACCCACAAACACCTTCCCAATTCACTGTTGAATACACTCATCAGCAGAATATCTCTGATTTTTAGCTTCTTGCCATTTACCATTTTGTTCCTGGGACAAACCTGCAAAGTGAGGCATAAACTAGGCCCAGAATCTATAAATTTTGCCATTGGGTATCTCTCTGTCCCTCAAACTAGGCAACATACCAGTGTATAAACAAGTTTCTTGGATTTTCCAAACAGGAAACAAGCGTGTGTCAATAGGATAGAACAAACTATGGGATGGGGAACATTTACCTCTCCAGAGCCAGATTTGTTACAGGGTAGAGAAATACCCAGAAGTCCCTCCTGTAGCAATACCTTTATATTTCTATATTTAAAGGTAAAGGTTTCCCCTTGACATTACGTCCAGTCATGCCTGACTCTAGGGGGCGGTGCTCATCTCCGTTTCCTAGCCAAGGGAGCCAATGTTTGTCTGCAGACAGTCTCCGTGGTCATGCTGCCGGCATAGCTAAACACCAAAGTGCATGGAACACTGTTACCTGTCCACCGAAGTGGTACCTTTTCATCTACTTGCATTTGCATGCTTTCGAACTGCAAGGTTGGCAGGAGCTGGGACGGAGCAGCAGGAACTCACCCCATTGTGCAGATTCGAACCTGTGACCTTTCGATCAACCAGCCCAGCAGTACAGCAGTTTAAACCACTGTGCCACCTGCAGTCCCTTTCTATATTTAGAGTTAGATAATTTGTGCTGCTTTTCTAATATTGTGAATTTATAAGATACGTTGTCATATACATATTTTCTTGTAGGAATATTTTCCAAGCTCAGGGTACCTTATGGCAGGCTTGGGGCCGTATAATGCTCTGCAAATATGTTCCCTTGTATTGTTTGCTGTCAGCCAAATTGATTTAGAGGACAATTGCAAAACGAATTGGACTTTGGAAATAGAGGACAGCTCTCTGAAAAGCTGGAGACGTGGCCAGCCCAGTCCACTAGGGCTAGTGGATTTCATGGTACAACAATGTGGTAGAACAACACGGCTATACACAGTAGAGGCATTAGGTCACCGGGACAGGGCAAGTGGCAAGGAGATGGGTTTTTCATTTCTCCTCCCAATGGAAGAGAAGTAACAAGACCCAACACTGGCCAATGTTGTAGGTGAGTTGGGGAAGGGTTTCTCTGGATCCGTGGCTGTGCCACTTGTTCATTCATGCATACATTCATTACATTTCTATATTACCCAATTGTTGAAGGTCTTATCTTGTGACTGTGAGCCACCCAGAGGTGCTGTGGCACAATTGGCCACATACAAATGTTTCAAATAGACAAACAAACAAAAAAAAATGTAGAGATCAGTATTATAATTTAAATAGTAATACAGTGCAGAAGGCCATCATTTATTGTAAGCTGTCCCAAGATGTTTATGGTGGATGGGTTAGAAAAGCTTTTAATAATTAATTAATTAATTAATTAATATGGGTAGGGGAACTGAGTGCCTCCCTGTTCAATCTGCAGTTTGGGGACTAACTTGATGAGCAGTAATTCCTCCGTTGCTTTAGCCTTAAACCAGAAGTGGGCAAGAGAGCTGCCCAAATGGAGGACATCTTCAAATGGAAGATGGCCCTCTTGCAGTCCTTCCAGTAAAGAAAGGATACCGGAACTGGAGAAGAGGTGAGTGAATCTAGGTCTTTGGAAGGTGTTGGATAGTCTGACCCAGAAGGCCAGAATCCGTCTGTTGCTAAGGCAAGAGGGCTTGGCATGGAGGTGTTTTGAGGCACGCCAAACCTGGGAGAACCACTGTGAAGTCTGGGTAGTTGCAGATTTGTGTGAATAGCACACAATTTGTGTGAATAGCACAGCTGTTTTAGCTTCCTCCCTACACCCTTGAGTTGTTGAAAACAGCTCTCAAGTCCTCTTGGTTGTAGTCCTTGCTCCTCTTGACATATCTGTGTTTAAAAGCTCAGCCTCCTGTTCTCTGTGTGAGACAAAGAGCATCTGAAGAGCCATTGTCTTGCAAATGAATGCTACTCTGTTCCAGGTATTCCTCTGAGGTTCAAATACCAGGTGATGAAAAGGTACCTGATCCAGTTACTTGGTATTTACATTTAGGCCTGAGTATTAGACCCTATTTCCAAGCCTTCTTCCTTTCAGCACCCTTGTTGTTATGTAACCACAAACACTCGGAAGCTGTTTGGTGATTGGGCACATTGAATGGAAAAAGAACCTCCAAAAACCAGCAGAATTCCAACAGAGCCTTGAGGGCTACATGGAATGCAGCTTCCTCAAATCCAGCAACAAAAACCTTGGAACAGAATGTGATCCATGAGTGACCCTAATCATTTTATTTCTCAAATACATTATATAAATCCCTCACACTGACTCGCTAAGTTAACTCTGGGTTTGGGACTAACTGAAACCATGCCAGCTTTCAGGTCGCTTTCACACATGAGGCTCAAATCTTGCTTCAATTGCTTTGTAATGTGAATGTAAAAGCGACATTGGCCAAAATGTTTGCTCTAATTGCAATTACCTCTTCTCTGCATTCTTTTCCTAACAAATATCAGATGCTGGAGAGAAACATTCAACATATCTTCAGAAGCAAATTTCAAAGACATGGTATATGTAAACATGGTATATGTGTTTTGTCATACAATCCTGCACAAATGAGCATTTACTATTGATATAAGTCAAAGATCCAATGATTAAATCCTTGAATTTAATTATTAAATAATTTATGATTAACACTAATCCCAAGATCGTGGGAGAACTATTTTATGTTTGCATTGCTGCATCTTGAAATCTGACATTATATAATTCTGCTACCTGGGTTGGGACTGGGCGCAAAGCCTAGAGTTCATTAATTCTATTTCATTACTAAAATTGTCCAAGTGCACTAATGATAATAAAATCTAGAGTAAACAAATGAGCATTTGCCCTTCATGCCAACGCATGCTGACAGTGTAATATGGCTACATATATCCCAGTCCAAAAACACTCTGTCAAAACCCCCCTTTTGAAGGGGTTCCAGAATTTTCTTCAGAGCTAGCTGTCAAAACTGTTTTTTCCAAGAAGAGGGGGTGGAATCCATGTTTCCACTTTCTCAAGTATCTAGATTCTTGGCAAAAATGGAAATATGCACCACCCTACAGACTGTCAGGGTCAGGGCAAAAGAAAAAGTGAAAAGGAAAAGAAAAAGGTCACATAATGCTCACCACGCCTTTTTGTGAGCCAAGCCAATTTTTGCCTTTGCTTTCCCTGGGCAGCTTGCATTGACAGCTGTCAAGAAAAAGCAAAAACGGGAGAAAGTCTATTTGGAGCCTTGTTGTGACAACGCCCAAGCTTGGTGTCTGCTTCACCAGGTCTGCAGCTGTCCCCTAGGACATGGCTGCAGCAGGGATTTCAAATTGCTGTGCTTGCACAATCGCATACTCCCAGGCACTCAAGTGTAGCTCCATTATTCCCCCACAAGCAGACACCTGTTTGCACACGTCGTGCAGTTTTCAAGCTGGCTCTTGCAATCTCTGAAAAGGATTGGGGGGCAAGGGAAGAAAGTGGCACTGGATGGAAAATGGCTCAGAATCATCCCAGTTGTATATTATATAATTGAAGTATATTACATATTATTAATTGTTGTAGTATGTGAATGGTGGTAGTACTGTTCTCCGGGGTGGTGGGTGCACTCTATCATTTATTCTTTTTTAATTATTGTGTTCTGGTTATGGTGTTGCAAAGTTTTGTATTTATGGTTTTCTTCTGTCAAAAAAGCGGGGGAGAGAGAGAGAAAAGAAAAAGAAAAGAATCACCCCAGTTGTCCCCAAGCCCACTTGGCCACTTCTAGGATGCCTGGCACTGGCTAGTGACTGGACATACTTGGCAAGAATGGCAAGGGATTTTGCCACACTGACCAAGTAGCTTGGTAGCCATTTCCCAGTGCCCAGGTTGAGGTGACACAGCAACCTATTGGGGACACAACAGTCCCAGGACCAACCATGGGTTGTCTAGTGGCTTGTTGACCATGAACAGGTAGCCCTGTGCAAATCAGTCCAGGTGCTCATGGCATGATAACCCATTGAGGTTAACAATACACAATTGTCATGCCATGCAAATCCCATCAGCATATGGGTTGTTTCTGGAAGGTTTGGGGTTGGAAGCCAATGACTTCAGTAAAGACTCGGGGCAGAACTTTGACTTCCTGGTTACTGGCCCTTTGTTGTTGTAGTTTAGTTGCAAAGTCATGCCCAACCCACCGCAAACCCATGGACAACATTCCTCAGGCTACTGGCCCTTTACCTGGGTGTTTCTTTCCCTGAATCAGCTCTTTCCTGAATCAATTCCTAGCTCCAACCTCAATGCCCCTCCATTAATTCTATTTCATTGCTAAAATTGTGTGACAGCATTAATAATAATAAAAAGCTAGAGTAAATGAATAAGCATTTGCTGTGCCAGGCATGTGCTGCCTGAATTGCTGCACCAAGTAACTATAACTAATAATGTGTAATTCAGTAATGCTATGGTTCAAAGAATTAAAGCACCTACTTCTAAAGACAGAACCCTGAGGCAGAAGATGCTAATTAAGCAGCAAGAAGGAAGCCACTAATTGAAGAGTCAAGAGCCCATAGAAGATGGACATAACCTGGCCAGAACTTACTTGCATGTAAGTAAGTATATCATATATACTTATTTACTTATATAAGTATATCCTAACATATATCAGAATCTTGTCCATGGAGATGGGCTTCGCAGGATGGTGATGGGCAATCTTCTGCTATATGAAATGCCATAATGGAAAGGCAATGCCATAGAAGGGCCCAAGATGCCTATAGTGGTATGGAAGCAGGCAAAGACTGTGATCTTTCCTACCCTGAGAAGTTCCTGTCCAAGAACCTGAACCAAAAAGCTTGCATGCAATTTCAGGACATATGGAACACCTAATGTTTGTTGTACACCAGAAAACTGTAATAATGAACTTGCAAACAGAAAAACAATACAATCCCCTTTTGGAAAAAGATTAATACCATTACATTTTAAATAATTTTAGTTTCAGATGCTGCGTATTTAATACATGGTAAGAGTAAGTTTGTTTCCTGTAACAAACTTTCCTGTTTCCTGTTTCCTGGGTTCTGGCTCTAACCCAGAAAAGCTGTTGGGCTGATGACATTTTTTTCTACGCAATGCCAAATTCAAAAGTACACCAGGGTAGTAAAAATATGCCCCAAACAAAGCCATATGCATGGCTACAGACAGACACCACTTCCCTCTCTCATGGGACATTTTTATTCCAATGGGTCATTTTTCATCTCAGTATTTCTCATCCCAGTGGCAAATAAGGATAGATTTGCTCAGATATCTTATCCCAAGCTATGCTTCCCTGGATCAGATTATTGGGAAAAGGGTGTAGCCCACATGTAACATTAGCTGGGACAATATTCCAACCCCACAAATAGATTGAGATTGTGAGCTAAAACAACACAGCACAAAACAAAACAAACCAGAGGCTTGCTCCCTCCCTCCCTCCCTCTCTGTGTGTGTGAGAGGGAGGGAGGGAGGGAGGGAGAGAGTATTGGGAATATCATTTAGTTCTGTGCAAATGGCAATGTTTAACAGCAAAATGTGGCCTTAACTCTGTGTCAGTTCTGCAGTTAAAAAAATGTACCCAGGGTAGAGTTTTGCCCCTGGGCATTTGAAGAAGGACAGATGCTTTTATCTATGAAAAGATGAATGGGCATCATTCCCTCCCTGATTCGCTGGCAGGGTCATCAACATTTGTTAAGGTGCCTCGAAAGCAGGGAGACACTTGGGATGCATTGCACACTTTGTCGCGGAAGAAGAGCCCAAAAATAGAAAACTGTTACGTGTCGGGAGCAAAATGTGCACACGGCATCTGCTGCACAATGCCAGTCAGCATTCAGCACGAAACCAAACCAAGAAATCTGGAACATTCCCCATTACGACCTTTAATGAGGACTAGTGCAATTATTATTAGATTCCTTTGGTATCTTTTCAGCTTCATTGTGGACTTTCTTCTCTGCCTGGCTCGAAGACTTCTTGCAGTTCTTTCTAGCATATTTTGTGCATTTGCAAAGAAATCTCCTTTTGCCATTTCGCCTCCTCCTCTTCCTGTATGAAATGCATGACTATTCAGCTTTTTAACTTCCTATGCAGAGATGTAAAATATGTCTCCACAAGTCAACGGTGGCATCATAAATACTCCATTATGGGATATTAATGAAAGGGACTGCTAAGTTACCCATCACGCTAGCATAGCAAAGGGCCTGTAAAAACAGCAATCAATCAGATGGTCTTAACAGCCAATCTACACTCTTCAACACATAAAAATGTGGCCTTCATCAGATATACGGCTCTAGGTTCTCGAGGTCCACCAGTCTGGTGTCATGTATAATGAAAATAGCCTGGATAATGACCTTATCAAGTACTACCAACCTTCATTTATGTACTAGCGACCCTTCTCTTTAATGCACAATAGAAATTGTAGGCATCATAAAGACACATCTGTTAGCTGACTAACACCATCGACCATATGCTGCATGAAAAGATATATGGAATAAGGAGTTGGCAGAGAAGCTGGTGTGGCAAGATGGCCAATCAGATGGCAACCATTCTCCTGCTTCCCCAACTCTGCAGAAAATAGCAGGCGTGATGACAAGCAGTCCAACCCACTCATTCAGGGACACACTTATTTCAGGCATTTTCATCTGTGCCCTCAATGAAAATCTCCAGCGAGAGCATCTTTTCTGCTATAGTGCCTCTTTGTCCTGGAGTGTCTATAGTTCGTTGTGAGTGATGGATATTGGTTGTTTACTCTTCCCAATTCCATACATCACAGTGAAGAAGTAAGACGAGGACGAGACTGCAATTGCTTTCCCCCAATTGCTTTCCCCCCTTCCTGTCATCTAGCCTGTCCTTGACCATGCTCACCCATGGGGCCTCAACCACCTCCTGTGGAAGCCCATTCCATGTCCTGGGGGTCCCAACCATCAGGAAGCACTTCCTGGCATCCAAATTGAACCTTGGTCTCTTGAGCTTGGCTCCATTGGAGCACGTCCAAGCCATGCACCAGTTTTTATACAAAGCAGCATATCAAATGCAATCACACATTTAATGTAACTTGTTGTTTGGCCTTGAATGGTTTAATCTACTGTTGGGATTAATGCTTATATGACTGTCGTAGCCTTTCGTTCATTGTGGGCACAATCCATACAAGGCATTGTGATAACCAACTCAACAGCCTGTCGTATGCCACTCACTCCAACTTGTCCATCTTATGCAACTTCTGCCATTATATCCCAGATTTCTTTAGGTTTTTGTTTGAGTTAACATTTGTTCAAGTCCTGAAAAAACCTTCATATCTGTCCATCATCCTCTGAAAAAAATGTAAATGAGAAAGCTGCTATTCCAAGAAAGCTGCAATCCCATTCTGGAATGTTTTCCAAGAATGATCCATGCACTGCCTTGCTTGGATTCTGTGGGGATTCAAATTTTAGAATGTTCTAGTTTTGAAAATGCATTCATATTCCTTGTCAGTTAAACACATTATAGTAAAAAAAAGCCTCATTAAAACAAAGGAAAATTACCAGCCAAGGGCTAACAGTCAATATTTGCAATATTTGGTAAGCACCAAACAAATTTTGACCGGAAAAACAAAAGCAAGGTGGCAAGGCAGGGACGATGCTACAGTTCAGCAGAATCGGGCCCCAAATATATTTTAATGAGACTAGGAATATGAGAGGCTGCAATAAAATAGAGATGCCTCTGAACATGTGCCAAATGCTTTTCTCGCACTATTGATCATGTTGGATCATTCCTAGATTTGGCTGGCAATGGCTTCTGTTTTGTGTTGGAAAGCAGGTTTTCCTCCTCTCCTTTGGGATCGTCTGCCTGTCGTATGTAGTGCACACAGAGAGAAAATCCCTCTTTTGCCTGCTGTTTCCAGAAATAGATAGCTTTTACAGTACCACAGAGAATACATTACTGCAGGGCTTTTATCATCTCCAGACAAATAGAAGAAAAATGCTACATCATGAATTCATTTCATAATGAAATTATATCATCTGCTAGAGGTTTGGAAAAATAATTGCATTGAGTGCAGCCAGATATGCGCTAAAAGACATATTTCAACAGAAAAAGAAGTGTTTTCTAACGGTACCATGTAATCCTATTCACCAAGAAGCGTTTCCTTTTTGCTAAGTCTTTCAACCATTATGGGACCTCCACTTAATGGTCCCACTTTGTGTAGATTTACCAGAAAATCTGACTGAAGATTTGTTTCTGAGTGATCACACTGCCAAATGTGGCAGAATGACTGTCTTTTCCACCTTCCATGAATTACAGAGCTAGTCTTAGGCAAGACCTACTTATTCTTGACAAGGTCAGAGCCAAGAAGGTCTTGGGGGCAACTTTTGAATTCTTGGGCCAGAAGGAAGATTGCAAATCACTTAATGCCCACTTGTCGGTGGGGTTCTTGCATTGGATGCTGGACTGATAGCTCTCGATCTGACAATCAGCAAAGCTCTTCATGTGCAAAAGCATCCACATGCCTTTACATACACAGGATCACTGAACATGGAAGCCTTCTTCAGACCTTCTTGCCACACATGCAATGGAAGCATGGAAGAAAACGGGGGGTTGCACACCTTGGTCCTCACCTTGAAGCCTACAGCAGAAGAGTCAAAAGCTGGGACATCTGTCCACTCTTGAGCTTTTCCACTTGAATAGAATCCAAGTTATGAGATGCCTTGACCATGTGGACTAGCAACACCAGAAGCATGGAAGGTTTATCAGACCTTCTACTCCACAGAGAAGTTTGGTGGCAGAGGGTGATATTGGATTATCCAGATCAGCCCCAAATGGCTTGGGCCCAGGATACCTGAAGGAACGTCTTCTTCCTTACACCCTCCTGCCCCTTAAGATCTGAGGCAGAGGCCCTGCTCTGGGAACCCTCCTTGAAGGAGGTCAGGAGAGTGAATACCTGGAGGACGGCCTTCTTGGAAGTGGTGCCCCACCATGCAATTCACTCCCCAGAGAGGTCTGCCTGGTGCTGATATTATATTCTCTTTGGCACCAGGCAAAAAAACTTTTAATATGCCCAACATTTTAATATTAAAACTTGGTTTTAACATCATATGCTCAGCTATGCTTTGTTATGCTTATTATGTTATATTTTGTTACAATTATTTATTGTTTGATTATTTATGGTTTGTAAGCCATTCTGGGATGTTTTGTAAAGGAGAGGATATAAATAGTGTAATTAAATTAAATTAAATTAAATTAAATTAAATTAAATCATTTTCCAGACATCATCTGGATGGAAGATCTGATCAGAGCTAAATTATTCAGGCATTGGCTTTTAATAAAGTATGAGTATACTTTGTACATGGACAACATACTGGCTAACTCTGGGGGCATTTGGTCTTTCTACAAAAAGCCACACAGGGCTCCATTTTAGCTTTAATCTGAGTCAAACTGTTCAAACATTATCAATTCCCATCTCCTCCTGTGAGCTCCAAAGAGTTTTACAAGGCTCTAGCTCACAATTAGCTGGAGCCCATAACACAGGGAAATATCCTTTGCCTTCCAGGTTTTGGCCAAGTAAAGCAGGAGCACAGTGTCTGGAAAAGTACCCCGCCCTCCGCCGCTGTTGAGCAGGCGAGGCTTGGCTGTAAAATAAAATGACCAGGTCGTGCGCTGCACGTCTTCAGCTGGCTGCAACCTGTGGCTTTTCTGATGGATTCAGCCTGACATAGCTTAGAACGCGTGTACTACTACGCAGTAGATATGGCCCAGGCTTGATTGTGCCCATGCTCCTTGCTCCAGGAACAAGGAACGTCCCAAAAAATGTCATGCATAGACTAAAAGCATAACTGCCATTGATTACACTTTTACATTGTTCACATAGTAAATCGCTCGGCATTTTTCCACTCGTTCATCTTTCGCAGCAGCTTAGATCCTAATAAACCATGAAAACATAATTGTTTTTGCATGCTTCTTCACTGCAAAACCTATTTTCAGGGCTGCTGTTGCAAGATGTGAAATGAATAATTTGAGATGTTTCCTTTGGTCGCCTGCTTTTCTGAAGCTATGTGGGGCAGGGAGGGTGGTGGTGAGGGAAATGCGAGGAAGATGAGTGAGTTCATCAGCCTGTGGGATCCTGAATTTGGATTCAGATGGGCAGAGCTCAGCTTCTGTCGCTCAGCTCAAGGATTCCTGGAGCCTCATTCCCCAAGGAACATTTCACCGGTCTTCTGTATATTCATTTCTTCTTAGAGCAGTGGGCACCTCCCTGCTTCCTTTGCAGAAGAGTACAGAAGCTGCCTTACATCCACCCACCTCATTGATCCACTGACTGATAGTGGCTTTCCAGGATTTTAGGCAGGAATATCTCCAGTAATGGCCAGGGAACATGCCTAAGGCCTGTTGGTTGGGAAGCATATGCTGTCCAACCAAGTCATGGTCCTTCCCCAAGTCCAAAGGTAGGAGTGGGCATAAGATTCTCCAAAACAAGATCAAATGCCCATATTAGTCTGGTCCAGGACAGTTTTTTCCAAGGCATGAAATGTCTACATGCAATGTCAAAGTGGTATATGCCACAGGTATCCATGATTCTAAATCTACTGACATCAATGGACTTAGGCAAGCCCAAATTTGCATAGGATCGGGTTGCATGTTGGAACAGTTTTCTCCAACCTAATGCTCTTCACATCCATTGGACTGAAAATCCAGAATACCCATTCTATTATAGAGGGTGCCAAATCAGGGAAGGCTGAGTTAGAACAAAGGCTAGGACATGAGGAATCTCTATAGGTCCTTAGAACCTAAAGTGGCTATGCTGTGAATTAATTTACTGAACAAACTGACCTTCAGTATTTCATGGCATGGCAAATGGTCATTTGAAGACCACTATATTATATTCCCTGAATCAAAATAATGTTCTTCCTGGTACAATGTAGTGTGGAGCTGTTGATCTTTTGTTTCCCTTTTGTAAGTATGTCAAAAAGCTAATGAAGAACTTTGCATTGATTAACTCCCAGTATTATTTAACCTGTCATATAACAGGGCCATAAACATTGTGCTACTCTATAGTTTGACTAACTCAAATGTTCTTCAGTTGAAGCAAACTGCATTCTCATTAAAAGAGGGAGATTTGTGAATGATTTTATGTTGAGTTTTGATAATAAGGCCACATTAAAAGAAAAGCAATGTCGATCCATTATTGGTTCCTGGGAAAATGAATTTGTTAACACGGCAAATAAATGAAAAGCACAGCATGCCTGTTTGATGTACAATATTTTCTGGTTGTTTTGCATCAATTAATTAATATTTGCATTCCTTTTATGTTGCCGGGGGTGTAAATTAGGATGAGGTCAATATCATTTAGTGCAATATCATGAACATGTACTAATGGCGTTTGTTTCTTGTAAAGTGCTGACCAATATCTGCTGTACAGGAGAAATGGAAGATTTAGCGTAAGACTGAGGGAGAAGAGCCATTGCCTTAGCTTTGCTGCAACCAAATGAAGTTCTGCAGGTGAAAAAGAGTCACCTATTCACCTGCAAAAAAGCTTGCAGACTTGAAGGCACCTGCCAGATGTGTTGGACTGTGACTCCCATAATTCCTAGCTAGCTTAGCCCTTGGTCAGGCTGGGTGGAAATCGTAAGAGCTGCAGCCCAATGCCTCTGGAGGGTACCAACTACAAACATAATGTACACTGCTGTTTTTAAACAAGCTTTGACATCCTAGGAATGGCAAATTTCATGGCACCCAACATGAGATTCTTACCATCTTTTTTTTTTTTTTTTAAAGTTACACACTGGAGTAGTTTTTCCAGAAGTCAATGGCTTATTTAGAAAATTTCCATTAAGATCGCCATACTATTTCAGAGGCAGTGTTAACAAGAGATATGATGCTTTTATTTCATGAATTAAGTTTGATGATTTCTCATTATAATATATGCAGATTGGCAGTTGTATCCTTTCTGATCTTTGCCAGCATTTCATAGTAAATGAATCTATTCTGATTTTACTTGTGTTTGTTTAGTTCATTTAATTAGTCTTTGTGAAAATGAAAGCAAAACTGTAACCAACTAACATAGCGAACCCCTGGAGTTTTAGATTCATCAGTCATCCAATCAAGTAGCATGCTTTCTGCATGTGATTCATTATCAGCCAACTGCAGGCTACATAATTAACATGTAAAATGCAGATTAAACAAATCCAGGCATTTGCTTCACTGTTTGACGTGGTACTTTGTGAACTGTCAGCACATGGCAATTAATTTTGTGACATTTTCATTTGTTTCATTGTCAGCTTTGTCACCTCAGTGGGTTATAAAAATTAAATGAAGTTGCCATCTGAATAGCATACAGCAGAAATTGTGGATTGAGTGGGGAAAACTTGGTCTTTGGGTTTTTGCCATTCAAATGGATTAAGTCTGTTGAATTGCATGTTGTCTATGAATACTTAGCATGGCTTTTGGTGGAAGCAGGTTGATTAAAATATAGTTATATGCACTGTTCCCAAAAGTCCATTTCACATTGTCAGCAGTTGGTTCATGCCTGCACAGCTAAGAATAGAACATAGAATAAGTCTGGAGCTGGCTTGATTCAACTAAATGGTGCAGTTTTAGCTCCCATCCATACCTGTGTCTCCAGGAGCATCCATTTTGCTCTCCAATGTAAGAGAAGGTACCATTCATCTCTGCGGATAGGAGCTGCAAGCTTTTGTGCACAATACTATAGTAGAAACAAAAAGTCTTTTGCCCTTCCCACTAGGTAGTTGAACAGTTGCTGATGTTTCTTGGAACTCAAGTCTACTTGGTAGGGTGCTCACCTCTGGAGCAATGAAAAACATCTTAGTTCCAACATCTAACACTACAGCTTTCCATGTATTTGAAGATCGTTATTACAGTTCCATGAATAGTTTCTTATTTTGGCTAAGCAGATCAACCCCCTTCAATATGGAACCTGGTCTCGACTCCCATCACCATGTTCCTTCTTAAACTGTGGTGTCCAGAAGCAGATGTAGTATTCCCAATGAGGTCCACTCAGAACAGAATAGACAGGTGCCTTTCATTTTGATGACTTCTGCCAATGCAATTGAGAATTGCTTTTGCCTTTTCAGCTGCTGCTTTGCTGACTTGTGTCTAGTTGTTGTCTCCTAAAGGTCAGAGTCTCTTTTCCTAGGCAGTGTTGTCAAGTCAGGTGTTGCACTCATCCTGTATTAGTGCAACTATTTTTACTACCAAATCTGTTAAATTTTATTTTGTTAGGATTGGCCCCTTCCTTGTCCTGTTTTCAGCATGAGGCACATAACTTGGCGCTTGACTGAATCTTCTTTGGTTTTCTTTGCAGGACGATTACCGCATGTGTTATTTGAGTTTTTTGTGATCAGTTTTACTTTCTGCCTTTCCATATATTCCTATATGGTTACTATACAAGGTGGTGCTGTGGTATAAACCAGAAATGCAAATAGACATGAGACACTTGTGGTGAATAATGGAACCATCTAGGTTTAGATGTTCCTCACACTTGGAAAAAAAACCTGAAAATTTCTGGAAAACTCAGGAGAAGCCCTGGAGGAGGACCATGTCCTAAAACGGTTCTACAAACTTCCATGAGTGATGGACCACAGACACACAATAAATGCCTCATATAGAAAAGTCTTAAATTAATCCAGCTATTTGGGTGTTCACTGAAAAACTGATCAACATTCCCTCAGCTCCTTAGACCAGGTAATTTATAAAGATGTTAAACAATGGACCTGGGGCAGAAGTCCGTTTGACACTTCTCTCCAGTTTAACAAGGGGTTGTTGGTGACCATCTTTGGATGTGGTCCATCAACCAACTACTAGGTCTATCAATCAATTAGGGCTATTAACTAAGTCCATCAACTAACCAGCCAACCACCTAACAGTAGCATCTTCAAGCCCATGTTTAGCAGCTTGTCAACAGGAATATCACCCTTCATAATCATGCAAATACTGCCACCACTACTATAACACTCAGTTATCATCTTGGTGTTATATTATTGAAAGGTTATACTATCCAGGAAATTTGTGATCTAATGTTATTTTCCTCTGCCTTCATAGACATCCAATTTCAGCCCATTTGGAAGACAGGCATTGAAAACATCCTGTAGATGATGTGCTTGAATGCAGTTCAATGTAACAAAGCCTGGTGATACCTGAGGAGGTGGAAGTCAGCACTGCAAAACATCCAGGTGGAGAGTGGAAAGAGTGTGCTTAAGTCAACCCTTCGCCTGTCAGTCGCTTTCCCCAGAAAACATCCTCAGTTGCTTTTGCCACTGCTTCCAGAACTATGTTTGCAAGGTCAATGAAGCTCCGAAACACTCAAGGGTAAAAGCAGGTAGAGGGAAATGGAATGGTAAGCAAGGAAAAGATTAAGCACCCGCTTCTCCTGTCTCTCCCTCCACATCAAAGCGACCTTTCCCAAAGTCCTTTTGCCACGGAAAATGGACCATCAGGCTTCATTACACTTTCCAAAGAAAAACATGTAATTTGCTCTATCAACAGGAAGAGGATGCATAGTTCTATATACATTCTCTTGCCCACTGTATGCACTTCCCGGGGAAAGGTTTCTGGCTGAAACTTTTTGCTAAGGCTGCAAACAGGAAAGGTGTCGATAAGAGCAGATGAAGAGAAATATGTAAGATACAAAATAGCTTTGTGTGTGGTTTTTGTACCTCACTTCTGCTCCCAAAACAGGTTTAATACTTGTGTGTAGGCTCATGTTGTATTGTATTATGGAAATCATTCACCCAAGGTGGTACAGAAAGTAGTAAATTGTGTGGTTTGTTAATGCTTTATGAGCAACAGGGCTTACACAATCCGTGTTTTTTGTGACCACCATTCATTTTAAATGAGCCAATTGAACTGGTCAAAGTGTTGTGCACTTGGTTGCATTACTTAAGTCGCTAACATCACAAATGTTGGTGCAGGCTGTTCTAGCAAGTGCCTACAGCAGCTGGAGCAGAAGCGCAACACAATACGAATGGAAAAGTCTTGATTTATTGGTGCACTCAAATAGCCAAATTTCCTTAGCACTCAAGGTCACTTGAAGTCTCTGTGCAGGGACTCCTTATAGGCCCAGCACTGTATTGGTTTAAAGTTATTTTTAGGCACCCTTTAAGGGTAGAATCCCTTCAAATTGACATCAAAGATAAAAAACCACATCAAGTGGACACAATAAAGATCTGTAAGACCATATTCAATGAAAAAAACATAAACACAGGGGTTACTAACAAAATCTAGCAGCCCAAGTATTAGGGTAAATCCAGCAAAAGAGGTTGGTTTCAAAACTTTCCCCCAAATTCAAGTCTCATCTATCTCTCCTTTTAATCTAGAGTCTTTACCTACCAGATGCCTTAAATGGAAACTCTCATAATTCCCAATTAATCAAATCAAGTTGAATTGAATCAAATCTAGACCTTTTTTGAGTGTCCTGCAAAGCAAAGAACTCATGGTAGTATTTTACAGTTAATAGCAGTCATAATAAATGCAATTCCCATTGCTTTTTTAAAGCCGAAGTGGACAATTGGGCCCTCCAGGTTTTTGGCTTATACCTCCCATCAGCTCTAGTCAGCACAGAAAATGGTAAGGGACAATAGGAGTTGTAGGCTAGTGGGAGTTGCCTTCCCTTGTAAAAAATATAATATTTCAAATATTTTATTCTTGCATATACAATGTGATTGTGTGTGTGTGTGAGAGAGATAAACATGGTATAAATATTTAAAATGAAATAAAAATGCAAAAAATGCAATTCAGCATAACATTGTTATTGTTCAGTCGCAAAGACTCTTTGCAACCCCAGGGGCCACAGCACATCAAACAATACTGTCTCCACCATTTCCCAGAGTCCACCCAACCCCAAGCCCATGGCTGAATGGACTCCATCCATTCAGTTCAACCTCTGTCATCCCCTTCTCCTTTTGCCTTCAATGGTTCCCAGCATCAGGGTCTTTTCCAATGAGTCCTTCCTTCTCGTTAGGCAGCCAAAGTATTTGAGCTTCTCAGCTACACATACATGGTTAAATATTACTCTTAAGAAAGCCATATAAAGAATGATAAGAAATGTATTAATAAAGCGGCACTATGTTTTCATACAAAAATGAAACTTAGGTTTAGTGGAAATGCATATATACATATATATGTGTATATATCAGAATAAATACAGTAATACTTGGCCATCCACTTCAGATGGTTGACACTTGAGTAATTCCATTGATTCCAATAGAGTTGACTGCTAAAGCTGCTAGCGTGGATGATATTTGAAGGGCTGCTGTCTCACTCATGCACGTTTAACACTGAGTCAAATGTTTCCACTGAGCAAACAGCTTATGATTATGAAGGCCAACGTTTGTCGACTGTGTCAATATTTTAATAGCAGAATATTTTCTAGTGCATCCAGTACATAAAAATATAGTTGCCGCCTGCCAATATCCAGAAGTAAGTTGTAAAATGTTCAGTGGAGCTTTTTCCAAGTAAATGTGCAGAGGACTGCTACTAGAGTTGGGGTTGATATTTTCAAAAAACTAATTTTGTGTTAGGCAAGTGTGGATTGGTGCACTCCATGGCGCCAAGCCGGTGGAGGGCTGTGCCTGCAAGAACGGGCACTGCGTTTGCTTCCAGGGCCATCAGACTGTGTTCCTTGTTCATGGTCTTCCTCCACCAGATTAGCAAACTGCTTTAAAACATAGAATAAGATTGAAACCCTCTTGTTTTTTACTTATTTGGACATACTTGTTCCTGCAGGTATATATCTTCAGTGATCATGTTAAATATAAGTATGCTGTTCAATCTTACAGGACTTTGACAGATTAGCATTTTTTAAGTTTATTTATTTATTTATTTATTTTATTTAAAAATTTGTATGCTGCCCCCTTGCAAAAAGTCTCGGGGTGGCTCACAACAACAAAAACCATCCACAATAACAATATTCAAAACAACATTAAAAACTAACATTAAAAACTGGCCCATCTCGAGGTAAAGATAAAAATACAATAAATAAGATAAACAAATATAAATTAACAATTAAAATAACTTTTAAATAAAAAGGTCTTCGCCTGGCGCCAAAAAACAAATAACGACGGCGCCAGGCAAACCTCTCTGAGGAGCGCGTTCCATAAGTGGGGCGCCACCACAGAGAAGGCCCTCCTCCGGGTGCTCTCCTTATTTCCCTAACGGAGGGCTCCCGGAGAAGGGCTTCTGCTGCTGATCATAGGGGGCGGGAGGGCAGATATGGTTGCAGACACTCCTTTAGGTAGCCAGGACCCAAGCCGTTAAGGGCTTTATAGGTGATAACCAACACCTTGAATTGGGCCCAGATTTCAATAGGGAGCCAGTGAAGCTGATGGAGAACTGGGGTGATATGAGAACCACACCCAAGTTAAGTCTATGGGGTAGGATAAATACATGTAACATGAATATATTATTTTGAATTATCTATGCTTTATGTGGCATCTATGCAGCAAGTATTTTCAGAAACTTTATTGCTTCATTTTGCAAACTTCTGTGGGGTCCCATCCCAACTAATTTATTTGAAAAGCATGCAACTTTTGATTAAAGAGGATGGACTTGTCTTTCCAATTTCTACATTGTTTTGTCTATCTTTTCAGTTACAATAAGGTGCCTTGAATCCCAAGCACTGGAAATAGGTGAGATATGCATAAATATAACAAATAAATAAATTTAGGCCTTTGTGCTCAGATTAGATTTCTCTCCTTTGGTCAGTTTGTGAATATTCATGTTTGGATCCTGCCATTGAATGGATTTATCTAGCTATCTATTTACTTATTTGACACTATTTATATCCCATCCTTTACAAAATGTCCCAGGGTGGCTTACAACAACTGGATTGCACTGGATTCTCATTACACCAAAAACTGTTTGGATGCCCTGTAAGAGAGGTGTGACACATAGTTGAACTTCAATTACACACTGATTAATTTTCACTTGCAAAATTAACTCTCCGCAGAAGCCTGGGCTTAAAGATTAGCAAAAAAATGTTTGTTTTGTGATTCTTACTTTGGATCATTTTTTTGATAGCTCCTTTCCATTCTTTGCTTTGTGTGCTTAAAATAATTTGCTACCTATTGCTAAATGGCAATATATGCAATCAAAACAGCTGTTAGAATTTGTTTTAACAGCTTCAGGGCCCTCTTTGTCATTGGAAATATTGATTGAGGCTGAACTGCTACAGTCCACAATCCATGTCTATAATTATCTATTTTCAATAGAAAAATATGATTCACAGGATCCTAATCAAGAATGGAAGAATGAATGGGGGACACCTTATCTTACCCAATCAATAGAGGGTTTCATTGGTAATGATTTCAGAAGAGGTAATAGATCTTACGTTGCATTTAACTTAATGAAAAATGATGTTTTTGGTATATTGCACACTATCACATCTTTACAATAAATCCTTAATAAAAGTCTTAGAATTTTTGGAGGTACAATACAGCCAACTCTTGTGTATTGGCAACACACAATGGCTGCTTCCTCCTGGGAAGAGGCCATAATTCAGATACATTTTGTGATGGAATTTTTTTCACAGATATGCATTTTTCTTATCTATCTTCCTGCCTCTTGGAAATTAACCTAAAGTCAATGTAAATGGATTTTCTGTGTCCTAATACAACAACTATTTACTAAATGGTTCCCTGCAGCAATACAATAAGTAGAGGTCATAAGGAAGTTTTCCGTTTTTGCATTGGTGTGATTTACAAATGGAGGACTATATGGCCATCTGGGCTGCCTTTGTTGAAGTCTATGCATAATTATCTTCAATGACAGCAGTATATCTTGCTGTATGTAAAATATACAAGGATAGATAGTATAAATGTATTAATAATAGATTTCCTTAAACCTCATGTAAAAAAAAACTGCTGAATTTTAATTGCATCAATTTGTTTCCTTTTCCTTTTTGTTTGCATTTCAGTTTTACTTTTCAAATTTCAAATAATATGTTTAAAAAGCTGCAACTGGTACTTCCTCTTATCATTAAAGGAGAAAATGAAGAGAAATGTGTGGGCTAAAGCAAAATAGGAGCCAGTGAACAAGGGGAAAGTCTGTTGGGGAGTAACAGATTCTTTAAATTTGAAATGTAGCATCTGAGATACTATCCTTTGCATCATCTCCTCTTTTGCAGAGGAGCATCCTCTATTTGAGAAACATCCAGAGGATCACCTATCTATATCGTATTGCATTCAAGAAAAAGAGCACAAAGCAGCTTAGAGAGACTCTGCACCAGAACAAACCTTCGGATGCTCATCTATCCGTAAACCATGAATGAAAACGGATATTTGAGCCTTCACTTGTAAAAGAAACAATGCAATACAGAAGGCCTTTCAGCAAACATCAAGGTGTGTCCAACTTTTTTTTGAGAAGTTGCCTGCTTCATCTGACACTGCAGAAGCAGCAGGAACAATGCTTTGTTTTAAAACCAACTCTGTACTGGTGTGTCTTTTGCATGGACAGCATTATTTGATTTCTTTCCAATATTGCATGCTTCATTGTTGCTTTGTATGACAGCAAGGCACAATCTACTTTGTATTGATCAAGCAGTTTACAAAATTAATCCTTGCAAGCAAACCCTACTCACATTATCACCAGTGATTTTAAAAGCAGCCGTTCAGTTTAACAAGGATACAATCTGCCGTGCAGGTGGAATCAAACAACTACTTTACTGATGTGAGCAAAATTCTCTATATCCTCTCTAGATACCTTGACTGAAAGCATGAATAATTGTCTTGAAATAACAGGCTCTCAGGGCTTTTCCTGCTTTTGCTTTCATTTCTTGTTCATGTGCTTTGAAAGGGAAGCTGAGTCTGGAATCAAGGGGCTGATATTTACACGTAGAAGGTGTGAGTTAGAAACTCTCAAGAATCCACACTTTTTAATATGCTAAACACCAAGGTTAAATTACTGCAGAATAAAATGATTGCCATGGTTTATGCAGAGAAACTAGCCAAACTATATTATCTGCTGCAGCAAGAGCCAACTGGTGGAGCTGGCAGCCAAGTCTTTGATGGTGACATTGGTTCAATGATGCTGAAATTGCGTTTTATGGTAGTCTACCCCAACAGATTAATTTGGGAACACACCCCGAGCTGGTTTTAGTCAACTTCAAGCTGTATTTCTTGGGCCAGGCATCAGCACAGGAATCCAGCAGGACACAGTGTTGACACCAGCCCAGGGCTGCCATTTCAGACTAAATGTTCCAATTGGTGCTCCAATCAGCCCCAAGCACTGGCACTTGAGCTGCCATTTTTGTTTCCAACAATGCTATGGAATGATGGTACATTAGAGGCATTGCTGGGCATGAAAATGTTGGTTCCCAGCTGCATAGTGCTGATTTGCGGGTGCCCACCCTGGAAGATAAATCCACAGGGAGTCCACCTACACAGGAAATGGCCAACCAGAAGCTATGTTGCCAAAGGTTCCTGTAGAGCCATTCCCCCCACCCACACACACCGGAGGGTGGGGCCATTTCTGTCTGCCAGATCCTAGTTTGTGAAATCTATATCAGAGCCATTTCCCAGAACCTGGACGGCAAGGAGCCCTCGTCTCACCATGATGAAATACACAGAAGTCTCAAAGTGACGGTTACTGGCACATGCGTACAGAATGTACCCCATGCACAGCCCTCTGTGGATGTCCCAGAGAATAATTATGTAACTACTAATCCCTGCCTTTTGAAGAGCTCTTTCTGGAGAATGTCCCCAAGTGCTTCTCTCCCTCCTTCAACAACCTTTCCCATTGTGCTCCACTGGTCTATCGATGGTGCCAGTCACCATACTTCCTGACCATCCAAGTACTTGTGTTCAAAACGGGCTATCACATGAGAATGCAGAACCCATCCCAGATTACAACCATCCTGGGAATGATGACTCTGAAGGGAGTCATTACCTGGCCCATGTTTATAGACTATGCCTGTCTGCTCCTCTTTGGTATATATTTTAAATCTTCAGCTCACAGCAAGTAATCCTTCTGTTTTTCCAGTCTTAGCCACCATTTCTAAAGGACCTTCAACACAGTATCTCAGTGAGGACCATCTGTGTGGGTCCATCTCAGTAGGTAGAACAGCCCTTGCATGGAAGCTTTTCTTCATCTAACAGCTGCATGCATTCCATTATGAATTCCTCAACATTCCCAGGAATGTGGTTTTGCACTAAACTCAGCATGCAACCACTTTTGTCAAGTATGTTGAAAAAAATTGTAATTCAGTGCTGGTGTTGCTGTGACATGGACCATTATATTGGAACTTGAATTCTGTATGCCTTTAAAATCTCCCATTACAAAAACAGATGTGAAAGACAAAATCATGCTTACTTTAAAGGCATAACTAGTTGCCATGCCTCGATCCGCCCTTGTTCAAAAGTTAGTGTGGTGAATATGCTCTGTGAAAGGTTTGGGGGATAGAACCTTTTGCTTTTTCCTCCCCTTTAGGTCTACCGTTTCCCCTGCTAGAAATTGGATCTGTTCATTTCAATAGATTCTTTTTCAGCAATTCAAATTTGCAGGTGTTCTACCTGGCAAGAAAACCAAAGAAAGAAGGTCTGTTGGTGTGTGTGTGTGTGTGTGTGTGTGTGTGTGTGTGTGTTGGGGGGAGGAATAGCAAAAGAATATTCACAGTTTATTCAGTCATACAGAAAACACATGCAGCATGTAGGTAACTCCCCGTCCCCACATTCCCCAGAAGATGAAGTCTGTACAAGATGCTTTTAAGTGCACAGTTTGGAGGAGGGCAGACAGTTTGCTGGAGGCACATGAAAGCAAAGCAGAAAGGGTTGAATGGATTAAGACAACACGGAAGAAAGAGGCTTTCAGGACTGGCATACCTTAGCATATCTAAGGTGCACATGGGAAGCAAGCCTTGCAACATGGTTTCCTGTTCAATTCAAGAATCCCACCTTAAGTCTAAAGATATTCTTACAGTGTCAGGCTTTTGGCAACCATATTATGGCCGAGCTTTCGCGCATTTTTTCCTGACACTTCTAAGTTCTATCATATGAGAGGCAAGGTGGGAACAAAGTGTTAAGTCCCCGTAGCCTCATGTGAGGGTCCCAATTTGAACTGTTTCCCCTGCACTGACTTTTGAGTAGAGAAAAAGAAGCATCTTTTAGTGTCTTGAAAGTAAGATGTAGTTTGTTCTTTGGTTGCCCATGTGCATGGGTGCCAACACACATGATCAAAGAGGCCAAAAGTCTAAACATAAAATTGAATTGCTTTGAAAACTGCCAGCGTGTGTTCCTTTGAATCTATCTGAAGGACACCATTTTGCAGCAACTATGCCTAACTGCAACTTTTAAAGTGTTACAGCGATATATGTAAATCCGTAAAACGGAAGGTGTGCCCATGTCAGGTTCTAGAAGCCACAGGATTTACATTGGCTCTTCATTTTTGGAAATGACTTGCAGAAGTGGATTTCCTTATGAGTCCTATGGCTGAATTCCACATTTCTTTATTATTACAAATATTCCTATGTCATCATATTCCTGCAGAATAAGCAGTGTGTACATTGCAATGTTTCTGCAATTCCTTTTGCGGCAAGCACTGCTAAAAAGTTTACTTTTTTACTTAAATTTGATGTTCTCTCTTTTTTTTTTTTTAATTGGCTCATTGTTTCTCCTGTTTTCATGAGCGCTGGAAACTTGGTGCAGCGGCAGCAACAGGGAAACACTATCTCTGCACTTTTTCTTTCGGAGGATGCCTGCAGTTTTAGAAAGTAGTAAAAAATTAAATAATGAAAGGACATGAGGAAAAACCAGGGGCCCTGACATCATTGTCAGCCCCCTATTCAGCATTTTGTCCCTTTCATTTTGCTTTTGAGGTGAGGACATGTGAAACTAATGGGAAGCATCTCTAATTTAAAAGAGCTTAAATATGAATTTGAACATATGCTTTTATAGAGCCAGTGTGGTGTAGTGGTTAAGAGCGTGGGACTGGGACTCAGGCGATCTGGGTTTGAGTCCCCGCTCGGCCATGGAGCCACCTGGGTGACTTTGGGCCAGTCACAGACTCTCAGCCCAACCTACCTCACAGGGTTGTTGTTGTGGGGATAAGATGGAGGAGGACAATGATGTAAGCTGCCTTGAGCCCTTTGTAGGAAAAAGGCAGGATATTCATCGAAAAATAAATAAATAAATAATTTCTTAAAAATACCCCTGGAAGTTAATGCACAAATGGTAGAATGGGCTTCTGGGTACTCACAGGAAAAAATGACTCTGCAAGGGAATAAAAAGACTTGCCCATTCCTATCACAGCTGAAGCAATGGGCGATCTGAGATTCCCCAGCAGAGATGCCAGAAACAACTGTGTGTACTTCTGAGCCAGAGCACATCCTGCCTTTGGATTTCCTGCAACTCCGTTTTTGAGGAACCAGTCTCTGGCACTCATCTGGCCACATCTTGCAAGAAACAGTTTAGTTAGCGCTCAGCTCGTTTTATATCAAAACTTGCCTACTCTGGGAGCCTTCGCTGCTAGAATCAGTAATTTGGTCCTGTCATCTGGAAGGTTACTTGCTGTCTGCACCTAAGCAAGGCCAGAAGGAGGTCACCACTTCTTGGTTGGAGGAGGACGATCACAGACCGAGCTACTTTTCAGTGCAGCTTACCCTTTGCAGCACAGTCTGGTAATTTTCTGTCTAGTATAAGCCAGCAGCAAAGACAGCCTAGATGTGGGCTATTGCAGCGGCATAAAAATTGAAATAATAATTAAAGCTCCCTGCCTTTGCATTGAGGCTAGTCACTGCAAGCAGCAAATGCTGGGTGGTGGGAATGAAACTTTGCCTGGGGACTAGCATGCTGCCCTGAAATGCAATGCAGGATGCTGTTCCATTGCCAACACTGAGGTAAGATCCATTTCCCAGCCTAGCTGGATCAGTATTTGGAACTGTGGTGGTGGAGGACCTTGTCCTTGCTGCAGGCAGCAATATGTCTTGGATTGGCTCTGAAACTCACAGCCCTCAATCTAGTTTGTTTGTTTGTTTATTTATTTATTAAAACATTTATATGCTGCCCCATCGCAACAAAGCCTCAGGGCAGCTCACAGCATATATAAAATACAATAATACATTAAAACTTATCTATCTATCTCCCCCTCCCCCCCGGTGCATCTCGGCAAGCCCAAATTAAATATACCAAATAACAATAACCCATACCATATAAATAAATAAACATAATTAAACTATAAATAAATAATAACATTAACTAAACAATACATAACTACATACATAACAATAAACCAAATAAACAAATTAACAATTAAAATGCAATTTGAATAAAAAGGTCTTTGCCTGGCGCCAAAAAACAAATAACGATGGCGCCAGGCAGACCTCTCTGGGGAGCGCATTCCATACTTGGGGCGCCACCACCGAGAAAGCCCTCCTCCGGGTACTCACCCTCTTAATCTCCCTCACTGAGGGTTCCCAGAGGAGGGCCTCTGTTTCAGATCTCAGAGGGCAGGAGGGCATGTAAGGGTGTAAGCGGCCCATAAGGTATCCAGGTCCCAAGCCGTTTAGGGCTTTATAAGTCAAAACCAACACCATGAATTGGGCCCGGACTTCAACTGGGAGCCAGTGGAGCTGACGGAGGACTGGGGTTATATGAGAATAACGCCCAGTCCCCGTCAGCACCCTGGCAGCTCTATTTAGTTTCTATCTAAATCTAAATCTAAATCTAAATCTAGATAGATTTAGTCTATCTAGTTTCCAGTTCATGTCATGCACATTCCATTTTAACCCCGATACAGATGACTGCAGTGAAAGATTAAAACTTACTCCTTTGACCCAGTTCTACTCTCAACACAAACCCTGAGGATTGGCAGATTCCATGGTACAAACCAAGAAGGTCTAGAGTAGCAAAAACCACTTGTGAGATGCTGTGGTTTCTTAATGTTTTCTTTATCCTTCTACATACCATCCAGTTTCTTTTCTGTTGATAGAAAGCTGACGGGAAATGTTTAACATGGAATTTCCCACATATTTATTTGCAGAATCCCTCTGCCTTATTTTTCTTACATTGTCCCATTGGTTTGACACCGTACTAGATGGTTCTTGTCTTCTGGGAACAGGAATCTCTGAACCCATGCATCCACTGGACTCCCTTCACACAATTCCACCCAACCCGCATTCACTGCAGGCCTCATCACACCAAGTAAGACCTTATGGTACATTCAAGGGGTGGGACTATGGAAGGAGATGTTTAACATGACCTACTGGTTTGGTGGCACTTAGAGAAGGTGTTTGGGGAACATCTTCCAACTAGCTTTCAGTGCGTGTAGGCATAGATTCTACACACACTGAAAGTGGGAGAAACAAGCAAGGGTAAATACGTATGGAAGGATCTATTTCTCTGAAGAGATTGGATTGAAAAGATTAGGAAAGTGGGTGACTGTGTGAGGAAATGTTCTTAGACTTGCCAGAAAGCAAACTAGAGAATGCAGAATTCCAAAAACCCTTTAGGGAATGTTTTAACTCCCTAAAAGTGTGGTAGGTTTGTAACGCTGCTTACCAGAAAAGAGAAATAATATTCAAGAAGGATTAGAGGAGAAGGATTACAATCTCAAAGTTTTCCTTGATTTAAATTTTTGGAACTCTGTATGCAGGAATTTATATAAACGGCATTGGAATGCTTTCTTTTCATGAGTTTGAATTGGATTAACTAACAAGTTTCCATGTTTCTAGTGTATAAAGGGCGTTTTTTCGAATGTCGCACGGCACCAACATTGTCATCTTTTAAGCATCAGGTTTAAATTGCCCTCTCTTTCCAAGCATTTGATGACAAATGACGGGCTATGTTAGCTGTTTTAATTCGGTCTAGTTTTATTGAAATTGTTTTAGATGTTTAAACTGATTCAGATTTTGTATTTTGGAATGTTAAACTGCTTCAAATTTGTGTACTGGATTTTTATACTATATTTTATTGTGCCTGCATTTTTATTATATATATACTATCTAATTTTATCTCTTATTTATTTATTTATTTATTTAGAATTTTTGTATGCCGTCCCATCGCATAGCCTTTTATTGTATTTCAAGAAATTATTTTGAACTGCCCAAAGAACTTTGGCAATTGGGAGGCGTAGAAATAAAATAAATAAATAGATGCTCTGGATCCATAAATACAAAAGCAGGTCTACAAGAGATTTCATGGGGGTCAATTTTGGTTTTCATTGTTTGTGTGTTTTAGCAGTGTCTTTATTTGGTGTGCTTATTCAAGGAATATGGCTCTTTTTCTTTGCTGACAACAAAGGAACAATATATATCCACAGAACTACATTACTTTTCATATGTAAATGCAGGCAGAGTAAAGATAGGATCATAATTTTCAATTTGTCAATTTCAATCAATGGTGAGATAGAACTATTTCAAATCAATACAATTTCCAAAAAATCATCTCTTGAACGGAACCAAATAATTGACCAGTGCATTCTGTTCGAGCGATGCTGTGACCATGGTCCGCCCAAGGCGAGTGGATTATATGATCATTATGTTTTTATACTTGCAGAGCCCAGAGGGCCATCCGTGTGGGTGTCTGTAGGTGAAAATTTAGTAATTAACCGATACCTAATCACTCAGTCATTATCCAATAGGATAATTCATTAGGTCATTTGTGTTCATGGCCCGATGTTTTGTAGGCAAGCTGAAGTGAGGCAGCCTCTTGCAGAGTCGCTGCAAAACCTTGATGGAATTTAGCAACGTGATGTTTATTCCCGCCTGTACCATCCTGACTTCACAGTAATCTTACCTGCCTGACCGCCAAGTGTCCATCTGATGGGAGCCCGAGGCAAAACGAAGCAATCCCCAGGTGCGGTGTGGCTAGGCAACAGCAGCAAAGCACAACCCGACTCACATACAGGCTTCCTCCAGCTCCCGTTCTTTTCTACACTTTAGCAGCTGTGTGCAGCATGATAAATCCAAGCAGGGCGTGACAGATGCAGGAGAAGCCAGTGCTAATAAAATCCCCAGCTTTCAGCCTGCTGAAATGAAGCCTGCTAATTCCTGTTGTGGGCCCTGGGTGTGTGTGTGTGTGTGTAAAACCCCTCAAAACAAACGTTAATTAAGATCTTGGGATGACAGCAAACCTCACAATGCCCACACACACACACACACACACACTGCAATTTGTCATGCATATAAAGTGGTTAATTTGTGCAAAG
Source organism: Varanus salvator macromaculatus (assembly GCA_023646645.1). NCBI lineage: Eukaryota > Metazoa > Chordata > Lepidosauria > Squamata > Varanidae > Varanus > Varanus salvator. The sequence goes on along the minus strand of JAIXND010000789.1, from coordinate 2,400,805 downwards.
GGAAGCAGTGGGTCTCAAGCCTGCTTGGAAATGCTCCCTCTGTACATGGAGAACTGCTGATTTCCCGGACATCTGATGGCTGCTCACACTATTGCTGTTTTTGCTGGAAGCACAGGCGACCTTTAGCAGGCTTGCCCAGTGAGGTGCTACTGGGCTTGGACAGCTGCCATTTTTCTTTCCCACAATGCCACTGACGGGGCAATTAAAATGGGGGTTGCCTGGTAGTGAGCACTAGCATGAGGGGAGAAGGGATGGAGGGAGGGGTGGAAGTATGGCAGGTGCTCGGCCCTGCCAAATTCTAGGGTTCTAAGGAGCTCACTGGTGATGCCAGGCTGCTTTTGTTATATTTATATACTGTAATATTTATATACCACTAAGGTAGTTTCCAGGTTTTGTTTATTTGTTGTTCAAAAAGTCCAAATGATGGTCCTTCTGAGAAAGGATGGTACACACTCCATGGCTCTCTCCTTCCTCTGCCATCCCTCCCTTCAGGATGCCCAGCTGTTCCTTACCTGTTGAGGAAGATGAAGGAGGTCTGCTTAATAGTCCACTCAGGACAGTGGATGGATGCTCCAGGAGCACACGGTTCATGCACTGCTGCATGTCTAGGGACATCTGCTCAACTGAGTGACGCATGAAGGTGTGCATGCCATGAGAAAGCCACCACAGTGCAATCATGGAGGTCGGTGGGGCTTATTCCCAGGGAAATGGATATACAGTTGGCACCTTCATCAGCAAAGTGCTGCAAGTTGTTTATTCATTTATTGCTGCAACCTGGAAGTTGCTCTGAGTGCACAAACTGAAGCACAGCCAGAGTCGAGATGTCCCAGAAAGTTTACTGCAGGCCTGGGGAAGGGAAGGAGAAATCTTATGTCCACACAAATCGAAGGACTCAGCAAGACATCAGTTCAATGGAATTAACCCCAAGATGCTCACAGGAAAATGATACAGTCAGAATAGTAAATCATGCAGAGATGCAACAGACTCCTCTCTTCCTTTGGAGTACTTTGGAGCTCATGGGGACCCCACAATCAATTTCCTCCTGATCGAGTAGAAGCAACTGTCTTTTAGCACATATTCGTCTCTTTAGACTCAGCTTCTGGATCTGTGAAATGTGAGAGCGGGTGGGGAGGGGGATCTCCTTTAGGGATCTCAACCAGCACAGGAATGCCCTGACGCACTGGCATGTCCCATGATGCTCAGCCCAAACCAGCCCCTCACACTGCTGCTGTCATCATATCCTGGGTTTCTTTACACCAGTTCTATCACAATGTGTTTCTGCACAGCAATTTTGCTGAAGTGTATATTCCAGCATGTGCTAAACTTGCAGTACTGTTGGGAGCAGCAGGGAGAAAAGGGTTGGGAGGGGAGTCAGGCAGCAAGAGGAATGTCGGATGAGGCTTTATCAGGCACTGATGCTAAATGACTATTTTGCCTCTGTGTTCTCCCCAAAGCAGGATGGGGGATATCCGTATAGGAGATTAGATGAGGCTGGGGATTTAGGAGCACAGATTAGAGTCACCCCCCTTGAAGTTGAGGGGCTCCTCAGGGCATTGGACCTTACAAAGTCACCAGGCCCTGATGGATTACACCCGAGAGTACTTAGAGAGTTGGCAGGGGTTCTCTCATGCCCGCTGGCCTCCATTTTTGAGGCCTCGTGGAGAACGGGTGAAGTTCCAGAGGACTGGAGGGTGGCATCAGTGGTCCCAATTTTCAAAAAGGGTAGTAGGAAGGACATGGGGAATTATAGACCGGTTAGCCTTACGTCCATTGTAGGAAAAACAATGGAAAGGCTCATAATAGAGAGAGATCTAGTGATGCTAGATAGGGAAGGGAGGCTGACAGCCACACAACACGGCTTCTGCAAAAACAGGTCCTGCCAGACAAACCTTGTGGAATTCTACGACAAGGTTTCAAGAGGGCTAGATGGAGGGGATGCAGTGGATGTGGTTTACCTGCATTTCAACATGGCCTTTGACATGGCCATGATATCCTGGTGGAGAAACTGAGGAGTTTTGGGATACCCCAAAGCACTGTCCAGTGGATTAGGGCATGGTTGACTGACCGAAAGCAGAAGGTAACCATTAGCGGGGAATCGTCGGGATGGCAGCCAGTGACAAGCGGGGTCCCCCAGGTCTCTATCCTGGGGCCGATCCTGTTTAATCTTTTCATTAACAACATGGAAGAAGGGGTGAACAGTCTGCTGATCAAATTTGCAGACGACACTAAAACTGGAGCAGTGGCCACAACTGAGGAGCAGGTACTCCAGATCCAAAAGTATCTGGACAGACTATGGAAGTGGGCAGGAGACAACAGGATGGCGTTCAATGTGGATAAGTGCAAGGTCTTGCACTTGGGGCATAGGAATAGGTGTCATAAGTACAGGTTAGGTGACAAGTGGCTGGTGAGCAGTGCTTGTGAAAGGGACCTCGGGGTGCTGGTCGACTGTAGGCTGAACATGAGCCAGCAGTGTGATGCGGTGGTCAAAAGGGTGAATGCTACCCTTGGTCGCATAGCCAGAAGTGTGACTTCTAGGTTGAGAGAGGTATTATTACCACTCTACACGACTCTGGTGCGCCCGCAACTGGAGTATTGTGCTAAGTTTTTGGCCCCTCATTACAGAAAGGATATAGCCAGGTTGGAGTCAGTGCAGCATAGGGCCACAAGGATGGTGGCTGGTTTGCAGGGGATGGGTATGAGGTGAGACAGAGGGAACTGGGTCTCTTCAGCCTGGAGAAGAGGATACTCAGAGGGGATGTGTTGGTGACATACAGGTATGTGAGGGGATGTCACATGCAGATGGGTAGAGTCCTGTTCTCCCCTGCAGAGGAAGGCAGGACGCGCTCCAACGGAGCAAAGCTCAGGGAGCCAAGGTTCCATTTGGATGCCAGGAAGCACTTCCTGGCACTTAGGACCCCGAGGGTGTGGAATGGGCTTCCACGAGAGGTCGTTGAGGCCCCATCGGTGAGGATGTTCAAAGACAGGCTGGACATGCACATGGTGGGCATGTCGTGAGCGGAGCCGGCTGGTGCCAGAGGTCAGACTAGATGGCCCGGGAGGCCCCTTCTGACTCACTCTGTTTCTATGTTCTATGTTTCTATCTCTCTCCTCTTGGGAGACTGCACAGATCCGTCCTACTGGTAAGGATCTGTAAGGATCTGTAATCTGACTAAATATTACCACTATCCTTGTACAGTTTAAGTACTGGTGTCTGCCAAGGGGGTGGGGGATTACAAGTGGTACAAGATTAGACACCTCTTGTCAGTGGGGAACAATTGAAGGAATTCATATCCTTCTCCATGGCTGAATCTTACCAGTGGAACTTGACTCCAGGAAAAGGCCCTGGATTAAATTAAACCCAAACCATGCTACCTTAAAACCTGGTTTGCACTTAAATAAATTCTAATATATGAAACAAATGTATACTGATGGCTTTATATTAATAATGCCACTGTATATTCTCCATGGTATTACTGGAATGTGTTTAAAATCTCTACGCAATTACAAAATATCATTAGTATATCTTATAATTAGGGAGGCCTTTACCAAAAAGCCATAGTAGACTATATGTCTTCAGGAACTTCTAGACTGGATACCATCTCACAGATTTTACATACTGAGCAACAATTGTTTTAAATCAGTAAGTAGATCTCCCAGAAACACCTGCCAGCATGACCAACATTCAGGAATGCTACGACCTGAAGGCCAAAATATATGGAAATCTACTTTCTACTCACCCTGTTCTAATGGTACAGCTCATTATGTATTTATGTATTTTAGTATTGTTTAAATGTGGGTTGTATTTGGGTTTAGAGGTGGATGGTGTTTGTTTATTTATTTAATTTACTTGGTTTTCATTTGTATTTAAGTTAACTGTATTTATGTTGCCGAGATGCACCGAGGGGGGAGGGATAAATTAATTTAATATATGTTATGATTTTATTGTATTTTAAAATTGTTGTGAGCCGCCCCGAGGCTTTGTTGCGATGGGGTGGCATACAAATGTTTTACTAAATAAATAAATAAATAAATATTCTCAGGCTATTCTCACATTGGCTAGCACTGCACCTCAAACTCTGAGGCTTATCTTCCACCCCACAATACATTGATTTTCCAAATCCAGAGGGTGATCTAGACACTCCACATTTTAATCCATGGTGCCTCAGGTTTTTTGGGGGGGCAAGCAAATTTTTGGGGGGCACCACAGTGGGGATAACACTATTAGCAAAGTGCTTGACATTGGGAAATGAGGGAAATGTAAGGGCCTAAGTTTTGTTTTTGACTAGTAAATGTGCTTATATTCACCTCAATTTCTCAAAAATAGCACACAATTGTTCTGCACAGGCTCCAACACTTGTGAATATGAAGCCAGGGGTGTTATGACTCCCATGATCACTGTGATTCGTCCGCTACACATTTCCCACTGGTTTAATCACTGTGCAGGCCCACTGAAAGATATCCTGGCAGGCTGATCATAAAATGTGCATTCATTTATAGAATAATTGAAACTCAAATACATGAAACAATGTTCACTTACTCAGATAGGCCCGGGTAGGAGTGGGAGAAATCCATGAAAAACCTCTACTGCACATTTGTGCACTTCTATACGTATTTAAAGCAACATTTCTCCTCCGAAAGCCAAGATGAGGACTACTGTTTATAGAGGAAATTGAATCCAAAACGAAAGGAAGGAAGAAAGTGCGGGGGGGGGGGGTAGTTGGAACATGTGATAGTGTGGTAAATGAGGCAAACTATTGCAATGTAATCAACCAATAAGCTAAAGAGCATATTACTGATTTGTATGCATAGTTAAATGACATTCAATAGCGTATTTGGTGGCTCACCCAATTCTGATTTCTTTTTGAGAAGGCAACCCCTCATGTGCTCCCAAAGCACTGCCCTTTAACTATGGTGGTTTCTTGGAGCCCCATCAGAAAAGATTTCCCATCCATGTAATAATCAAACTGCCTCATGTTGATACACATGGCCAGAACATGAAGAATTTTCAAATCCCAGGCATGGCCTGTAATGACATAAATGTAAGCGAATAATTTTCTTGTTTTATGAAAGCAAGGTAACTGAAAAGTCACACTGATGATACATGCACTAAAAATATTCAGGCTTGCAAATGTTGAGTGTTCAGGAATGGTTTGGAATTCTTAAGTATCCCATGTTCTTCCATAACTTTAGCCTTATTTGTGCCTGAAGCCCATGTTTGCTGCCCCAGTTCATGACTTCCCAGGTTGAACCAACAAGATCAGAAAGGGAGATTACTTGCTTAAAATAGAATGAATACAGCTTTCTCTGTAACTGGGAAGCCAGATAATCCACAGCCCATCTTCTTTTAACTTGCTAGTTTTGGTGTGTAAGAATTTACCTTCCCAGTAACATGGAAACGTTCTAACATGTGAACTCTGACCTGCAGACTAAGTGTCCCTCAGCTGTAACCTCTTGCAGCAGGTCAGAGTAAAAAGTTGGAACAAAAATATTTTTCATGATCTCATTTGGACAAGAACTAGAGACATTCCATTCATTCTCAGTCTTATGATATAATGGTAATATACATAAATTAATTATATAATCTATCATCCTGCCTGGAATTTCCCTGGTCCCAGAGCTCTGGACCAGACAGTGGATTCAGCCCACGACAGTCCCAAGCTTGGGAAACAAAACAAGTTTATTAAAAGGCTAAAAGAGAGGAGTGTTGGGACTAAAACATCAACTCTAAAAGGATAAAACCAGGTAATAGAGGGGAAGAGAGGGGAAAAGGGGAACTGGACAGCAGCAACAAGATAGCTTGCAGCCAGCCAGCCAAGAAACCCAGCTCTGCGTGCCTTGTTGGGCCACTCAGACTGAGATAATAACAAAATACTTCTATCGTATGCACATACGGATATACGGATACAGGTGTATATATGGATGTATATACAGATGAACCTCCCAAGAGAGGAACGAAAGGCAGCTTTGTTCCTTGGGCTGTATCCCTTCCCAGCCTAGGTTAGCTGACCTATGGGGTAGTGACCCATCTCCCAGTCCCCGGAGCCAGCCATTTACTCCAGGCCTTGATCGTTAGCCAGTTGTTGCTGCTATCTCCAGCATCCTTGAGGCCATAATTGTGATAGTTCTCACCCCATGGCACAACAGGAAGGTGATTCCTCCCGGAGAACTTGGGCACCATATTCTAAGTAGGGTGGCACCTGGTTTTTCTAACATTTTATCAGATCTAGAATTGATCCTTCCCTTGCCCTCTGGAACCTCAAAAGCCAGTTCATATTACATTTTTATATAAAGCAGTTTCCATATCTGTTTTATAATGTGCTGCAACTTTATCTTAATGTACTGAAACACTCTTAAGATTCTCTGTTCAGTCAATGCTTGAATCAGCCATAATAGGTTGTGAATATCCAGCTCTACTTAATAACTTGCTAATAATAATAAACAAATTGCTTTTTGTGGTATAAAGTACAAACCAACGTTTTCTAGCTTGGCATATTCTAGCATAACAGAAAACTTACCTTTACCATTCCAATTTAGCCAAAAATCAAACTTTATTTCATCCACAATTTATCGCTGACATTATCTTGACATTTGTTAGCATACCTGGCTGCATTCCTAGAAGCACTGTTATGATATCCCATCGAAGAACAAAATAATATTGTGTGCAAGAATTTGTGCTTCTGCAAATAGCCAGAAAAATGGATCCCTTATTAATCAGTTTATAAACAGTTCTGAAGAAGCTTTGAGTATACTTCTCACTGAGGTGTAAAAGCAATTAAGTTTTTCTATCCATTTCTATTCTGCTTTCTTCTCTCACATAAATAAGAAAAACAGCAAAGATGTGGGCAAAAATGTGTGTATGTGAAACAATCCTGGCCTGTTGTTGCATTTTTTCAAAAGTTCCTTCTTAGTACACTAGAAATTCTGCAGGGACTGGAGGGTCCTTTGACTTTCCTAGAGCTTGTGGGTTGATTCCTGCCTCCTCTGATAAGGACATAATGAGAAATAGGAGTGGGGAAATGTGTCGATCTTCTGGAAGTGGTCTTTACATATAGGCAACCTTCAAAAAACATGACAAGGAACCATGGCTCATTTTTTAAATTTATTATTATGATCTACCCAACAGACCTACTCAATTGAGTGGTGTCTACTTTATGGTAGTTTCCATCCTCCCTATTCAGCCCTCCTTCTGTTGGCATGTATCCATCTGTCACTGTGTCTGAAATTTATTTATTGTAAGCCATCCCAAGACGTTCTGTGGGGGATCGGATAGAAAAGCTTTAAATAAATAAGTAAATAAATAAAATTCAGTCCCAAGATGTAATACTCCCTGTGTATGTTTTCTGCCTCTTCCTCATTGATCTACAGCAACTCTTTCCAGAGTACTTGTTGGTAGTCACATACCAGGACTGTGGAAACCATGATCCTGAGTTCAGACAACATGACCAGCCATGGTGGTACAGAGAAACCATAGAGGAAATAATGGTTTCTTGTGGTTTTTAAAGGCCAAATTTACCATGCTGAAATACTGTGGCTGGGTTCAGACAACACATCAAACCAACAATGGAAAAAACACCATGACTTCCCATTCTGTCTGAACCCAATCACTAAGGTGCTGCACTTCTAACACAGGCTTGCTACAAATAGCTCAGCAGTGGGGAGAAGGTAGAGTGATACCTGTCATAAACCAGTGTTTTTTATTTGGGTATTGATGAACATTAACCTTCTGTTGTTGTTGTTAGTCGCGAAGTTGTGTCTGACCCATCGCGACCCCATGGATAACATTCCTCCAGGCCCTCCTGTCCTCCACCATCTCCCAGAGTCCACTTACGCTCGTACCAACTGCTTCAGTGACTCCATCCAGCCACCTCATCCTCTGTCGTTCCCTTCTTTTGCCATCTATTGTTCCCAGCATTAGGCTCTTCTCCAGGGAGTCCTTCCTTCTCATTAGGTGGCCAAAGTCTTTGGGGTTCATCTTCACTATCTGGCCTTCTAAAGAGCAGTCAGGGTTGATCTCCTCTAGGACTGACCGGTTTGATTGCCTTGCAGTCCAAGGGACTCACAGGAGTGTCTGCCAGCACCACAATTCAAAGGCCTCAATCCTTTTGTGCTCGGCCTTCCTTATGATCCAGCTTTCACAGCCATACATTGCAACTGGGAAAACCATAGCCTTGACTATACGCACTTTTGTTGGCAGGGTGATGTCTCTGCTTTTTAGTATGCTGTCTAGATTTGCCATAGCTCTCCTCCCCAGAAGCAAGCGTCTTTTAATTTCTTGGCTGCAGTCCCCATCTCTGGTGATCGTGGAGCCCAGGAAAATAAAATCTGTCACTACCTCCATTTCTTCCCCATCTATTTGCCAGGAAGTGAGAGGACCGGGTGCCACAATCTTAGTTTTCTTAATGTTGAGTTTCAAGCCAACTTTTGCGCTCTCCTCCATCAAGAGGCTCTTTAGTTCCTCTTCACTTTCTGCCATGAGAGTGGTATCATCTGCATATCTGAGGTTATTTCTCCCAGCAATCTTGATTCCAACTGGTGATTCATCTAGCCCTGCCTTTCTCATGATGTGCTCTGCATATAAGTTAAATAGGCAGGGTGACAGTATACAGCCTTGCCGAACTCCTTTCTCAATTTTGAACCAATCAGTGGTTCCGTACTCAGTTCTCACTGTTGCTTCTTGATCTGCATATAGGTTTCTCAAAAGACAAGTAAGATGGTCTGGTACTCCCATCTCTTCAAGAACTTGCCACAATTTGTTGTGATCCACACAATCAAAGGCTTTAGCATAGTCAATGAAGCAGAAGTAGATGTTTTTCTGGAACTCCCTAGCTTTCTCCATGATCCAGTGTATGTTGGCAATTTGATCTCTAGTTCCTCTCCCTCTTCGAAATCCTGCCTGTACTTCTGGTAGTTCTCGGTCCACCTACTGCTGGAGCCTAGCTTGTAGGATTTTGAGCATCACTTTGCTAGCATGTGAAATGAGTGCAATGGTGCGGTAGTTTGAACATTCTTTGGCATTGCCCTTCTTTGGGATGGGAATGTAAACTGACCTTTTCCAATCCTGTGGCCACTGTTGAGTTTTCCAAATTTGCTGGCATGTTGAGTGTAGCACTTTTACTGCATTGTCTTTCAGGATTTTGAATAGCTCAGCTGGAATGCTGTCACCTCCACTAGCTTTGTTGTTGCTCAGACTTCCTAAGGCCCATTTGACAAAGCCATCTTCCACTCCCTGAACTAGCTGAATCTATAGGTGACACCCCACAAAGAGGAACATATGGAGGGCCCTATCTGATATGTTGTTTCCCTTTGAAATGAGGAAAACCGCCCCGAGGCTGCTGCAAGGGGCGGCATATAAATATTTAAATAAATAAAATAATAAATAAAAACCTAGAATCTATGAAAGGCTCAACCTGATTTCGACATGCCTTCGGATAGGATCAATGATTAGGTCTTTACCACCAAATCTATTCTTGTTTACTTAGAGGAAACTCCCTGGGCTCACAAACTCATGCCTATTCACCCATAACCATGTGCATTTATTCACCAGTAAATCTATTCCATCCCATTTCTGCCTTTATCTTCCTTCTAGAATAGACAGACAGATAAAAATCAACTGCTCAAAATTCACATTGTATGTTCAATAATATTCTAAACATGTACTATACCTCAAACTAAACATCCCAAAATGCATTTTCTTCCCAAAATATGGATCTGTGAACATACCTAGTTCGATCTGTTTTGAGCCAAGAAGTGCATTGAAACATTGGTTAAACAGGAAAGCCAGGGCACAAGTAAGTTTCAATGGGAATATTAGCCAGTGAGGTACAGTTTAGGTTAGTTCATGTTAGAATTTGGGAATACTGGGCTCATCCAACATCCCTAACTATCAATGGCCTGCCCATATTCAAATATGCAGGAAAGAATTCTGGGTAGAGAGTGCCAGGGAATGACAAGATAAGGTAAGAAGGAATCTGAGCTGGCTGTGGTGGGAGGCATCACAGTGGAGACCTTGGGGGCTACTGAATACCTGCAAAGAGCTTGGGGCTTGTCCCAAAAGGTATATCACAGGGACTGGGGACTCATGCTTGCCACTAGATGGGTTTCCGGAATATCATGATCTGGTTATAGCTTCCAGATGTCCATGACTGTTATTTTTGCCCTTCTTGTTCTACTCGGGAGCTGATCCCTGCCACTGACATGATTTATGCAGCAACTCTTTTTGGCAAGGTGAGGGGAAAGAAAAAAAAAACTCAGCAGGAACTCAACAGCGAGAGCTATTCTGTCCCTTTCTGTTGAATACAGATCAAAAGTTGCTGGAATTTGGGGCAAATGATTTCCATAAAGTATACATTTCTGCAAGCCGTATGCATGGTCTACTAGGAATAGTGTGAGTGGGATTCTGATTTCCCAGCAGAACACACTAAGATCTTTCCCTCGCTACTCTAGATTTCTATTGATTGTCCTTCCTTTGTGTGGGTTTTCCTCTCTCCCTGGAGCCCTTGAAATCCCTAGCTATGCAGTTTAAAGCCAAACGTCTCTATAACAGATAGCAAAGTTGATTAGGTCATGTGACCCTGTGGCTATGTCAGGATTTGCCCCTCCTGTGATGCGCAACTCAGGAAAAAAGCTCAAAATGCAGAATGTGAGCGTTCCAGTGCTTCTAACAATATGGCAGGGTTTTGCTGTCCTTGCACCTAGCTGCTCTCTCTGTCAATACAGAGAAGTGCCATGAAATCTTGCGGTGGTTTTTCATCTTTTCTCCAACAGGACCTGCATTTTAAAAATAAAATATAGAAAAGAATACCAACATAGGTGCCTCTATTGACACATGCAGCATCACGAGAAAAAGAAAGCTGGATGAATTGCTACCTTCAGGCTCAGCTCACTGGGAATAAGTCCCACTGAATACAGCTGGAATCTTCCAAGGAAAAACCCCCACGACTGTGCTGTGCATCACTCACACAACTGAAAACAAATTTTGAATCCTTCTCTAAATATTTTTATGATATGTAATAAATAGTGACCAATGCTCTAACAGGGGCTGGGACATATGTAGAACATGGACCAATGTTCTGTGGTAGCAAAGCTCTTGCCTTGCCTGCTGAAGGTTCCTGGCAGGTAATGTGCATCAAAAGGGAGCAGAAGAAGCCATTGGCTGTAAATGGAAACAATATTAAGATAGATGGGTAAATAAGTCTGGGTCTAAGTAAAGGGAGACATGATATCCCTGTATAAGTACCTCAAAGGCTGTCACAAAGAGGAAGGTCAAGATCTCTTCTTGTTGATGCCAGAGTGTATTAATTCAATAATTAATTCAAGCTGCAACAACCCAGATTCAGGCTGGATATCAGGAAAAGCTTCCTCACTGTCAGAGCAGCACAACAGTGAAACCAGTCGCCTGGAGAGGTGGGGGGCTCTCCCACACTGGAGACATTCAGAAAGAAACTAGAGAGCCATCTGAATGGGATGGTGTAACATGGTGTCCTGCAACAGCAGGGGGTTGGACTCAATGGCCTTCATGGCTCCTTCCAACCTTATGATTCTATAAAAGAAGTGTACCAAAGTTTGCATAGTGTGAAGAAAGTGGATAGAGAGATATCTTTTGCCATCTTTCAGACTCATTTCATGAATCCTATTGCTGGGAGATTCAAGGTAGATAAATAGAAGCTTTCCCCCCAATGCATAGAGAAATTATAGAACTGATTCCCACAAGATGCAGTGATGGCCACCAATTTGGGCAGCTTTAAAAGGTTTCTGAACAGGTTGATAAATTCAGAGCCAATTTGGATATTAATGACTACTGGATCTTTTTATTAGTTATATGTTTTTAATAATGTTACTATGTTGTAAGCCGCCCCGAGGCTATTGCAAGGGGCGGCATATAAAATTTTTAAATAAATAAAAAATAAATTAGTTAACCCCACTTCTGCAACTAGGGTGTAATTTTTCCATTTATGTTTCCACTTATCTTCCTTCAAAATTCCATCCATGATTAATGTACAGATTTGAGGGAAGCCTCCATATAGAAACTTTGTTCTGCTTCACCAGTCATTCAGAACTGAGTCTCCATAAATAATAACTGCTTCCAAATTTTGAGGCAAGCTAATTATGAATCTGAAGAAAAATGATGCCTTGCAGAATTATTCACCCTCCCCACCCTTTGACTTCTCCACATTCTGAAAGGGATGTAATTGCCACTGATACCACTCAATGTCGATAAGATGCTCAATAGTGTAAGCCACCCCGAGGCTTTATTGCGATGGGGCGGCATAGAAATGTTTTAATTAATAAATAAATAGTGGAAAGGTGTAAATGATTTTTCTTGTGGCATCACCATTATTATTTTCATTTCATTTCTATACCTCCCTACAACAGAAGCTCTCCTTATGAAAGTGAAGTGCACAGAAACAACTTTCAGCTTGCTTAAATATTGATATCCTTTGGTGAGACACATCTACCGTATTTTTCTCTCTATAAGATGCACCTGACCATAAGATGCACCTAGTTTTTAGAAGAGGAAAACACGGAAAAAAATATTCTGACTCAAATGGGCACATAATCGCAGGCACATTCCCCATCACTTCCCCATGGGCTGCACACCTGACAGACTTACTGCACACACACATTTGCTCTAGAAGATGCACAGACATTTCCCCTTACTTTTGAGGGGGAAAAAAGTGAGTCTTATCAAGCAAAAAATACAGTAAATGCACTTTGCTGCAACCCACTGGCACCAGTTGAATGGATTCCACCTGTGAGCAATTCCACAAATAAACCTGTTCATAGACGGTTCTGGAGTTTGTTGGAGAGAACGTCTCAACAAATAGCACCATGACTTAGAAGCAACTATGAAAACAACTCTGGGATAGCATTGAGCAGATGCACCAATCAGGACTGGATTTATTTATTTTTTTAATCCCAACCTACATATGACCATCTCCCTTGAGCACGATTCACTCTATTATTACAAAATGTAAATCTGGCTAGAGAAGACCATCCACCAAAGCTTAGTGATGGGTAAAGATGGAATTAGCCAGAGAAGCAACCCAGAGGCCAGTGGTTTCTCTGAAGGAGCTGGAGAGATCGTGAGATGGGAGACACTGTCCATGGGAGAATTCTCACCGAGATGTTCCACAAAGCTGGGCTTTATGAAAATGTGATGGGAAGAAAGCCAGTGTTGAACAAGCCCATATCAAAGACCATTTGGAGTTTGCAAAATGACATGAGAGCCACAAAGCAAACCAAGAGAAAGCTCTCTGGTCTGATAAGACCAAAATTGGACTTTTTGGCCTTGATGCAAAACACGGCAGAGCACAAAGCCAGCAGTGTTCATTGTCCCAAGAAAACCATCACCACAGTGAAGCACGGTGGTGGCAGCACCAACTGTGATGACACCTTTCCTTGTCAAGGACTGGGAATCTACAGGGATCCAAGATGAGATAGATGGAGCTCAGTACAGGACAATGCTAGAGGGAAACCTGCTTCCATCTGCAAGAGAACTGGGACCCAGGGTGGAGGTTTAGCTGCCATCAAGACTATGACCCTCAACACACAGCCTAAACACTGGAGTGGTTTAAGAATAGGAACATTCTTAGATAGTCTTGCATAGGCCCTGTCAAAGTGCAGACTTCAATCTGGTTGAGAATTTATGGCAAGCTTTGAAGGTTGTTGTGCACTCACAGTTCCTACCCAACTTGACAGAGCTGGGCAGCTTTGCCTGCCACAGTGAACAAACGTCCAGATGCTCAAAGAATGCTCAAAGAGACTTCCCCAAGATGACTTGTAGCTGAAACTGCTGCCAAAGGCACTTCCACCAAGTCTGGGCTCAGGGAGGTGAAGACTCGCACAACCTCCAAGTGCCACTTTGGTTTTGTTTGCTCAACCACTTTCACAGTGTCGAGTGTCTTGTGACATTGAGTGCTAACAATGTCAGTTAGATCCATTTCAATTCCAGGTTGTAACAGAACAAAACGTGAAGCAGTCAAAGGGGTGTGAATACTTCTGCAAGGCGCTGCCGTGCAAACAGAGCAGAGTAGCCTTCCTTTCCCTCCCTGCATCTCAATCTACTTAAACCAAGTGGTGATTTTAATGATGATGATGATGATGATGATGATGGTATGCATAAAAATGCCTATTTTCTCATATGAGAAATAAGCACTATCTTTTTTTACATACCCTTTACAAAGGGTGTCTTATTTTCCCTTATCTGCTGATTAATGTGATATGTCTAATATAGTTGTTATATATTGTATAGTACTTTTCAGATTTCTATTGGATCCTGCTGTTACAACAATTTATTTATTTATTTATTTATTAGATTCATATCTGGCCTTTTTCTATTTTAAAGAACTCAAAGTGGCTTACATCTGTCTCCTCCTCCTGCCCTCCATCTGATTCCCACAGCAACAACCCTGTGAGGTTGGTTGGGCTAAGAGGCTGTGACTATCCCAAAGTCGCTCAGTTGGCTCCATGCCTGAGTCCCAGTCTTGTGCTCTTAACCACACTGGTGAATTTATGAGCATATCAGGCTACAGTTCTACACACACTTATTGCAGTGTAAATCCTATTCATGGTGGTGAAATTTACTTGCACAGATATCAGAATTGCTTCAAGATAACAAACAAAAGGTTTTAACTTCCAAATATTAGCAGCCCTTCTAGCTCCATCAAGATGCATCATCAGCATGCTTGCATTTTCACAAAATCTGATGCCCCCCATGCTCCAGAGGGGAATGCATTTATACTTTGGGTGATCCGTTATATTTTTCTTTGCTTCCTCCATCCCTTGTTGTTCGTGGTCCTCACATGAATGTGCATCGCTTGATGTTGCTCACCATGTAAAGGCTGAGTACTTGCTGTTTCACATCTGAATGAGTGAACTTGGCAAAGCATTTTGTTTGGAACTAGAGGAAGGGAAACCTTTTGCAGCACTGTGAGTTGTGCCACGACTGCCATCTCAGCAGCAGAAGGGGAGGAGCAGCAAAGCCAGGCCCTGCACAGAAGCAGCAGGGATGGCCTGCAGCCTGCACATTGCCCTCTTTGATCTAAAATTATGTCTTTGCCAGGAGCATCAGAGCAGAATTAAATTCTTGCATTTCGCATGCTTCCCAGACAATTGAAAGCCTCCAGCTTGTTGGAGAGGACCTGGAGACTACTTTGATGGAGTGCTTGTCCTGGGGCTCCTGATTACCTACAGGAAATGAGGACGGTGCCCTTGTACTGCCTTGCTTGGGGCAGTTTGTGGGTGTCCGGCAACGGTGCCAGCCTTCAGGGCTTCTGCCATGCTTTTCAAGCTTGTTGAGTGTGAGACACACACAGCATTCACTGGAAAAGCTGGAATGAAGTGGCATGAGAAGCATGTGGGTTTGCACAGTTCTGCTATACCACAATGCCACTTTGTGGTTGTATAACAGGACATGCAGAAGGGCAAAGAAAGAAAAACCCCAGGAAAACAGTGGTTAAAAAAGAGCCAATTTCAAGCTCACAAAGAATCCCGCAGCAAAAGCAAAAGGGGCGATCTCAAGGGCAAACGCAGGAAATGCTCTTAAAGAAGCCATTCCACCAGGATGCCAGTTTCAGGCAGTATTTCCCTAATGCAGTAAAAAAACCCAGCTTCTCTGAGTGAGCTGCAATAGAGAAGCCCTGGCAGAAAACCCTCGGAAAAGCACCAGGTCTTCCTCAGAGTTCAGGGAATTTTTCGGAGCAAGCCCAGCTCTTCCAAAAACTCTCCTCTGGCTTTGGAAGGGACTCATTCTTTCCCAGGCATCTTTAGAATTGTTTGCCCATCCTTAGCCTGCAGAAGTTTTCCTGGGCTATATCTGCCATTACGTATGACGCATAACCAAACCTTCCTGAGCGAGCCATGCTCTTCTAGCCAAAAGCCTGGTGCGTTGGATCACCTTCCATTCAATCCAGGCATTGTGAAGCCAAGCAAGCTCGACTTATACTTATTGGATAACGAAAGGGTTCCTCTACCCATCTTTTCTGTCCTATAGCTGTGTTTGTACTTCTGTTCTAATTTGCCCCTCTGGCATATATTAGAAAAGTGCTTGACTGGGCACCCCATTTCCACCAAGATGCAATTACTCTGTGTGTGTGCTTGTGTGTGCAAGAGAAAGAGGCTTTTGCTTCTGGGTTGTCTGGAAGCTAATTAGCCTGCCATCATATAGAAAGATACCTCAAGGCTTCTCCAGCATGGATTAAGCTAACTTTGCCTGCTAGCTTTTATTCTGTCTGCCAGTACCCATAGCAAGATGAAGGCACTCAGCCCTGAAGAGTTCTAGCATCTGGCACTTAAGTACCAATCTTTGCTCAAAGTTAGAATGCCTCATTTTTAAAGCATTGCCATCTATTTGTTATATACAGAGATGACTGAAACTTGCAGGCAATCATATATCATTCTGCTGCTTGGTGATTGTTTAAACCAGGGGTGTCCAACCTTTTGGCTTCTCTGGGCCACATTGGAAGAAGAATTGCCTTGGGCCACACATTAAATACACAAATGCAAATGAAAACTGATGAGCAAAATAAGGTCTGTGCATAATTTCCATGATATCCGCCTCCACAGATAAGCAAAAAAGTCCTTGCATAATAATTTTATACTATGCAGTGCCCCATTTGGAGAGTCTTTTAAAATCATTGAGCAGGTCCCACATTTGTGATCCCTAATAAAGAAAATGAATATATCTAAGTAATAAAAATGCATTGATTTTTAAAATATTTTATTATAAATGTAAAAGACAAGAGGGCAACATAAAACTAGTGGGATATTTGACATTGTATTTGAGAAACTAATGCGTCACTATCTGGTTCGACGGAAGTAGTTGAAATTCTCAGTGAGTTCTCAAGGTGCTCATCACATATCTTGCTTCTAATTTTACTCTTAGTGTGCTTCATTCTTGAAAACAGTTGCTCACAGATGAAAGCCACAAAAAACCATAAAATTGAAGCCACACATGTGTACAAATAGCAAGAACATATGTACATTTATTTTACATGACATTACAACAAGATGTTGTCATCTGCAAAGTTCATGCTCAAGAGCCACACAACTGAGTTCCAAAAAAACTCAAAAAAATCTCACAATGCGTCAAGTTTACAATTTAGTGTTGGGCTGCATTCATAGCTATCCTGGGCCACATGCAGGCCATGGGTGGCTTAAACCTTCTTTGTGCTTTCCTGCCAGATTGATCTTATCTCACAATGTATTATTTCTGCAAAAGCCTCCATTTTTATTAGCAAAAGACCAAGCTCTGGGACCAAGTGAGCAGAATTTCCATTTAGACTTGCTAACTGTTGCATTCTGCTGGAGACCTTATAAAGAATTTTTGAAGAGCAACTGGAGTTCCCAGTCCTAGCAAAAGGACAGGCTTTAGCTGGCAAGGTTAAGGAATTAGAAAGGGAAGGGTCACCGCCTGAACCGTGTGCTCCCTGAGTTTTAGAGAGAAACTAGTTTATAAAGGCAGAAACGAAGAATGACTTAAGTCATTTCTGGCCATTACACTCAAGTCCAGGATAGACTAGGACCAGGGTGGATGGAGATACTTGATGTCAGGAATGAAAGGCACAGTTATTCCTGGTGTGCCTTCCCAGGTCAAGCAGATTGGGGCCCATCACACAACAAGGGACCCTAGGAACCAGAATTCTCAGATGTAGAAATGGAAGGTGTGGAGGGGCTTATCCCAACATCCACCTCCCCAGGTGTTCAGCTGGATGTTGAGAATCAGCAGAATTTAAAATGCAGAAAGGGGTGTGAGAAAAGAGCTTCTGCAGCCAGATGAGTCTGGTCTGACACTTGATCTCATGATGTGCCATCAAAAAGCATCCAATGGTACCCAGAAGGAGGGTTCTTAGAAGTAGATGCTCAACTGAGTTCAGTACTCTGTGCATCAGAGGTTCATTTGTGGCTGGTTGGGCTCACTGGAAGTGCCTTGGAGAATAGAGTTTTTGCTAAACGACAGTCTGTTGCTTAGGAAGTGCAAAGGGGAAATCCTGGCTTGCAACACTTGGCTTGATGCTGCCGGGCCAGAGGCAACGCTGAACCAGGGACAAGCAAAGGCCAGGCACTGTTAAGGCATGGTGGGGCCAAAAGCCCAGGCAGTCAAGAACTCTGGATCAGATGCTGGCAAGGTGTGCCAGGTATGGAGGTGAAGGGAAGGTTGGGTACCTGGGAACTGCAGCAGGACCAGAGGCAAAGGCAAGGGATGGGCTACTGGTAAGTGCGTCAGCCCAGGGGCAAGAGCAGAGCCAAGGGTGGGTCTAGAGGCAGGCAGGCAGGCAGGCCTCAAGGCAAGCCTAGAGGCAGCGACTGGAACACAAAGCAGGCAACACAAAGACTAGGCAGGGCTGAGCAGAGCAGGGAAGCCTTTTGCAGAAACTTCCAGAGTGCCCAGCTGAGTTGCACGACTGCCCATCTCCAGCCTGTGCAAGTCCCTGCAGGTCTGATCCTGGTTCTGCAGAGTGAACCATCTGCCTTCCGCCATCACACCACCATGGGGAGCTGTGTCCAGTGAATTACTCAACGAACAGATGTTGAGTTGCTTTATAATTATCCTGCTCGTTTTCTGCATTGTTTCTAGAGTGCCAATTTGAAGTCAAAAGATGAAGTAAACAGTGCGTGGTTTTATCCTGCAATAACTTCCCCATGGCAAGAGATTCTCTTTTCTTCTGATAGCTAAACTTAGGTACAAAGAGGGCACCCACAGGGGTTGGGTTACACATCAGCCCTGTTCAAACATAAGGTCAATGAGTATATAAAGGAGACGTGTAACATCTACCCTCTGGAATGCATTACCAATGGTCATTGGACATGCCCCAACAGTTTGAACAAGATAGATGCCTTCACACAGACGTGTTCTGCATTGTGACTCAGCCAGCTGTGAATGGTTGCCCTCAGGAGAGTTGTTGGGCAGTTGTGCTGCTGATTGGCACTTTTATCTTTATGTATTTTATCATTACGGTTTTTTTGGTTAGTTTTAAGGGCATGACCTTGGATGCTCAGTGCCTTGATAGCCCTGTGGAAAGCAGCACATAAATGTGAATGATAAATACATGCATAAACAAGAAACCGTGCATGAGAAGAGCTGAACCCTGCCAGCTTACTTCTTCACCAGGCTTCTCTGTCCTGAAATGCCATCATCACTCAGAGCAGATCACACATATAAAGACAATAAAAATACAGGCACATGGTGCCCATGACCATCATGTCTTGCTCAGATGGAGAGACTGTTGGGTAGCAGAGTGGCTGGTCTTGGCCAACTAGTCTTAGCCAACTATCCTCAAGATCAAGCACACAAAATAGGTATTTATCTGTATGGAATCATGGTAGACCATGTTCTACACCCCTTGAAAGGGCATTCCTCATGTGAGCAATCCAACAGAAAAACTGTGCTGGATCAGAGCACACTCCCATCTCATCTATCATCCTGCTCACACACGTCAACCCAACTATTAGGCCACGAGTGTCCCCAGCAACTGGGAGACAGACATACTTCCGTTGGTGCTGGAGGTTGTATCTCACCATTATGACTAGCAACTATCCACAAGTTTAGCCTCTGTGAAGCTATCTAATCCCTCTTGAAAGCCATCACTCCATCCTGTGGTTGCAAAGTGCATAACTGTTGTGAAGAAACATGCCCAAGAAGTTCTTGGTCTCCTTACTGAAGACATTTAGGGATTGGACAGACCCCTACCAGGGACCTCAGTTCACATTCAGGTTGGTGTGAATGAAGACTTCGTCTGATTTTGGAGTCTGGATTGAGCTTGGGAATGGGGAAACAACTGGTGGAGCTCCTCAGGTGAGCTTGAGATATGTCCCAAAAGTCTGGTGCCAGGGTGTAGCTGACCAGCTGAAGTTTGGGTAGATGTGGCCTCCACACAAAGCACAGTAATCTAACATGGTGGTGGGGGGGGGGATGGATTCACCGTTCCTGGAAGGGCTGCAGCTTCAGTTGCAGGTGGACAGAAATGCGGTAAGCAATAAAGCATGGACAGGAGGAAGACAGAGGAAAGTAAGTTCACCACCATCATTAAGGGAGCCATTCTCGTCTTACAGAAGAAAAGCTTTATACGAGAATTGGGAAGATGTGAAGAAAGGAAAGGACAGTTGTAGCTTTGTGTAATTTCCCCATAAAAAACAGAATGTATGTGTGCATCCTTTCTGATTTTAGAAACCTAGGTTATGGCCAGTTCTTTTGCCCATTTAGAGAATTATTATTATATTACATTTACAGACTGCCTTTCTTCCTCTTGAAAGGAGGAACATTTCTCTTCCTTTTCATTTTTTCCTCACAACAACCCTGTGAGGTAGGTTAGGCTGAGAGTACATAGCCAAAGTCACCAAGTGAACCCCATGGCTGAGTGGAGATGAGAACCCAGTTTCTCTGCACTTTACCCACTATGCTATATGAGCCCCCCCCCAAAAAAAAACCCCAGAAATTATCTTCTGGAAGACGGGCCCCTTGCGGTACAGGCTTCCCCTGTTAGGTGAGCGTTCTTGGAACCTATCTGCATTGGGGTACCCAGTTCGGTTGTTGTGAGAGGCTGCGTTTGAGGGGTTTCTTTTGGAGACTCTTTCAATGCATTTGTCTGTTTCATGATGGCTGATTTACATGAACAACATGTGGTAGTGAAATTTGGTTGAACTGTGTGTTCAGCACACTCTGACCCACACCAGCATGACCCTTGTGCCGCATCCTCCCTATTCACCCAATCTCGCCCCATGCAGCTGTTTTTCCCCCCTGGATAAAAAAAAGTCCTCAAAGGGAAATGTTTTGATGATGTGGAAGAACGCAAACAAACAAACAACAACCAATGGCAGAAGCACTAGAAGGCATCAACATCGGTGAGTTCAAAACCTGTTCTGAGCAGTGGAAAAAGCGTCTCGATAGGTGTATTGCATCAGATGGAGAGTACTTTGAAGGTGACTGAAGTTTGAACATGTAAAACTAAATACACATTTTGTATAAATAAATCTGTGGGTTTTTTTGGGGTTTCCCTTTGTATAGAATTTTAGGGATGATAGAGATTTTGAGCAAACAAATACAGGTACAAATTCTATAGGTGAATCCAGTGCACGCCTACAAGATGTGGCAACGGTAATTGACTTACATATATACATGTCTTTTAAACGGAATACTTCAATATGGTACAAGGTACACGTATAGTATATCTGAAGAGCATATGCCTGGATATTAAAATTACCAAAAACGGGGAGTGGGTGCTATTATATCCATGCCCTAATAGGGACTTTCTAGAGGCATTTAATATTAACCACAACCGAGGAAAAGAGGCCTGGAACAGAAGTTTGTACTGCCTGGCTTGTAATACAAATCTGTCCAGCTCAAAATGCTCATCTCAGTGCACAATCTGAGTGAAACTCTACCTCCCCTTTTCCTCTGGCTTGGAACCTAAAACAATTTGATGCACCGTAGATCTTTAATTTCTACAAGCTCTGGCTCTCAGTGAAACACTTGTGGGTTGCTGTGAATTACCCATCCAGGCAGGCTTTGATTTGGTGACTGCCTTTTCTTTCTGTTTAATCATTGTGAGGAACCTCATTCAGCCTGAAGACTGAATTCAATTTCAGACAAGTTCTAAGGGGCTGCATTCCAGAGGGCCAAAAATAATAGCATAGCACAGTATTGCAGCCGTGTTCTTACTGCCAGTGACTAAGCCTTGGGAGAGACATTCCAGCATTTTTGGATGTGGAAACATTCCACAAAAACCACTTGGGGTAAAGAGGGTTGGGTTGGGAAAGAGAGTCTGGCTACCTGGAGTCTGCATGGTACTAGTCTGGGGCCACAAGAGGGTCAGGTTTGGGGCCTTGGTCTGAGATTCCCCAGTCCTCTGGTTAATGATGGATAAGCTCTCTTGGCTTGGTATGGAACTGGGAGCACCAGAGCAGCACAGTTCCTGTGTTCCTAGCACAGTTCTGACACTTGGGCCCTCTGAACCTCTAATGATCCCACTAGAAGTGCTGATCCACTGATTTCGCATGCCAGTCTAAAAGTATTCCCCATGCTGCCTATGAGCTTCACAAGGCATTTATGCCAATTCTTCCCTTTCTGACAGCCTAGTGAGAAAGGAAAAGTTAATGGGCCACAATATGATGATGTTCATGAGAACTTTTGCACCAACATCACAAGATAAAAGAGAACGCTTGGAAAGTAGAAGAGTTGCTTCCCCTAAACTTAAACACTCACTGAAAAAGCCCAACATTACTGAGCCAATTAAAAATTGGGTGAAATTTGTCCATCATTACTAGAATAATGGTCTGTACTGATCATGATTTAAGACAGCACAGCAATTCCAACATAAAAACATTGCTTGATCTGTCCAAGTAATAGGGAGAGTTTTGCTCACCAAGAAAATGCAGGCAATATTCATTATGCCCACTAAAAGAAAATTGCAGCAATAAATATATTTTCCCAGAGATGTGGGTGTTTGATTCTCCTTCTGAGAAAACACTCAGATCATTAACTGATGTGGGAGAAACAAAGAAAATTGTACATGTTGCATGCTTAGACAACAAATATCAAGAACTCATTTTATACTTTGGACTAGTTTTCCCCAACTTTGTGCCTTCCAGACACATTCGGACTGCAACACCCAGAATCCCCAGTCAATGGCCCTGCTGGATGGGGGTTCTGGGAGTTGTGAACAAGTGCCTCTGAAGGCCACCAGGTTGAGGAACACTGCCTTGAACTGTTTAATATGAACTGTTCTTGCTAGACTTCAGAATTCAGTCCAACTTTTCTCATACCAACTTCAGAATTAACTCCAACTTTTCTCATACCTTCTGAAATATCCTCAAGAACACTGTTTTGTTCTCACTATTCCTGCATTAAATGAGGAGGTGCCAAATTAGTGTGCACCAACATTAATAGCATTGCTAAAGCAGGTTTGGGAACAGAAATTGAGTTTCCTGTTCCTTAAAACCACGACGAACTTTTGCAGACATATCTGTGGTTTCCTGTTTTGTTCATGATTTCCTTGGCTTCATGCCATCTCTTGCCTACTTCAGCCTCAGCCCTGATAATGATAAATTGCAGAGGCTTGAAATCTTACAAAATAATGTACGGCGAAGAGGAAATCTTAATAATACTGAACTTTGCCACCCGAGGGCCAAAGTAGGCATTGCTTTGTAGTTAAAGAGGTTCTTACAGTTGAAAACTACCATTTCACAATTAAACTACTGTATTATTGCTTCAAGAGAATTGTAGGAAGTTCTCATCTAGGAAATTCTCCAATGTGAAATGGCAGGAAATTCTCAAACCAAGCAAAATTAGCAAAGGGTTCCATGGTGCTGCATTGCTGTGGCCTGGAAGTAGTTTTCTTATCTCATATATTGATAATCTTAATAAACACTGATTTAGAGGACTGGGATGTCCTGATGTTTCTCTAAATACCATAAGCATCAGCCAATGCCTGCCTTCTCCCTAACAGAGCTGGCTGGAGCTGGTGGTAAGACTAGAAACATAGAAACATAGAAACAGAGCGAGTCAGAAGGGGCCTCCCAGGCCATCTAGTCTGACCTCCGGCACCAGCCGGCTCCACTCACGACATGCCCACCATACGCACGTCCAGCCTATCCTTGAACAGCCTCACTGATGGGGCCTCAACAACCTCTCGTGGAAGCCCATTCCATACCTTCAGGGTCCTGACTGTCAGGAAGTGCTTCCTGGCATCCAAATGGAACCTGGGTTCCCTGAGCTTTGCTCCGTTGGAGCGTGTCCTGCCTTCCTCTGCAGGGGAGAACAGGTCTCTACCCATCTCTGTGTGACATCCCCTCACATACCTGTATGTCACCAACACATCCCCTCTGAGTCTCCTCTTCTCCAGGCTGAAGAGACCCAGTTCCCTCAGTCTCACCTCATATAGCATCCCCTGCAAACTGGCCACCAACCTTGTGGCCCTACGCCGCACTGACTCCAACCTGGCTAGATCCTTTCTGTAATGAGGGGCCCAAAACTCAGCACAACACTCCAGTTGCGGGCGCACCAAAGTCATGTAGAGTGGTAGTAATACCTCCCTTGATCTAGAAGCCACACTTCTGGCTATGCAACCAAGGGTGGCGTTCGCCCTCTTGACCACCACATCACACTGCTGACTCATGTTTAGCCTGCGGTCAACCAGTACCCCGAGGTCCCTTTCACAAGTGCTGTTCTCCAGCCACTTGTCCCCTAACCTGTACTTATGACTAGATGGCTGGGAGGCCCCTTCTGACTTGCTCTGTTTGTAAGTTCTATGTTTAATGGATACGTTATTAGAAATTGTCTCTATTGCTTGCTGTGACATTCTGTATGTCCTCAGCCCCATTCCACTTCACTGGCTGCTGCTGGTTTGGGAATGGCAAGTACAGAACAGCACTGGTGGCACATGGACATGTTTCTCTCGATGTTACGGAGGGGAGAAAGGACACCAGATGTGTGGCAGCCATTTTTTTGACAGCAGCTGCATTTTTAACTGAACTTCTGATTTATCTTTCAGAACTAGGATGGGAACTTATGAATTATCAAGAAAGAGTATCACTGAAAAGGAGGAGGCAGATTTGCATAAAATTTGCATATGCTATTGTATACCTGTCATGAAGCCACCACTGAATTATTCTATCACATTTTCATATGGTGAGCTTGCTGTTTCCATTTTGATGGGCTGCAGTTTGCCTTACCAAGCTAGAGAAAGAACAAATTTGAATACTCATGCTAGATCAGACCAAGTTCCATCTAGTTCAGCATTCACACATTGACCAACTAGCTGTCTATGGGAAAGCCACAATTGGACACAAGGACAACAGTACCTTCCTGCCCAAGCTCCTCAGCAACTGGTGTATGGGGGCATACTGCCTCGAATACTGAAGGTAGCAAAATGCTAGTTAGGACTCTTACCCATTGACAGCCCTACAAATTGGTGGCCATCATTACATCTTGTGGAAGTGAATTTCATGTACCGCATGAAGGTCTGTTCTGTTAGCTGTTCTGAATCTCCTATCACTTAGCTTCATGGAATGATGCTGGGCCCTAGTATTATGAAAGATATGTAATTTAACACACTTCTATCAAGTGTGCCCTTACTCACATTCTTTCTAAGCTAAAAAATCCCAACAGTTTTACCTTTCATAGGCAAATTGTTCCAGTTGCAACAGATCATTTTAGTTGCCTTCTTCTTCGCTTTTGACAGCTGTCCAATATCCTTTTAGATGTGATGACCACAAATCTACAAAATATTCTAAGTACAGTTGCACCATAAATTTGTGTATGATCTTGGCAGTCTTATTTAAAATCCTTTCTTAATTATGCCCTGCGAGGAATTTGGCTTTTTTCATAGCTGCGACACTTTGGGTCACCATTTTCATCAAGATGTCCACCACAAGCCTAAGATCTTTCTTCTTGATCCGTCACCACTAACTTAGATCCCATCAGCTTGAAGTTGGGATTTTTTGCCCAGCTGTGCATGACTCTACTTGCTTACACTGAAACACATTTGCCATTTTGATAATCTTTTCCGTTGGACGCTGAGCTCCTCTTGATACCTTTATTTTAAACACCCTAATTATTTTGGCATCATCGACAAACTTGGCCACACATTTTAAAGTCCAGATCATTGATGAATAAGTTGAAAAGCATTGGTCCCAAATTACGTAGATCCTCTGTTGGGACTCTGCCATTTGCATCTCTCCACTGGGACAATTTACCAACAACTGGATTTGTAGTATTTGGTGATTTTCTTATATGAGCTTTGAATAGGGGCTTCGATCCAAACAACAGATTCACTATCTCAAGCTGACATGGGAAGATCCCTCCAGGAAGTTTCTAAATGTAAGGTGATCATCAAGAATTGTATAATATTGACCTTTCCCAAACTGACATTCTCTATGTGTTTTGGATGACAATTCCCATCAGCACTAGTCAGCATGGTCATGGATGATGGGAACTGCAATCCATTAGAACTGGAGGGCATTAGATTGGGCCATTGAAGGACCTGGGCAGCTAGTCATGGTTTGAGGGCTTTATCAGTGAGGCTGATCAGACACAAAGGATGCTACCACAGATTGAGGCAAATAAACCTTGAAGAATGGGGAAGCACAATCTATTTTCAACCCTCCTCCCCTTTAAGGGATGAGAATCTCTAGATCTATGGCCTAATCCATTTTCAAAGCAACCTTTGGAGCAAAGAGCCCACTCTTCCTCCAATCAGTATTTACCTGGATCAGGATGCAGATTTTTTCAAACTCAAGTTGTCATGCAAGCTTCGTTATTCTGCAAAGTTCATCTGTGTAAATGACAAACTTCAGAGTTTCCACAAAGGACTATTTTTCATTCTGGGGCTCTGATTGCTCAGTCTGAACTGTAGAAGCTCCTCCAAGGGAGGTGTTTAAGGTTCCATGGGACTCTAGCCACTCCCACAGCCTTTGGTGATTATGCAATTTCTCCTCTAGTTTGAGCAAATTTGGGGAAGCACCCAAATCCAAATCCAATTATTTGTAGTGTTTATACAAATACCTAAAGTACATGGAGGCTAAATTCCTCTATAGCCTCCATTTTTCTTACCTTTTTAAGGGAAAAAAAGCCAGAATTGTGCATCCCAAATATCTCAGGGTTAAATGCAAGTACTGCACTTAACTGAGACATTTTCTCCTGTTCTCCAGAGCGTGCCTGGCATGTCCACAGCTTCCTTGAAATGAAACAGAAAAATTACAGTTTGAGGGCATCCGCAGAGCCCTTTTCAACCTGTCATTAGTTATTAGGATTTGGACCACCAAATAAATAAATAAATAAATCCTGGAAGGAAGTTAAATAATAAAAGCTTTTAAAGAGCCTTTTTTTTTTTTTTTTTTTTTTTTGAGTTTTCCAATTATGCCGGAAATGACTAATGCCTACATAAAGAGAAAGGAAGTTTCCCAAGATTAGGATAACACAAATGATTTATAGCAGAGGTGCAAAACCTCTTTTATCCCAAGAATTGAATTCTAATTTGGAGAAGATTTTTATTTTATTTTATTGATTTTATTTTATTATTTTATATTTTGTGGGGGAATGCATTCCAGTAGTAATCAGGGCCAAAAGGAAAAGGGGTGAGTCCACACTAAATATGCCACCACATCTTGGTACACAGTTTTTACCCGGAGAGCAAATCCGACCGCTGGGCATGAAGATAAATCTAAGCCTGCCCAGACCAAGTCCAGCAACACTCCTATTATGCCACACTGGCTTTCCATGTTAAAAACAAATTGCATTGCACCCACTAAATGCAGCTCATGTGGTTTCAGCATCAGCCAACATTTTTCCTGCTCATCTTCCCTTCGCCACTTGGTCCACCATCTTTCACAAGAACTCAAAATCTCGCATATTCTTGGTACCTTTGTGTTGCATTTTCCTCAATACCAAAAGTTTGATGGTTTCATGGGTTTTCAGAAGGTTCCCTGCCCCACCCCACATTCACACTTAAGAAGGGGGAAATGCCTCTCCTAAGACTGAAGTCCTATACAAGGTTTGCACTGAAATACGCTGGTGGTTTTGGTCTGTGGATCAGCCCATGCATTTCCCTTTGCTCAGTGCAAACAAACCTGCTGTTGCAGGTACACCTTGTAGTAATCGCATCCCACGACTGCACATTGCTGCTAGTGATCAGCAACAGTTGGATAAATTGCTTCCACTTGATTCAAAGCCCCATAAATAAATCCTCTCCCACACACTAGCTAAACTGTCTGGTTTATTTTGAGTTTGCCGTATCTTACAAAATCATAACTTCATTGAAAAAAGCTTCCTGTGTCTACAATGAGCTGTTGCAATACAATAACACATTGTAGAAGGAATGTATTCATTGACAACAATTTCCTGAAAGTAAGGACATTGTAAAAGAGTCTGTATTCATTCTGGATAATTCCAACTTAACTGGAATCTAAAAGCAGCTTTTTAAAAATGATTCTCCGTACATATAGATGAGAAGGGAGCCAAATAAAAGACCTGGTGCAGGATACTGTTGAAGCATTGGCCATCTGCGCATCTTTGCAACCCAAAATATTATGCATGCAGTTTGCACGTGCGAAGCTGTGGCATCCTCTCCAAAATGCTTCCATTGCTCCCAAAATAGTTAGAGGCCTTGTCCGTCTGAAGCACATGCGGAAAGTCCTGGGCTCAGTCCTGAGCATCTGCAGGTGTGGCACGGAAGGAATCCCTCCTGAGATGCTGGGGAGCTCTTGCCAGTCCTTGTGGACCATGCTGGGCTGGACGGTCCAGCTTCTGACTCAGTAAGAGCAGCTCCTTATGTTTGAATGGGATGGACAGTGTCGGGGAAGCCTCAGCAAAGGGGTCGGTCAGGAAAGACCCCTTTCGCCTTGAACCTCAGCAGTTCTATTGGAAGATCACCCAGGACCCCTGCAGTTACTTACGACAGCGCGCTCCTGGGTAGTGGATCTCACCGTCAGCTACTGAATCACAGCCCATGTACAGACACTTTTAGAACCTGCTAGTCACGTACACCAATGCAGAGTGTTCAGGTTCCAGAGGATGTTGGTACAATATCATCTTGATGTCTTTAGGCATGACATAATGTCCTAAACTGATCAGAAATGCTGGTAACAATAGTATGGAAAACATGACTGATTGCTGATTTGATAGGTCAGCCTAGCAAATTCTTGACAGTTCAGGTCAGCAGAGTCTGTCTGTTCACACGTGCAAATGTGTCTGATGGAGGAAGCTTTCAGGAAGCCTGGTTTGACAAGCACACTCAGCAGGAGCTTGCCCCTGTTTAGGTGGGCCCATTCAGAAACAACTGGACATTGTAGGTATTTCCTCAGTAATAGGAATAGCTCCCAGCAGCTTCTCAGTCTAGAATGCCATCTTCTTAAGGCAATAGCAACGCTAAACAGTGACCTGGCTTGGAAAGCTGGTACTTTGTGAGAAAGAGGTGCAGGTTTGATTTTATAATACAAAGGCACATATAAGCAACATTTTAAAACCAGGATTTAACTGAAATTTCCCAATGGCAGCAAAGTGTTGCATGCTTTCTTTTCCTTAAAGAGGGGGCTCTGTGTGAGTCGCCACGACACTGGGAAAGAGGTCCTGATCCTTGTGCAGGTGCAGCTGCAAGAACCAGCAGCTGAGCAATCCCAGTGAGTTTGGGGGCTCTGCTTGGAGGGACTGCATGACATGGAAAGAAACCTATCGTGAGGTGACATGTTTGGGTTCCTCACCATATGTGGGCCTATTTTCCCATTTGAGTGTCCTTCACCAGTTCACTAGCTTGCAGATGAATTGGCCCTTGAGGAGAAAAGCAGGGTCGGCCCATTCTCTGCTTGTGTCGAGCAAAGCAACAGCAGCTTCCTTGGGACTCTCTGGTGTTGGCCTCTCTTTGACCCCAGGTAGATGCCTGACTAATGTGTTTTTCGTACACTCCAACATGCCTGGCTGAAGAGCTGCTGCAGGGGGTGAAGAGAAGGAACAGGGTATTTCAGACAGACAGAAGAGTTGCCAGGCATAGTGTGTGTCCTGAGAAATATAAATGCTGCTTGTGTTAGTGAAGAGGAGAAAGAAGGAGCGAAGTTAAGCTGTAAAAATAGAAATGAACAATCACCATATGTGGATATCTCCGGTTAGGTATTCGTCTGTTAGTCTAAGGCTTTAAAGAAAAGATCAGCAATTTGGAGTAAAATGTTTTGAAAGGGAGAGCCTTTCATTATATCAAGATATCACTGCAGAGGGTGACGGAGGCAACCAGGACAGATCTCAAGCTGGAGGAAAAGGCATTTCTCCCTCCCATCCCAATTTTAAAAGTGTCGCTCATGACTGCCAGCCCTACTTGCAGGTCTAGAGATTTTGAGTCTAGTCATTCAGAAGCAACATGGACATTGGCAGCTTCAAGCTGAGACAATAGCTTGCTTTCTTTTTTTTAACCAGGCATTTTTGCAAAGGCTTCAAGATGGCTTGGCTATTCCTACTGACTTGCTTCGCTGCTTTTTCCTCCTAGCTGGGTGAACTCCAGCATTGTCATCTGGCTACCGCACGTCCCATCAGCAACATTTGCAAATGCAATATAACTATTGCTCAGTAATCCATGCCTGCAGTATTTGCTTCATCCCTGGAAGCTGCTGCAGCACTGATGGAGCAGCAAAGCATCCTGGGAAGTCATTCCCAGGACATTTCCCTTCTTCCCGATTTGGCATCACAATGCCCATTGGAATGCACTTAAAGGTGCAAACACAGTGCTGTTTTGGGCAGTGGGTTCCACCACCACCACCACCACACGCAGAGAGACAGACAGACAGACTTCTTGCCCGTTGTCCTAAGCTGCTTCCTTTGTCTGATATCTCCTGATCCAGGGCTAAAGGACCCCGCTGTGTGCGACTACAGCTACAGCCTCAAGTGTTTTGCATCCACAAGAGGAAATTAGGTCAGTGCCCTTCCCAAGGTTGATGGGTTGCCAGCTCATGAGCGTAGGACATCTGCTCACTATCAAATGGGCTGGCATGATGCTTAGCCGGAATAAAGGGACTGAAGCAGCATTCGGGGCGGGCGGGCAATGAAGGGTTCAATTCAAGCGCGTTGTCTTACCTGCCTGATGTTGCATTTCAACTGCAAAGGCTATGAACATTTGCTATCTTCCTCACCCTCTTTTTCCCTTTTCTATCTCTGTCACCCCTTCCCTGGCTGGTGCAAAAATTAGAGTTTACAGAAATTAGATGAAATTATTATTATTATTATTATTATTTTCTGTACCACCCATAGCTAAACCTTTCTGGGCAGTTTACAATCTAGTTCTGGGTGCAGAAAAAGGATGCATGCAACTTTTTAAAGGATTTTCAGTTCACATATTTCCTCTAGGTTAAGAGGTCCAAGGAGACCCTAATTACCAATGGCTGAAACGTCCATCGCTGGTTTTTCAAAAATAAATTGCAGGCACACGGGGTGGGTGGGGTGATCATCCTCAGCTCCGCCACAGGGAGATATACATCTTCCCTCCCCTGTTACAATCTCATTAAAAATCAATCCCTTGGCAAGAATTCGGAGTGCCATTCTCTGTATGGCACTCCGCAGAGCGGCAGAGCAGCAGAGGCACAGGCTGGGAGAGAGCGCTGGGTGGCCAGGGGACTGGCACAGGCAAGGTAGGAGCTGGGCAGGTGGGAGCAGAGGTCCAGGAGCAGCAGAGAGGGAGGGGGCGGGCCAGAGAGCGAGAGCAGCCAGGGGGAAGCAGGGGGCGGGGCCACTGGCCGGAGGGACTGAGAGGGCCCAGCTCGGGCAGCGTCCCTCGTCTGCGTCCCTGAGCTGCAGTCCGGGCGGTCCAGGGACTCCCTTCCCTGAGACACAGAGGTTGTTTGTTTGATTGTTTGTTTGTTTTTTGTTTTGTTTGTGTGTTTTTGTTTTGTTTTGTTTTGTTTGCACTTTGCTTTGCTTTCTTGTGCTTTTTTTTTTTTTTTTCTTTCAATTTAAATTTAAGTTTATTTTCTCCTTGTGTGTGTGTGCAAGTGGGGTTTTTGCCTGGGAGAACTGGGAGAGTGAGAGGAACTGCAGGACTTACAAGACAGGGGACCAAGGTAAGGTCTCGGAAGGGTTACAGATGGCAGACCAGGAGATGGCCTTGGCGGGAGTCACGGGTGTTGCTGTCCGCTGCGAGAGCTGCGACATGTTCGCCCTTCTCCCCCAGGAGAGGCAGGGATACACTTGCCCTCGGTGCAAGATGGTGACCCTGCTAGAGGAGGAGGTGAGGTGCCTGAGGGCCGAGAGAGCTCTTCAGGCCCCCCCGCAGCAGCCCCCCTCTCGACAGAGGGCTGAGGGAGAGACCACGGGAGGAGCAGCTGCGGAGACATGGAGGTATGTCACCCACAGGAGGAGGCGGCCAGCACGGCCTCCTCCTTCTCCTGGCACCAATCTGGAGCTGGGAAACAGGTTCTCTCCACTTGGGGAGGCTGGGGCTGAGGAGGCCTCAGGGGACCAGCAGGACCCCCAGCCTGGGACATCAGGAGGCAAGGGAGCCACTGCAGGAGAGGCGAGGACCAGGGCACGGCTGCCCACCAGCACCGAGAAGGTACGGCGGCGGGTGATAGTTGTAGGGGACTCCCTGCTGAGGGGCACTGAGGCGGCGGTGTGCCGCCCCAGCCTTCAGACAAGGGAGGTTTGCTGCCTGCCGGGCGCGCACATCCGGCACGTGAAGGACAGAGTGGAGCGTCTTGTTCGCTCCGGGGGTCACCAGCCACTCCTGGTGATCCATGTGGGCACAAACGACGTGGCCAGGCAGGGGGTGGTCGGGAGCACCAGGGACTTTTCGGCCTTGGGGAAGAAACTCAGGGAGCTGAAGGCCCAAGTGGCCTTCTCGTCAATCTTACCCGTCCGGGGATTTGGGACAGGAAGGGACAGGAGGGCCTCTGAGGTGAACGACTGGCTTAGGGTGTGGTGCCAGAAGGAACGCTTCGGATTCCTCGACCACGGCACTCATTTTCTTGCCAATGGACTTCTGGCAAGGGATGGGTTACACCTCACGAGGATGGGGAAAAGGTCCTTTGGAGATGCTCTAGCGAGCTTCATCCGGAAGACTTTAAACTGAGCCAGTGGGGGGTGGGTTCAGGCCCCCCAGTAACATGTCTGCACTGGACAAGTGTGCAGGGAGGATCGGGGCTCTGGGAGCAGGGTTTTAGAGATACTGCAGGGACTGACAGGACTTCTACAGAGAGGGGCCAGGTACCAGGGAGGATGGGAGGAAGGAGGATGCTGGAAAGGAAGCAGTGGGAAGGAGTTGAGGTGCATGTACACCAATGCTAGGAGCATGGGTAATAAGCAGGAAGAGCTTGAAGCTCTCCTGGGAATAGGAGGATACGATCTGGTGGGAATCACAGAAACTTGGTGGGATGAAAGGCAAGTCTGGAATGTGAACATAGAAGGGTATCACCTTTTTAGAAAGGACAGGAAGGGAAAGAGAGGTGGGGGTGTGGCTTTATATGTCAGGGAAGGGATAGGATGCAGTGAGATAGAGTGCAGCACAGATGGGGATTCGGTAGAGGCAGTCTGGGTGAAACTTAGGGGTTTTGACAGAGAAAGAGACCTGACAGTGGGGGTATGTTATCGCCCTCCAGGTCAACTTGAGACCCTGGATGATGTCCTGACAGGCCAGATTCTAAGGATATCTCGGGGGAGAGACACAGTAATTATGGGAGATTTCAATCTCCCGGATATTACTTGGGAGACTCACTCGGCGGTGACAGCCAGGTCACGTCGCTTCCTAGAAGCTCTAGAGGGTGGGTTTTTCACACAGAGGGTCCGAGAGGCGACGAGGGGGGGAAACATCCTGGACTTGGTCTTGACCAATAGGGAGGAGCTGATAGATGAAGTACAGATTAGGGGAGCTCTGGATGCGAGTGATCACTCCATCCTTTGCTTTGAGATCAGAGGACTGGGGCCGTGCAGCAGGGCGAGCACTAGAAGCTGGGACTTCAAGAGGGCCAACTTTGGCCAACTGAAGGCCAGGCTGGGGAAAGTCTCCTGGGATGGGTTACTGGAAGGTAAGCGAGTTGAGGAGGGGTGGATGGCACTCAAAAGGGAGGTTTTGCAGGCGCAAGCCCTGACAATACCTCTAGTCAGTAAGGTGGGGAGGCGGAGGAGAGTGCCGCCATGGATGCGAAAGGAGGTGGTTAGGGGGATTAGACGAAAGAGGAACCTCCATAGGAAATGGGTACTGGGGGAAATAGACAAAAGGGTATACCGGGAGGAGGAGGCCCGTTGCAGAAGGATTCTTCGCAAGGCTAAGGCTGATTATGAGCTGAGACTTGCCAAGAATATCAAGAGCAACAAAAAGGGCTTCTTCCAGCATGTAAATGGGAAAAGGAAGGGGAGACAAGTGGTGGGACCACTAAATAAGGAGGAAGGAGATCCAGTGACTGACATGAGGGAACAGGCACAGATGCTAAATGACTATTTTGCCTCTGTGTTCTCCCCAAAGCAGGACGGGGGATATCCGTATAGGAGATTGGATGAGGCTGGGGATTTAGGGGCAGAGATTAGAGTCACCCCCCTTGAAGTCGAGGGGCTCCTCAGGGCATTGGACATTACAAAGGCGCCAGGCCCTGACGGGTTACACCCAAGAGTACTTAGAGAGTTGGCAGGGGTTCTCTCACGCCCGCTGGCCTCCATTTTTGAGGCCTCGTGGAGAACGGGTGAAGTTCCAGAGGACTGGAGGGTGGCATCGGTGGTCCCAATTTTCAAAAAGGGTAGTAGGAAGGACATGGGGAATTATAGACCGGTTAGCCTTACGTCCATTGTAGGAAAAACAATGGAAAGGCTCATAATAGAGAGAGATCTAGTGATGCTAGATAGGGAAGGGAGGCTGACAGCCACACAACATGGCTTCTGCAGAAACAGGTCCTGCCAGACAAACCTTGTGGAATTCTATGACAAGGTTTCGAGATGACTGGGGACGCAGTGGATGTGGTATACCTGGATTTCAGCAAGGCCTTTGACAAAGTGCCCCATGATATCCTGGTGGAGAAACTGAGGAGTTTTGGGATACACCAAAGCACTGTCCGGTGGATTAGGGCATGGCTGACTGACCGAAAGCAGAAGGTAACCATTAGCGGGGAATCGTCGGGATGGCAGCCAGTGACAAGCGGGGTCCCCCAGGGCTCTGTCCTGGGGCCAATCCTGTTTAATCTTTTCATTAACGACATGGAAGAAGGGGTGAACAGTCTGCTTATCAAATTCACAGACGACACTAAAACTGGAGCAGTGGCCACAACTGAGAAGCAGGTACTCCAGATCCAAAAGGATCTGGACAGACTATGGAAGTGGGCAGGAGACAACAGGATGGCGTTCAATGTGGAGAAGTGCAAGGTCTTGCACTTGGGGCATAGGAATAGCTGTCATAAGTACAGGTTAGGGGACAAGTGGCTGGAGAGCAGCACTTGTGAAAGGGACCTCGGGGTACTGGTTGACCGCAGGCTAAACATGAGTCAGCAGTGTGATGCGGTGGTCAAGAGGGCGAATGCCACCCTTGGTTGCATAGCCAGAAGTGTGGCTTCTAGATCAAGAGAGGTATTACTTCCACTCTACATGACTCTGGTGCGCCCGCAACTGGAGTATTGTGTTCAGTTTTGGGCCCCTCATTACAGAAAGGATATAGCCAGGTTGGAGTCAGTGCAGCGTAGGGCCACAAGGATGGTGGCTGGTTTGCAGGGGATGGGGTATGAGGCGAGACTGAGGGAACTGGGTCTCTTCAGCCTGGAGAAGAGGAGACTCAGAGGGGATATGTTGGCAACATACAGGTATGTGAGGGGGTGTCACATGGAGATGGGGAGAGGCCTGTTCTCCCCTGCAGAGGAAGGCAGGACGTGCTCCAATGGAGCAAAGCTCAGGGAGCCAAGGTTCAATTTGGATGCCAGGAAGCACTTCCTGACAGTTAGGACCCCGAGGGCGTGGAATGGGCTTCCACGGGAGGTCGTTGAGGCCCCATCGGTGAGGGTGTTCAAAGATAGGCTGGACATGCACATGGTGGGCATGTCATGAGCGGAGCCGGCTGGTGCCAGAGGTCAGACTAGATGGCCCAGGAGACCCCTTCTGACTCGCTCTGTTTCTATGTTTCTATGTATGATTCAACGGAAAGAGTCCCAGAAGTCTCCCAGTGGCCTTGCCAGCACCGGGGCTCCAGGGCATCTTTTGGCGTCAAGGTGCTCTACCGTTAGTATCAGGGGAGCATCTCCCACTGGTCCCAAAGGAAGGCTTTTCTTAATGCTAAAGTTCTTATTTAGTAGGTCAAGGGATTGCAGCTGAGCTTAACACTTCATTGTCTCTTCACTGTAGTGATGAACATGTTGTGCCTACAGTTGCTGTTGAAAGAACCAGTCCTGTGACTGGCCCTTGCGCAGGTTAGATGTGCAATGACAAAAGAATAAATTCTAAACCGTGTCAGTAGCATCATGTAAGGTTAGGTGCTGGGCTTGTCTTGCCCTACCAAATCCAAGTCTTTAACACTCCTAAGGGCAGCTTCCGGGATATGAAGGCAAATTTCGACTAACGAAAAAGTGCACAAAATATAGTAAAACCAGCAAATCTGTAGGAGCAGCATAAGAATCTTGCTTATTGGGTGGACTGGAAATGTTCTAAATAAAGCAAGAAAGGCTGCCAAGCTCAAAGGTGTGCAAATCCAGGGTTCAGATCTATGCCCCATGCTTCAGCAGGGCCAGCACGTGGCATTTTGCAGCCCGAGCTGCAACAGGATCCCACCCATTCCCTGTACAGAAGGGGACCAGACGGGCACTTGACTCTCATTTCAGCACTGGCGACATGACAGTATCTTCCACCAACTGCATCTCAGGGCTAGCAGCTAGCTTAGGAGACAGAGCTGTCCATGTGGCACACACAGTACCATCCTCCAATTTCTCACCATTCTTCAATCACTCCTCTCCCCTTGTGCCTCCTCTCCGCCAGTGAAAGGAGAATCTGTCAGGTTGGGTTTCTCTCAATTTCTCCTTTTTCCATTGTTCTCTTTGGTTTGTCCTGACTGTTAGGAGTCCTTGCTGTTTTCAGCTTAGGTCATCCTGAGCTTGGAGAAAAAACATTAAAAAATAGCATAAATCCATATGCATTGTCTGCAGGCATTCATTTAAGCAAACTGCTTACAAAATAGTATTCAATTTTGCCTATTATTTGCTTTTTTTGCCAGCAATTTACCTAATACAATGACTTAAATGTTACTTTCATAAAGATACACAGTTTTCTGTACACCTTTGTACCTTCCTTGAATTAGAAAAATCCACTGCAAAATGTTGAGAAGTGCACATTTCAAAGGATAACTAACTGTTAATTTGTATTTTGGTTTGGAACAGCAACTTTTGCTAAGTTCCCATTAAAACCCAGAGCATACAAACGTCTCCTCTATTTTAATTCTTTGTCCATTCAAACTATTCCTACAGGACCACAGGATGGAGAAACACGCTTGCACTGTGCATGCTGGAGAACCTGGTCTAACCGTGACCATCCCTTGGCTTGCTCACTTGGGCAGGTCCTTCCACATCACGGCTGTCTGTGATGTGTTGGGAGAAAGCAATCAGGGGAGACTTTCATTTATTTAGTGCAGGGGTGTCCAACCCACATCCCACGAGCCCCCGACGGCCCAGGATGGCTACATCCCAGGATGGTTTTATGCAACCCAACATAAAATTGTAAACTTAATTAAAACATAGAAGGTTTTTTCCCCCAATGTTTTGTTTTGCAACTTGATTGTGCGGCTCCTGAGCATGACCTTGTGGATGCCAATGCCGTGTTGCAATGTCACATAAAAAAAATGTACATATGGCTATTGCTATTTGTATGCATGGTGGTGGCAGATATCATGAAAATTATGCACAGAACCTTTTTTTTTTGCTCATCAGCTTTTGTTGGTGTTGGTGTATTTAATGTTTTCTTCTTCCAATGTGGTCCAGAGAAGCCAAAAGGTTGGACACCCCTGATTTAGTGTATGGCATGTATCACCAGGGAGTCTACAGAGTTTACACACAGTAGGTGCTCTGGCGCCTGCAGTTGCTAGTCTGTTACTGCCCTGGAACACCACATGGGGAATCTAACTTAGCACCGAGTGGCCGGCGACGTTCTTGTTGAAGTCAGTTCATCCGGGGGTTTTCTCCACCAATCCTCCTCTGAACACATCCACGTAGATCCAGGGCTGGTGCCTGCTTCCATCGCAAACAAAGCCTGCAGGTTTCCTACCCAGGAATGGTGGGCTCCATTTATCTACTCACAGATGGTATGCTTTCGAACTTCTAGGTGGGCAGGATGATGGGGGTTCACTCCATCTCCCCAGGCTGGGCTCGAACCGCTGGAGTGCCAAACATTTTTGATCAACAGTTCCGGCATCATTAAGCCACTGCGCCACCGTGTCCTCCCCAAGGGAAGGCAGATGGAATAGATCAGCAGCATGCAAGCATTGCTGCTTGTAGGGCATCCATCGGGAGGTCTGGAGAGCTCATGGGGAGCGGTGGGACAAGCTGCTGCATCTCTCCACTTTCAGCATTTGCCAGCTGAAGGTGGAGAGATGGTGGCCATTTCCCTTTGGTGGGGTTGGAGACCCCTGCATTGGTACCTTGGACAAATGACCCATGAGCCTCAAGGGCACTGGAGAACCATGTCCTAAAGGAAGTTGAGAATTGAAGCAAAAGCAGATCATACGCACCTTTTTAAATGGTTCTGTAAATGGTCGAACTGGACCACTTCCAGCAATTTCATCCTTTGCATTTATGCTTGGGAATGTCCCTGATTGTGCCAAAGCCTACCTTGCTCTGAGGAGATGGGCAGAACGGTGGCCTGGTGTTTCCATTCCTTGCGTTCTTACACAAAGAACTGCCTAGGCAGAGGATTCAAGCCTGCGCAACTGCTCCAGCTGCGGTGACTGGGGTGTCCTGGCTCCCAGGCTGAATTCCCCCACAGCACAACCCTTTTGCTTGTGTGCTTTTCTGCCCCGCTTTAGGGATAGTTCTTCTCCCTCCACTGGCTCCCTGGAAGTGTCTGGGCATCGCAGCTAAGCTGCATCGCCTACGCCCTGTCACCTGCTGATCGTGACGCGGGCAGAGAGCACTGCGGGGCAATGGCATTCCCTCCACGTCAGAAAGAATTTAGCAGCCCGCGAATGCAAGCGCTGCACATCACCTTCCGCTTTCTCTTGCCTCTGGGCTCACGGTGCTTTCTCCTAGAAGAGCAGCCTCATTTCTAGCTGTCAAGACCTCGCTGGATGCCCGGCCGGGGTTTGCGACCGACGTAGGCTGTGCTTCTCCCTTGCTGGCCGCACAACACATCTTTAATGAATTCTGTCCTGCCCTTCTTCACTGTCTCTCTCCATCCAGTGCTCTCTTCATAACATTTTATTTAGTCATAAACTTATTTATGGGAGGTTTGTTAAAACGTCCAAAGTGGTGGAACAGGGAGGACATGCCGAAGGGCACCGCATTCCTACGAGCAAGCTTTCTTCCAGTCTCTAGCCTTCTGAGAGAAAAACAGCAGCATAGTTTATTGTCGTGTTGCCATCCTGTGCATATATAGTCTGACGTCCTATCGATTTTGAGCCTGCAAGTAAAGCCTGCATGGTTAAGACTCTGGCCTCATTTTCATTTAACAATGATTAAAAGAAGGAAAAAACATCTCCTGTGTGGGAAAAAGTGGTCCCCCACCCCCTTTCAAGTAAAAAAGAATGATGGTCCAGCAATAGGGGAGAGGTGGGGGAAGCTATTTGTTTGGGGGGCACTTATCCAAAAGCAGTGGACAAAAATAAAAATGCTATTGGAGCAATAAGATAAAATGCAGCCTGGAAACTCGGAGTGGCTCAACTCATCGCCCTGAAAGAAAAGGCACAGGGGGTGCTTCCCTGAAGAGTGAGCCTGGCTTCTTCACAGCTTCAGCATTTTCACGGCAGCTGCAGGTTCTGTGAAGGCCAACACCAACCTGCCCCTGCCCTAGGAGGCAGTGCTGCAGCCTGCCTCCGTTTCTCTTTAACGCCCCAATGAGACAGGCTTGTGCATTCGCTTACACTTTCATCTTTTCCCTTGCCTTCAGAACAGGCACGAATCTTCTGCAGGAGAAGTTATGCTGGAGATGGCACAGGCACTCAGTAATCAGTGCCAATCTGAGCTAGCTTCTGCTGTGAATTTTACAGCTACCTGTTTTCTGGAGCTTGATCCGCAGTATTTATGCACAATGCCTCTCTCGAAATATCTGCTATTTCTGCAGGTCTTGATGACAATATTTAATATTCATCATGGCAGTTACTATATAATTGCTGACATTCCAAGCTATTTTGTATTGGATACTTGGAACACAGAAGATTTAACATTTTACTGTATTTGATAGTTATGTAAGATTATTTAGTTTTTCAGTATAAATGACTGAAATTAAATTAATTGATTGCCAGACAATATTTAGCAAATAACCTACAATCAGTATTCAACAGCATTTGGTAGCTGCCAGGATTTGACTGTCTTCTTCAGCCTGGTGCCATCCACATGTTTTGGACTACAGTTCTCAGCTTTGTCCATGATAGCTGGGCATGATGGGTACTGAAATCCAAAACATCTGGAAGCACCAGGTTGGAGAAGGTGGAGTTATGGAATTTTGAATTTAATGCCTGCCAGTCTCAAAACAATGAAGAGTTGCCAACAACTCTAAAGAACTCAACTAAATTTTTAAGAAACTGTTTCATTCAAAATTCAATTTTGTATTTGAAATTTTGCATCCAGGGGATGACACTGGAAATTTTACTGAATTTTAAACATCTGTGAATATGCCAAAAAATCAGAAGTGCTGCCCATTTGACTTCACATGCAAAGAAATTTCATGTATATACTCAAATTCCAGTAATCCTGATAACATTGCTCTAAACAGCAAGAACTTGCTCAGACCTGTTGATACGGTATGTTAAGTTAAATATGACAGATCTGGAAGGCTTCCCAGGCAATGCATCTGGACCAGTGCAAAAAGAATAAGGAGTGGCGATAACATGGTTAAAGTGCTGTGCAGACACCAATATAAGGAATTGTAATTTTTGTTTACTTTTGAAAGTTTCATTAAAAAGGCCCTGGGGTCAGTTAGACCCCAATTAAAATTAGTAGGGTGATCGGAAACCCTCGAGGTATTATGAGTTGTCTAAATAACCCTGAGATACTAACTGCATTAAACACAATAGCTACTTTATCCATTTGGAGCTCTACCCTTCCATGGCATCTGGATCCAGGTAAGTTGTGCAATGGTGGGCCAGTGTCCCGAGGCATTGATGGAGTAGATGAAGGCTGAATAGTGACAAGATGGAGATGCTATGGGTCAGCAGTTCTGTGGTCCAGGAACTGGATAGATGAACTGTTCTGGACAAAGCATCAGTCTCCTGAAGGGGCAGGTACAAAGCTGGACTGTGCTCCTGGATCCCAATCCCTGGCTGGAGCCAGATATGGCCAGGGCTGCTTTTTTCCCGGCGACAAATGCATCACTTCCTGCAGCCTTCCTGTTCAAGATAATTTAGCTGTTCATGCTCTGGGTATAACTTGGATATATGCAGAGGGTGTATCAGATGCTTCAGTGGCTAATGGCTTTTAATATTTTCATAATTTCATTGCTGTGTTGCTTTATTGTGATTTTTAGCCAACTGTTAGATTGTGTAGTCTTTTTATGGATTTTATGTTTTGCTTGTTAAATTGTTCTATTGTTTTTACTGTTATTTTATTGTTGTTTTGTTGTAAACCACCCAGAGAGCACTTGGGCTTTGTGGCAGCATATAAAACCAATCAATCAATCAATCAATCAATCAATGCTACTGCTATGTGATCCATGTGGGGCTTCCCTTGAAGATGGTCCAGCAATTTCAGCGAGTGTGTGTGTGTGCAGGCACAAACAAGTTCAACATAGATTTTAATGGAATGCTAGCAATATTCCAAGCAAGCAAACAAAACAGTGGACCTACTGGGCTCCCTCAGATGGATAATTTCTGGATCACCATTGAGAATCGTTGCTTTTTGCTGTTTGCTTTCTAGAGGAGGCATGCTCATTTCCAAAGGGCCCCTCCTAAAAGGATGGGGCCCAAACAAACTAATAAGGAGTGTTCTTAGGAGTAAACACTAGAAGATGTCCTTTGGTGTAATATGAATTCTTTCTTAGCCTCCA
This sequence comes from Varanus salvator macromaculatus, assembly GCA_023646645.1. Classification (NCBI taxonomy): domain Eukaryota; kingdom Metazoa; phylum Chordata; class Lepidosauria; order Squamata; family Varanidae; genus Varanus; species Varanus salvator. The sequence goes on along the minus strand of JAIXND010000789.1, from coordinate 2,359,194 downwards.
ATTCAGCATCTATGGTGTTTTTTTAAAGAAACAATTGGATGAAAAAAAATGGCTTTGATTTTAACTTCCAATTGATCCATATTTTGTAAATTAGAGCCATTTCCTCCTGTCCTAAAGGGCAACCATTCAAACAGGCCGGTCACAATCCTGCACATGAACTAGACCGTTGGGATGCATTCTCACCTGACTAGCATCTCCCCACAGAAACAATGATCTCACCAAAGCTGCCTTATTGTGTCTTGCCATTTCGATTGTCACTCATCTTGTTCATCTCTGGTCTTGGAAGCCAAATTCCTGATAAGGTCACACATGTGTCATATTCTGCTGTAATACTTTACTCTGAGCTTGCCAAGTCTTTGTACCAGTTCCTGGCAGTCTTTGGTTGCCAGCGATTTAATCACCCATCAGGAATAGTTCAAGAACCTCACTTGGAAAGTTTCTGATTGTCCTCAGACAATCTTTTTCCGGAATAAACTGCACACCAGGTCCCAGCTCGGTTGGTTGGCATCTTTACCTCCTTGTGATGACAGTGACTCAGAACAGGAACGCCGGTGCTTCTTTGCTAGCCGTATGAAAGGGAGCAACCCCAAGGAATACCAGCCAGGCCTACAGACCTCTGCAGTAACAGCCAGACTATAAATTCTGCCCAGCTCAAGGTAAACCCCTTTGTCACATCCTCCAAACTCCTGTTTGCATCATTTGCAAACGTGAGCATGGGAAATATTATACCAGTATAAATTTGCACACTGCAAATAAACCCTATATTGGGACACTACTAATACAGAGGGAAGTAGTCAAAATTAATTCTATTCTCCTTAAAACAAAAACAAAAAGATAACTCCCCTGCCAAAATGAAAACCAAGTATTAATAAAGTCTTAACATATGTAGCTAAAACAAAGGCATCTTTCTTCCCTCTTTATCCTTGTCTTCACTATTGTTTCCACTGGGTAAAATTATTGGAACAGACTCATGTCATCTCATATTCTGTAAATCACTGAACACTGATGGTGTTATATGTACAAACAAAATAAAAACAATACCACAAGGAAGTACTGGAAATACAGGCAAGTGTGCTTATGGTAAATATTTATTTCTTTATTATTAAGCCAGGGAGAATTAAATAAAATTATCTGACTTTTAAAACAGGCAGAATGTTTTCTCTTCTTCGCTAAGCAGGGACTTGGACTCACTGTGGATGGTACCGATTGTTTGTTGGGTCCGGCAACATGGAATGGAAGAACGTCAATGGCATACGCTCCATGTAGGGGTGGCAAAATGTGCAGTGTTAGAAGTGGTAATTCCTCTCAGTCAAAAATGCACATTTCCCCCATAGGCTAAAGTGTGAACATGCAGATGTTGGGGGATTCACACATCACTAAATGCAAGTTTGGAAAAGATTGAACATTTCTCAAGCATTAATTCATCTCACATTCGCATTTCAGGTTCAGATGATCTGCAAACAGGGGCAACATTCAGCAAGCAGACAAATCTGGAACTCCGTATTTCCCCTGTTCTCACCATCCAGCTCCAAGATACTTTTGCTTTCTATCAGTTTCTCATTTTCCAAACTTTGTTTCATCTCAAACTTTGAGAATTTCTTCAGTTTTAAAGGCAATTTGTCAAAAGCTTTGAGAATTTGTTTAGAGTTTGCATGAAAATCCATGCGCATTTTGCTCTCATTTCTGCCAATGCACAGATGTTGGGTTAACAGAGACTATTGCCAGTTATTTTCCTAACAGGATGCATGTTTGAATGTTATTTTCTGCAATATATCCACTTTGCTGTGCAGTTTTAATTGGTGAACTCTGTTGCAGCATTTGGAAAAGTACAAATTCTGAACGAAAAATGAATGTCAGTTTGCATAATGGTTCGGGAATAGAATTATTCAAAGATGATTTAAGCATGGCACATGGAAATGTCCCAATTCTCCTGGGGTGGATTCCCTGCTATAAAAGCCATTCAGGGATATTTTAGCAACTATCCAGATGTAAACAGAGCAACTCCTATCAATATGAAATCATAATAGGAGCAAAAACCTCTTGAAAAAAGAAGATTTGGCTTGTTCAGACCTTAGTTTCCTCATTTGTTTCCAGCCGTGGGGGTCAGGGCTGAGGACACACAGAGCCCAGATGCTAAACTGAGAATATGATCTGCATCTGGCTCTTTGGTTGCCTCTCCAGGCTGATCTGCTGGCAATCCTGGATTTGCCAGTGGGTCTGTCATCTGTCATATTGTTAGGTTGCTGACAGGCTGTCTCCGACTGCCTTCCCTTCCCTTCCTCGCCTGCCTTTGCATTTCAGCTGCATTTGCTGCGACTGATAGTATTACAGGTTTAAGAACAAAAGAACAGAAAACACAGTCATGCCCTGTCGTTTCTAAGTCAAACTCAGGAGAGCTTTGCTTTCCAATATAGACAAATATAGATATGTGTTACATATTTATTATTAGACTGATTAAAAACACACACATCTCACCAGCGTGGTTGTTAGAATTCCTGAGAGACTCCTGTGTGTCCGTGTGTGAGTGTGTGTTTTCATTCGTTGCTTGATGAGGGACACTGAATTGTTTTCACATGGACTCCAGTAGGTTGCTGCCTAGTCAAAGGCCTGCACATTTTAAGTCCTGCTATTTCCAGGGGAAAATGCAACACCTGCTTAACCGTCTCCCAAGAAAATCAGTGAGGGGTCAAATGTGGATCGAGTTCAGCAGCATCTCTGCAGTTCAGCAGCATCTCTTTGTAGTAGTTCAGCTTTTGCATCTTTCAGAGAAAGAATCCTGGAAGCAAAGATGCCCAGAATTCATTTTCAAATTCACCAATCACCTTTAAACTTCAGTAGGACTCTGTAGAGCAGATACACACCTTGAAAAGGGAATGAAATGTGTTGCCTTTCTTTCAAATCATACCTTCTGTGTTATCATCTATTCGCCTGTTTCTTTACTGCCTAAAGACCAAATTGGTGAATAGATGAAAAACATACAGTGCCATCTTTAATTAAGTTTATTTATTTTATTTGTTTATTTAGGAAGCTTCTATGCCGCCCCATTCGCCGAAGCCTCGGGGAGGCTCACAACAATAAATAAATAATCATAATATAAAAACAATATAATTTGAGACGACCTGGCCAGAGATATAAAATAAATAAATAATATTAACAATTAAAATGACATTTAAATAAAAAGGTCTTTGCCTGGTGCCGAAAAACAAATAACGATGGTGCCAGGCGGATCTCTCTGGGAAGCGCATTCCATAGATTGGGCGCCACCACAGAGAAAGCCCTCCTCCGAGTACTTGCCCTCCTAATATCCTTCACGGAGGGTTCTCGGAGAAGGGCCTCTCCCGCTGATCTCAAGGGGCGGGCTGGCACACATGGACGTGAATGCTCCTTCAGGTAACCAGGACCCAAGCCGTTAAGGGCTTTATAGGTCATAACCATAATTTGGTCATAAGTTGCTTTGGAAGTAGCACATGTTCCCCTAATAAACATGTTCCCAAGCCGAAGTCCACATAATTAGATTGTAGTTCACTGTTATGAACACATCTCTTCACATGGCAAACAGGATCAAGACAGCAACCACTGGACAGAAGAGACCTCTGGCTTCACATGGGGCAAATCACAGAATAGCAGAGGAGAACAGCGGATGCTTCAGAGGACGGTTTCTGGCAGAACCAATGATTCGGCTCCCAGCACCAGCACCTGAAGCAATCCATTTGGGAGCACTGTCAATGCCCTTGCTGTTAGCGCTAGCTTGGTATTCCCTTAGTGCTGGATGACTGCCAGCGTTCTGGGGCCCAGTAAGTGCTGCCCAGATAGCTTAGGAAGCTACAGAATTGCTTAAGGTTCCTCTCCAGTCCTGACTTCTGGCATAGACAACAGCAATGCAGAAACTGGTCTGTATAGGAGCCTTGATGTGGAACGGACCAATGCAGGGAAGCAGGGCCAAGCTTGATGCAGGTGAGCACAGTTGCTGCTGTGGTTGTGGATGAGCAGGCAGGTGGGTGTGTGGCTGGAGGAACTCCGAGTTGTCTGGGGGTCCTGGGGCTGAGACTGGCCGCAGCGGCTCCTCCGCCTGAGCTTGTCGAGCTGTAGAGATTGAAGGGGCTGCACACTCCCTCACAGCACCAACATTCAACCATGAAAACTGCAGATGGAAACCAAGGTAAAACCAACAGCGAAGAAGAACTCCATTCCAATATCATAAAACCAGATTGCAACCAGTCGCAGAATGGAGTAGGAAGAGCCTGGAAATCAGAATGCCAGGTGGAATACGAACACCATTTGTGTCCACTAAGTGGGGAGAGCATGTCCCCACATGGCATGCCATCACCTGAGAAGATGATAACGTGTGTATGTGTTTCATTACTCCAGTAGGATAAACGTATCCCATGTCTGCACTTATCTGGAGAAGGGTCTCAGATAGTGATCTTAAAATCAGGATAGATAAATACTTCGCATTAACTACTTTCTTCCTTCAGGACAGAGCAAGTCCGAATAGGAACAAGGGGGCAATAAAATGGTGAAGATGGTTCAACTTCCAACCAACCAACCAACCTTCCCAACCAAACCTTCTTCCAGGATGGTCTATTCCATTCCTCCACCGCAGCAACTTTCCATTTCTACACACAAGGACTCAGCCATTTCTGAGTACACCCAGTCCTCATTAAACGGTTTTGGCATATCCTGCCCTTGGTCGTTTTTTTCTAAGGCGTTTCTTTTGGACTTCTGTGGTCTTTGGGGTCTCCCTAAGCCAGCTGACAATGACCCTTTTGTGCATTGATGGTGCCATTTTGGCTGCATGGGGATCCACACTTGAAGAGTGCAAGTGATCAAGATATTCAAGGTGTGAATACACATGATGGTCCATGAAGTTCTTTTTAAACTTTTCATCAAACATAAGTTCTGAATGGCATCCTGCAAATCTATTTTCAGGTAACATCAATAGAATTTGTGTGTGTGTGTCTGTGTGTGTGTAGACAAGCTAGATTAAATACATTCCTTCAAAGGAAGATATCTTGGATAGCTCTCTAACTCTGAATAGCTCTCTACTAGAGAGCTCTATATTAGAGTTAATATCTAACTCTTTGGATAGCTCTCTACTTGTGTATTTACCCAAGGATACCCATCCATGTAACATCTGAAGTGCATTCTTGAATCTGCAATCCTATAGAGATGTACTCAGAAGTAACTTCCATTCAACTCTATTGGACTTACTTCTGAGAGCTCATGCATAGGACTGCACAATAAACATGTCTGCACAGGAGTGTCTGAGACAGGCTGGCTTCCGAAGCGCACACGGTGTCTGGTCTTGGCATATTCAGCCCAATCAAGCATGAGAACAACAGAATCCGGGTTTTATGCTCAAGAGGAAGTTTGATCGCCAGCTGAAGGGCAATTGACCCTGGATGCACGGGGCAGTCCCCTTTTATACCTTCAGGGACCAGGGAGCATTGGCAGGCACTCATTGGATAGAAATTCCTGCTGTGGATGCTGATTGGTGCATCTGAACTCTGCTGGTTCTCTGAACCCTGGCAAGGGGCTGCTTAATCCAGGCCTGTGTGATTCCACTTTGATTGCTTCAGCAATGTGAGGGGTGTGACCAGCCCACCTGAGTTTAGTGTTGGGCAGCCAGGTATGCCCTACACTTCTAAAGGTACCAATTAACTATTCATTGTGTGTGTGTCCGATTGTATAGACCAAGTGTGTGTGAGTGTGCCACTTAAAAAAAAGTAACTCCAAAAAGTAGGTACGTCTACAGAATGTGTGATGCCCCTTAAAGCGCAGCCACAGGGTGGTTTTTCCCCCTTCACTCTCTCTCTGTCTTACACACACACACACACACACACACACAATTGCCTGATGATCATGGAAGAAGGGGTGAACAGTCTGCTGAACAAATTTGCCGTCGATACTAAAACTGGAGCAGTGGCCACAACTGAGGAGCAGGTATTCCAGATCCAAAAGGATCTGGACAGACTATGGAAGTGGGCAGGAGACAACAGGATGGCGTTCAATGTGGAGAAGTGCAAGGTCTTGCACTTGGGGCATAGGAATAGGTGTCATAAGTACAGGTTAAGGGGACAAGTGCCTGGAGAGGAGCACTTGTGAAAGGGACCTCAGGGTACTGGTTGACCGCAGGCTAAACATGAGTCAGCAGTGTGATGTGGTGGTCAAGAGGGCGAACGCCACCCTTGGTTGCATAGCCAGAAGTGTGGCTTCTAGATTGAGAGAGGTATTACTACCACTCTATACAACTCTGGTGCACCCGCAACTGGAGTATTGTGCCCAGTTTTGGGCCCATTACAGAAAGGATATAGCCAGCTTGGAGTCAGTGCAGCATAGGGCCACAAGGATGGTGGCCAGTTTGCAGAGGATGGAGTATGAGGCGAGACTGAGGGAACTGGGTCTCTTCAGCCTGGAGAAGAGGAGACTCAGAGGGGATGTGTTGGTGACATACAGGTATGTGAGGGGATGTCACACAGAGATGGGTAGAGACCTGTTCTCCCCTGCAGAGGAAGGCAGGACGCACCCCAACGGAGCCAAGCTCAGGGAGCCAAGGTTCCATTTAGATGCCAGGAAGCACTTCCTGAGAGTTAGGACCCCGAGGTTGTGAAATGGGCTTCCACGAGAGGTCTTTGAGGCCCCATCGGTGAGGGTGTTCAAGGATAGGCTGGACATGCACATGGTGGGCATGTCATGAGCAGAGCCGGCTGGAGCCGGGGGTCAGACTAGATGGCCCAGGAGACCCCTTCTGACTCGCTCTGTTTCTATGTTTCTATGTCTGTCTTATGGAGGTGCAAGAAGACATCCTTTATCTACCAGACACAAAGGCATGTATGTTGAAATACCATGCTATTTCTTTTGGCTTTGTTAATGTGATATTTCCCAAGACCACACAACCTGTCTTTACTATCAGGGGCTCCAGCAAAAGAATAGGATGCCAGGCTAGTGTGCCGTTATGCTCATGGGATATAGAAGGAAAGAGAGAGATGTAATGTCGGCTCCTGCACTGAACAGCTAGCTGGGTTTCTGAATGAGCTTGGCCTCCCGTAAATATTCCAAGCCTGGCTTTCTGCCTGTTCCACTGCCAAATCACTTGTGTGTATGGTTAAGCCACATCTTATGCCTACAAAACATTTGCAGCTTACCTTACTTTTTAATGAGTGCCTTCTTCCCCTACTCTTGTTATATGAAGTAGGGTAGCCAGTTGTACTATTACAGAAGGTATTGTCTATTTTGGATGGATTGTAGAGGACATGCCCCTAATAGAAGGTGTCCTCCGAGGGAATGTTTGGGCCAAATCTTGGGTGAGGGCAAAGAACCTTGAAATCACCTCTCCACATCACTGGCCGCGATACTGAGCAAGACACACGGATCACCTCTACTACGTATGTATGTTACAGTTTTGCTTAAAGTGTAATTATTTTTAAATGTGCATATATATGTACATATGCCATGCAGATTGGGAATCTCTTCTTTGGTTATTCAAATGTGTAAGTGGAACACCCCAGAAAATGATTATCTTTTTGCTGAAAAGGATATTTGCAAGCCAGGTGGACATGTGAGCTGTCTCAAAATGTGTAAAAATGGTACAATTACACCTCTACCCACTTTCAGCAAGCTCAGCAAACCTGCCCCGCTGAAAACACAGACGTTGTCAAGGCTGTTGCAAATAGATTAAACATTGACTTCAAGGCTGCATGACAAATTTGTTTTGGTTTATTTTTGATCAGGAATTACTTTCGCCTCCCAGACTGAGCACAGACTCAAACACAATCTGCACTCGCTGTTCTTCCTGAACTTGCAGTGTGATTCATGATCACACCCAAAACAAGCATTTGACACATGTGTGCACCAGAAAAACACACCTGAAAAATATCTCCTTGGAAGAAATCCTCCAAAAATGCTGCAATCAATAGGAAAAGAATGCATATAGTTTAAAGATGCACACCACAGGCATGTGAAGATATGAATGAAGGTGGAGATAATGCACTTGCAATCTCATGCAAGCAAGAGATGGATGAGCTTCAAAGTGGAATTTGGAGAAGTCAAGGTTTTCTTGTGTCCATTTGTCCTGGGATCGCAGCACATCATGAAAGAAACGGTAGGCAGAGGTTTGCCTGAAATCACCCATGATATTTTATTGCAACTGCTGGCTGCAAAGTGCAGTTGTCCCCGAAAAGGCTGCTGGCTCGGTGCTTTGCATATGTTTGCTTGTAGTTGTGCTACACTTGCTCTTAATTGGGATATTTTCCTTTCCATTTCCACGTACACCTGGCAGACTCTGGCACGTACAATTACTGCTTTGCGGGGGAGCTGTGGGGAGCTTCTCAAGCAGACTGCAATTTATCACGAGTTTTTTCATCCCTGCTTCCTTGGCACATAATAATTTGAGGGAAACAGTTAAAATATTAAAGAAGGGAGGAAAAACAAATCTCTGTTAACATGCCCAGTGGTGAGAGAAAATTACAGGTTTCATTGTGTATGCTGCACCATCTGCCTCCATGCAGAGCTTAACCTGGAGGTGCTCCCAAGGGATTCAGCTACGGCTAAGTTATTCAATTAGAACAGCATTATTGGGCAGCCACCTTGGAGAATTGGGTTGATGATGCTGTGATTATCCTCTCTGCATTCCTCCATGTCCCAGACAGGCTGCAAAGCTATTCAACTTCCTTAAGGGTTCACTCAGCTATAGAGAAGGTGAGCAATTGAAAAGGGGGTGACCAGGGGCTGCTGCAGAGGAAACCGGTGGTGGGTGAAGTTTCCTGCTTTGAACAGCCCTGAAGTGTTCTAAGGCAAATGGCATTGTTTAATTCTGTTGGGGGAAAGGGCAGGGCGCTGCAGAAAAGGGGAAAGAGAGGGAGGCATGGTCTAATTGGGTGTCCTGCAATTGCAGGGGGTTGGAGCTGATGGCCTCCCAACTCTACAGTGCTCTGATTCTACGCTTCTGCTTCGTAATGTTATTTTTATTTATTTATTTATTTGTTTATTTAGAAATTTATAGGCCGCCCCTTGCCTCAGAATTCCAGCAGCAAAATATTCCTCATTTGGTTTGACTCTGTTGCACAGATCTGTCCTTATGTGCAGCTTCCAAGCTGCAGAGTGAAGCCTTTTATATGTGGCATTCCAATCTTTTATGCCTGAATTTTATTGTTTCAAAAATATATACGCTTGCCTTTTCCCAAGCCTGAGCCAGCAAAGATTCAGTCCAATGAGTTGGCCAAATAAATCAAAATACTTCCTGCCACACCCCAAATCAAGAGTCAAATCCAGCGGAGAACAACATATGATGCCCTAAAGCGCATTTGAAATAGGATACGTTTCATTTTTGCACCTCATGTTGGCAGCTGCAAATCCCCAAAGCCAAAAAAGTTCTCTTCCTGGCAGAGACTCCCAGAACAAAGTCAAGCTAATTTAGTTAACCACTTGCAATGAAGAGAATGCTTGTGAAAGAGTGGATTTCTTTTAGGTAGCCACCCCAGTCTGGCATGAGGAGCAGGGCAGCGTCTATTGGGATCACTCTGAGGAAATGCAGAAACATGATCTGGTTGCCTAAAAGTGGGGCAAGGGTAGCAACCGAACCATATGAAATGCTCCTGTACGGCAAAACCAGTGTTGATGTTTTAAAAATTGCATCTGCAAACCTCAAAAAACTCAATTTTCTTTCTCCCATGGTTTGTTGGACCATTTGTAAACTCTTTGGTGACCTCAAAACTTTATGGATAATGCTGAGAATATGTTTATGGATGACTCCAGGAGCAAAAATAGGCACCAAGAAAGTGTAAAGATTGCCATTTAACAAGACTGTGACTTTCTGGGCTCCACTACAGGAAACAGGAATGGCTAACCATGTTTTGCTTCTTGCGGATAGGAATTCTTTTTGGTGCAAGCTGGGATGAATGCTATTGCCTGTTTTCATTCCTCACTCCCTAAAAGAATGGTCAGAGTGGTCTTCTCCATGTTCCAGATCTAAGTGGATCCATTCAGATGACTCCCAAAACCTTTTTGCATAAGTTTATAGCTTTCCTGTAAGACAGAGACATTGTACAGTTGTTATTTACTATTCTTGTTTACAGATTACTTATTTATGACATGACTATCTGATTTCAAACAATGCATTTAGTACATGTTTTCATAAAGCAGGGGAAATGCAGTATTTAAAGAAAGCTTAAGAAAACTCTGTTTCCACTTGTGCTATTCTGCTGTTCTGCCATGCTGCAGTGCCACCTAGAGGTTATAGAAAAATAAGAAAGCAGGAAAAGACATGCCATTTTTGTAGTTCTTAGATACGACTAAGCTAGATGCAGCACATTAACAGTTTCATGTAGGAATGCTGTCAGGCTGAAGCATCATTTGAATCTCCTTGTTATACAGGAAAGACGGCAAACTTCAGAAGCTCTATACATGCACTACTTTCTGAGAAAAACCTGCGCATAAAGCACTTCCTGGGTGTAGAGGGATATGGCTTTTAGGGTCTTGCTATTAGCCATTTTTGATTTGTAGTCAAAACAGCACCATTTTCACACAAGGAGGTGGTGGTAGAAGGCCTGGAAATCCCACGGTTTCCTTCCTGGCCTCGTCCTTCCTTTTTCTAGGAGGAAACACCCAACAAGCCCTTCCAAAGAGCTTAGTGAGAACTGAGCATGCACAGAGTGACCACGGCTGACTGTTGGAACACAGAACAAAAAGCAGAGGGGATTGAATATGGAATGGAATGGAGTAGTTTGGAAGAGGCTTGGCTTGTCAGTTGTCTGGAACCCTGAGGAGCAATCCATACTTCAACAACGCATTGTGCGGCCCACCTTCTCCCAGTTGGGCTAATGTGCATGCTGCAACAATCAAGTCGAGCACATCAGAAACAAGCTCTTGAGGCTGAGCATGGAGCCTGGCTCTCATGATCCATAGGATTCACGCTCCAATATTCCAGTCAGCCTTTGGTGGTCACACTAGACCAGCTTGCCAACCAAGGAACTGGTCTCTTTTTCTAGATCTTGAAAGAAAACACTCATCATTTCTAACCAGCAGCATCAAACACAGAATGGACACTGTCTGATGGCACCTTAAGACTAACACACTTGCAATGACAGAAGATTTCATGAATAGGGTCCATGCCAACAGATGCACAAGGATAAAGTAGACCCTAGTCCATGAAGGCTTGTGCCTTAATCCATGCTTAAGGCTCTAAGGCACAAGAAACTTTGTTGTTCTACCAGGAAAGGACTAACGCATCTATCCAGTGGAGCTTCCTACATTATGGATGTCCTCAAGCATGTTGGGTACAGGTGTTCAAGGTCCTTTCCCAGCCTAGCACCCTCCAGTCTGGCACTACAAACCGCCTCACCTGCAGCCATTATGGCACTAGGAAAGCTGCTTATTATTTCTAAAGTTTGCATCCTGGAAGGGGTGTGTTTATATAATGAATAACTAACCATACCTGCTTTGTTAATGTATTTTGAACAAACTATTTGGAGAATGGGTGCAGGTCTTATAAGGTTCTTCCTCCGAGCCACCATAATCACCCCAGTAGGAAAGCTGACGAAGTAAGCCACCCACGCCTGGGTAGAGTTGGTGAAATCATGTGCATTGTTGTGGATTCTTGCCACAGGAAATCTAAGAATGGACTCTTTATTTCTACCAGTTGGGACCAGGACTATCACTTTGTTTCTCCTTCCCAGCACAATATATTGGCTCACTTACATGATAAACAAGTTGAACTGGCTTGCCATTTGGTTTCAGTGTAAATGGAATGCGTTTATCTTTCGGAAGTGTTTTTTTTTCCTCTTTAAAATGTAAATATCCTTATGTGTGGCATGCGAATGCACATCCGGTTTCCAAAAGAATGTTTCATCATGTATGGAAGCTGCCCAACTGATGTCCCAGAGGCAAAAGATGTTTGCCCTTCCCTTTCTTGGTTCTTACAGGTGATTCTTTATGACAGCCACTTCAAGCTGCAAACTAGCTGAGCATGGATGATTTAATGCGTGGATTTATGCTGCCTGGTGCCCCCCAATCTTTGACATATTTGTTTGGAAGTTAAGTCCCACTAATCCTACCAGGGGAACTATCTTGCTAGGTAAATGTATTTTCAGTCACCACTTTGAATCCTATTTTACACACAGCTGGGATTTTTTTTTGTAGTCAGCAGGCTAGAGATATGTTTAAATATGGCCAGTGGTATATAAATCTATTAAATAAATGAATGAATAAACTAAATGCTTTGCTTCACTTAGGCTAGATCATGGCATATAAACTTCTGAGATGAAGGACATAAAGAACAAACAAACTTGGTCAGCTCAATGGTCCACTAGTACCCCACATATTTGTTTTCTTAATAGTGGCAGTTACCCCTCAGCTTATCTGAGCAGAAATTCATTAGTAGCCATACACGACCTTCCAGTTGTCAGTATTTGGCCTATCATGCCTGCTATTCCACTAGGAAAGGTGACTATCAGACTTTACTAGAGTTGGGACAAAGATCGAATCAAACAAGTTGACTACATCAGTCCAAAAATCACTACAGAGAAGTAACTTCTACCAACTTCAATTTCCCATTCATTTTATTAGGGATGTGCTACAACCTGGAAGGATTCCATGGGCATTTTGGGCTGCCCAGTGAGGTTGGTTGGCATCATACAACCTGCGGCATCCACTTTTGCATGACAAAAAAAGCTGGAAATTGTGCCCTTTTGACAATTCTTGCTGCCGGAGGGTCACCTGAAATCCGTGATGAGGAAGATCTGATCTGTCAGCCTTCTAGATATTGTCCTGTCCTAATGCTTAAAAACCTCCATGAAGTTCTCCAGAAGAATGCACTTTCTGGTTTTCAGGTACATTTTTCGCTGGCCATAATGCCAAAGATCAAGCCAACTGCTTGGAGACTCCTTCTAATGGGTAGCTATTGGAAGAACTGCACCAACTCCAAGTTCTGGATCACCACTGGACCCATTATCAGTGCCTGCCTTCCTGAAATGTCCCAGCCCATGTTCTTTGTTATGATCACTGCTGCCCTCATCCTTGGGCATGTTCTGTACAGGTGCCAGGAAAGAGAGGGCAAAGGAAGCAATGCCACTGTTCCTGGATTCTGTCCTCTTTCACAATGAAAGCAGAAAGGTGAGCAGGCAGTCGAAAAACAATGGGCCACTACCTGGAGGCGAGCCTTTGGCAGGTTCCCAGTCAAGCTTGTCCTTGATACCCTGACCTGACTGGTTAGGTAAAGCCCGCGTCCTGCAGAACTAGGACATGATGCTGCCTTTATTAACATAACACAAAAATGGCCCTTTCCCCCTCCTCGTACTGTAACACCACTCTAAAATTTAGAGGAATATTCCAGTCCTAGTTCAGAATCTAGAAAGTGCTGAACTGGCAAAGAAATAAGCATCTGTGTTGGTCAGCTTTAATAACTGAATAATATAAGGAAGTCATTAAAAAAAAATCCAGACAAAGAACCTGGCTGAAATTTTGGCATAAACTGGGCTTAGGGGAAAAGTAACAGACTTCAGGTGGACCAACTCCAAGCAAAATACTTTGGACGTATTTCATTTTCCCCCTTCAGGATATTTAATAGTATTTCTCCTTCCAGAACTATTCTTAGCAAATGATAAAATATTCACTCTCTTTAAAGGTGTTTTTTTTTAATCATCAGAACAACGTAGTCTGAATGTTGCTTACAAGTGTTGTATTAACCAGCACTGTGTGCTCAATGTTATCAAAACATTGAGCCAAATAAATGGAAATGTTAGTACCTTACTTTGAATTTAGTCTCGTTGAAATCGATATCAACAGAAAGTTGGCTGTGCCCTTGACTTTTTGAAATCGATGGGCATAATCTAGCCAGTCTTGGAAGAATGCAATCCTAAACAAGGGGTGAAAGGATTTATTTCTGTTTGGACTTTCTTCATCTTGGACTTACAGAATTAATTGGGAGGCAATGTGGTGTAGTGGTGAAGAGCATGGATCGGGGACTCAGGAGATCTAGGTTCTAGTTCCCACTCACCCATGGATCCAACTGAGTGACTCTGGGCCAGTCGCAGCCTCTCAGCCCAGCCTACCTCACAGGGTTGTTGTGGGGATAAGAGTGAAAGCAGGAGAATGATGTAACCACTTTGAGTTCATTAAAAAATGAAAAAGGGCAGTATATATCTCAAATAAATAAACAAGTGATTTAAGACGATGTTAATCTCTTAGCAGTGTGCATATCCCTCATCAAAGCATCCCTTCGGAGTTTCCCCATGGAAACTTCAGTGCTGCTACTTCAGTGGTTCTAGTATTTGAACCAAGTTTAAAGACCACCTAATCCATCATATACAATGACATGACGCGACCCTGTTCAGGATTGCTTGATAGGGGGATTTGTTTCAAAAGGAATCATCTCAAGCAGCTTTTGAAGGATTAGCTCCTCGTGTGTGTATATATTAGCAGTAGCAAATGAATCCTTTTAAACAATAACAATTGCTTGGGATGACTTCAGATGTTCATCTGAAGCGATGGAAGAGGCAGAGTGAGTGACTTGTGCTTTTTCTGTGTGTGCACCTGGGTTGCAAAGTGGAGAGGAGGCATTGTAGAGAGACAGTCACAGCAGTCAAATGGAGAAATGGAAGCATGAGAAAGATTCCATTCCTGGAATCTTCATTTATCTTTATTCCTGGAATCTTTATTTATTTATTTACTTACTTATTTATCTTTTCTATTTATATCCTGCCTTTTTCCTACAAAGGACTCAAGGCAGCTTACATCATTCTCCTCCTCCATCTTATCCCCACAACAACAACCCTGTGAGGTAGGTTGGGCTGAGAGTCTGTGACTGGCCCAAAGTCACCCAGTTGGCTCCATGGCTGAGCGGGGACCCGAACCCAGATCACCTGAGTCCCAGTCCCATGCTCTTAACCACTGCACCACACTGGCTCTCCTTACTGGGTGTTAGATTCAACAGCTGTGTGTATTGCTTCCATCGCGAAACACACACTTTACATTTCTCTTCCCCATCTCCTCCCCAAGAACCATTGCATTCGTTACAAGTGGCTCTATGTTTCTGGTGTGTTAGGACACAAACACACCCTCCGTGGTGGCCACCCCAATGGAATAATTCATCCTTCTGAGCCTGCTTGTATTTTAAGCTCCCTTAAACTTGGCATCATGATGACTGGAGGTCTACCATAGAGCTTGCTTCTGCACTCGCCACTCTTGGCTGGTCCTTTCAGGTAATTCCTGCCCTGTGGAGCTCTGGATGTTGGCTCCCAGGTCCAAGTCTAGTTGTTCTATAGCTTGTCAAAGGACGAGGCTTCTGCATACAAATGTGAAAGGGCTATGATGACAATTTAAGTTGAATAACCTTGGCTGAAAGCGGGAGGATGTTTTGTGGAAAGGGTTTTTTGACTTGAAAGCCCAAATGGTTCCGAAATATTAACAATGCGGTATAGTGCAAGGCCATTCTTAGCTTCCTGAACACTGAGTCATGCAGCCTTCCACTCCCAGAAAGGAGGGAGTTGACCACCATTGGCAGGTCAACTTCCATGCTTTCATTTGATAGCTGGGCTAGAGATATGCATTCCTCACTCACAGAGGAAAGCAGACCTCCTCTGCTTTGCTGGGGACAAAAATGTGATGCAACATTATGGAAGTCCATGGAGCAGAGCCATCTGCATACAAGTGCGCTTTGTTCTGGGTAAGACCATGACTATGTAACTTAAGTATGCACTATCCAGGACATTCCTGGACTCAAGGGTTGGCCAAGGGTCCTTCCAGCCAGAGAAGGCAGTCTGCAGCTGTTCCCTCTTGATGGTTTTCTGTGTTAAGAAAACAACGGAAGAAGGAGAAGGAAGGAGAGGGAGAACATGGTGGTGGTGGTGGTGGAGGAGGAGGAGGAGGAGATGACAACAACGACGACGACAATAACAACAACAGGAGGGCCACAGGTAGAGGATGCTGCTGCTGGACCTCCTGCATGAATGAAGTAGGAGGACGAAGCTTCATCTGGAATCTCCCCAAATGCAGAGAGCTCGTTTCAAGACTTGATGCCAATTTGCCATTGCCTCTTCTTGCTGTCTCAGCCAGGTACTCAGGCTATGCTTGATTCTACTACAGCAGTACACCAACCCAGTGAGATGCCTTGTCCACTGAGCCCTAGCTGCTCACAATCCATGTAGGTTGGCTGAGACTAATGGCTCTAACATTTGGCATGCATGGCGTATGCATGACCCTTTAGGTCAATGGGACTTCAATTTGTTGTGGGAGAAAATATTTTATGTATGACTACATCTGGATCAAACCTACTTAAAATCAAGCTGCATTGTGTTATGTGGAAGAATTTCAGAGCATGAAAATTGGAATCCTTAAAGATTTGATGTCATCCTTGGAAAAGGAAAGGTTTATATGCGCAGGTGCCAAGTGGTTACACTTCCAAAACTTTAGAAGTTTTTGGACAGGATCTCAGTAACAGACTCCATCTCCCACATAATGACAAGTACAGTGAAGTGCTAAGATCGTTTATGCAGACACGACACTGGTTTGTCTGCTGCATCTGAATTTATATGCAATACCTTGAATTTTGTTTTGCCCTTCACAATGCAATGAGGAATGGGTAATTCTTTAACCTTAGTGAGGGCCTAGGCTTACTAAGGAAATGTGATGTATTATTAAGACCACAGCTGAAGAGACCACTTAAAAAGTTTAAGCATTTTACATTTTGAATGGGATGTCTGCAAAGAAATAGATTGAGTGGGTAAGGACATGGTGGAGATTGTGAATTTGGAGGAAGGATTTTCTCTGAAGAGTCCCAAACTCATGAATGGCAATAAGAATTAACTGGCAGTGGCAGGACCAATAACTGATTGCCTCAATTTTTATTTTTATTTTTGCAGATACATGCCAATTCTCTGTTCCATCATGTGGAAACTCATTCCATCAGTTTATTTGATGGGAAAGGAGTCAACACCCAACTTCATAGCTATTGTTATCTAGCTAACCTGCAGTGACTAGACACTTGGGTGCTGGCCTTTTCCTGATGCATGTGAAATCTTTACTGCGCCATCTGCATGATTGAGAATAAGTCAAGTGGACACCTGACATATTACCAACCTATCGAGAAATGTCTTGGATAGGAATATATGAAAAATTAGCTTCAATTAACTTTTGATCAGGAATTACCCAGTTTGGAAGACTGAATACAGACTTGGGTGCATTCTTGAAGTGCTTGATGTTTCTGAGTTTGTGATGTCATTTGTTGAGCCCCACAAATAAAACTGACAGCATGTTTACAGTTGAAAAATGCAGAGAGAAAAGAGTTTTATTTTTATTTTTATTGCATCCCACCTTTTTCCCTCTCAGAGAACTCAAAGTGGCTTGCATGTATCCTCTTCCTCGCAATTTTATCTTCACAACAACAGCCTTGTAAGGTAGGTTAGACAGAGAGTCTGTGATTTGCTTGAAATCACCCAGTGAGCTCTGTGACTGAGTGGGGACTGGACCCCAGAGCTCCTGAATGTCAATCTCTTTTCTACTACACCACACTGGCTCTTTCGAAAAATGTGCATAATCATGCTTTAAATCAATAGGAAAAGCATGGACAGTTGGTGCACACTTGAGGAAAAAAGGTTAACATCTGCATGGATTTTCTTGTGGAAAATCCCCAGCCCCCTCCCAAAGCTCACAGCGTCATGTGGACTCAAGTTGGAAGCAACTTTGAATTCAGACAGCTTTGATAAGATCAAGTTTTGTGGATTTGGTCCTGGATCAGGCCAAGATACTAATGGACAAAAAATCGAACAACTCAGAGACCCGTTACAAATAAAAGGCCTTGTCTAATTTAGAAAATAAATAACTGGTAAGTGAGAGATCTTGAAAGTACTGCAAGTCAGGAAGAGATACACTAGATAGAGATCTACTTTTTTGCTTTTTGGGTATGAACTTGGAATCTGCGATATTGCATATAAGGGCTGGTGTGCCATAGTTGGAAGTCCTCAGGTTCAGTCTTATCTTAGTCACAAACTCGTTTGGTAGATTAGCCAAGCCACTATTTCTTGACAAGATTCCATTTGCACTATGGAGGTAATAATTCTGGTCTGCTACAGGGCTGTTTGGAGTACACAAGCCATGTGGAAGCTAAGAGGCTTTGGGGAACAGGAGGGAAAATGGCCTTTTCTGAGCCTTTGCATCTCTAGATAAGTAGTACTATTAAAATCTACATGAAAGCATTTATATGCTTGAAACAAGCCCTTTAAATACTTAATATTATTGTTAAGTTCATAAGACTTCCATAATATAAGGTAGAAATGACCGTTTTTAATTTCTGCATTGACCAAATTTCTTTTCTTAATACAGGACTGCATGCTGCTTTAATTAATTTGGAGCAATTACTAAATTTAAAAGCTTTTACACAACTGTTTATTTTTGCCTAATGTTCATCAAATTTTCTGGAGTTTGAAGAGGACGTGATATGTTTAAGGGTGGGAAGAAACAATTAAAAGGGAGAAAGATAGCAGAAATTAATTCAAAGCTGATAATCCAATAACACCACTTTTCTTATCGCAATAGCTATTAAAATCTAGTTTAGGATATCTGCACTGTAATTTTTAATCACAGCCTGCTTGGATTATGGATGACTTCAAATTTGGCATGCAGACTGCAGCCTAGCTTAATCCAGAGAGAGGTATGGAATACATAAAAGCTGAAATTGACTAGTACAAATGGAGAAAACACGATGTAACAAGGAACTTTACCAAAATGAATAATCAGCATCTGAAAGGTTCCTTATGTTGTATAATTGGTTGTATTGCTTGCAGATATTCCTGGCCTTTTCTGATAATGGTGAGACTGAAGCAGAATATCTACCAGTTAAAAAGTACAAGAGAAGGGAAGAACGCTATTTTGGGTTGGAGGCAAATACCGAAAGCTACAGGGCTTTTGATGAATGGAGCCCTTGTTGTCCATTATGTGGCCACACACTTTTTTGTCCGACATATTTGCTGAAGTAAGTTTTACAGGGTTTTGGAATGCTTTGCAAACCTGTAAAACCTCTTCACTGATGGTAGAGAAGGATGGAGATGTGCAGAATTGGTAAATACGGCTGGAAGCAGATCAGATATCAGTTTAAACTTGTGTTGTTCTCCAATTTTGCTGTGCTCCTGATATTGGTCACAGTAGGAGAGGCACTAATAATCTCAAGACTGCGTATTGCAAGGCGCTCCATGTACAAGGAGCTCCTAACATTCATCTGGAAGTTATTCATCTTGCAGCTGGTGCAGAACTGCTGTTCAGGACTGACTACTTTTAGAATGCAACACCTTTGCTGGGGAACCTGCCTTGGTTGCCTATTTGCTGCTAGACTGTGTTTGAGGTTTTGCTATTGGTGGACTGCTGTTGAGGGGAGCGTCCTTGGCAAATGCCCAAACATGCTTTCCCTTCATGCTGGCCTGAAGGCACCACGTGACCAGAGCAGAAAACTGCAGGTCTCATTTGTTCTAAAGATCAACAGATTGGAGAAAAGCACCTTGGCACCTTCTTCAGTAAGATAAGCCAAATTTGCCCTATGCATCAACATGTTAAATGAAGGGTGCCCTCTGCCTGTGAAAGGAAGAAAATTCCCTTCCCTTCCTCAAATGTGGCTGAAGATGAGTGGGCCCCACAAAATGGTTCAAGAAATTCAATACTTTAACTGAAACAGTGAGGCGTGAGGACATAATTTTGAGTCCTCCATGCTGCAAGACAGCCTTCTTCTAGCTGGGATCTTCCAAATGTTGTGAACTATAGCTTCTACCAGTTCTAACCGTATGACCAACATTTAGGGATGATGAAAGCTGTAATTCAACTTTTCTAGAGGGTGCAACCGGTTGGAGAAGCCTGGTAAAGTCATGTCAGAAAGAACAATTGATTCTTGTCTCCAGGCTTCTCTAGTGATCTTGCCTTAAATTCTGAAAACTTACTTCCTT
>JAIXND010000789.1:2292068-2339265 GCA_023646645.1 Varanus salvator macromaculatus | reverse complement strand
GTGAACCCAACAAGACCCAATAAAATCAACCAGTATCACACAGGGGAAAATTATCACACTGGTAAATAACATTTTGTGCAAAGCAGCAAAACAAAGTGAAAGGGATTACATGTTAACTAGTGACCCTTGGCAGGGTCATTCTGGCAAGAAGCAAGCTCTAGTAGGCTTCTCCTTGCACCTTTGTGACCTACAGGCTCTGTGTATTTTGCATGAAGAATTATGCAATTTTCAGGTAGTAATTACTAGTGTTCCTGAGCATTTATCTCAGCTTGACTCACTTTCTGGCCAGGGCCAAGTGTGGGAAAAACATCTGGTGAGAACAAGAAAGCCTGATTCTGGCTTATTTTTGCATCTGCAATCCAGGCACCTGAGATCCTTTAGGGATGGGAGAAATTTTCATGACATTCTTGATAAGAATTTATCTGCATTTGCAACACTATCCTGATTGTTGTTTATTTTACTTATTAAAAGCTTTTCTATTTCATCCGCTACAGAATGACTCCGGACAGCTTACAATAAATAAACGACCACCTTTGTTGTCCTTCTCTAAACCTGTTCTAATTTATCTGAGCTCTTTTTAATGTGTAGCATTCAGAAATAAACACTGTAGATTTGTCTGATTTCATTGGGATGAGTTGGACCAAGGGGCAAGGCAAAGGGGCAACCAAACTCACACAGAGGCACTTTGGAGAACAATTCACCCAGTCCAGGGGTCCTCAAACTTTTTCAACAGGGGGCCAGTTGAAAGGTGCCAGCAGTGGGCGCGGCCCGCCAAGGCGGTGCCGGCAGGGGTGGGGTGGGGGGCGTGAGGGAGCAGGGGGCACACTCGGCCAGGCAGGGCAGGTGCACGGGGTGAGGCAGCGGCTTGCTCGCGTGGAGATGGTTTTCTCCAAGCGAGTCCAAAACCAACTCCCCACCAGCACGCTGGCTCCTCACTGCATGCCTGCGCACACGTTCACACACAGCAAGTCTAAACCTCTGAGGCAGACTGGATAAAGGGGCATGGCAGGCCTGGCTCTCTACATTCTCCCCGTTACCATCTTCGCCATGGCTTCTCCAGCTTCCCTGACCGAAGACTGTTATCTTATCATCGTTCCTATGGAAACACCATAGAGACTTCTGACAAGAGCAGCCACAGAAGTGGCCGCTTCTAGCCTTTGATCTCTACGGCCCTCAGTACCCTAGTAACTGATGCTTCACTGTTCACTTTATTCTTTGTTCACAGGGAGGTGTGTTTGTCTCCCTGTTTACCTTTGGAATGGAGACAGCACAAAAATGCGCAGGGGGAATGGGGAATTGCACTGAAACTGTTTATTTTCATATAGTGAAAATCTCAGCTGGAGTGGCTGAGAAGCACCACAGAGATGCAGGTATACTGAGAAGGGGAAGAACCCGCCTCAGAACTGCAGAAGACCAATCAGAAAGAGGCTGCCATAGACCATAGGCAAGCACAGAGATTTCATTGGCAGGGGCTGCAACATGAGAGAGGTCACTAGGAGGGTGAACCAGGCAACGTGGTAACCACCCTGCCTGGGTTACCATGTAAGCGTTGGACTGGTATGTCCATGAACCATGGAGACAATGCAGGGTTATTGCCATGTTGTGTGAACCTCACTATCTCAGAATGGGTCGTGTGTACTTAAATATTGTATCTCATTTACATACTTTAAAAATTAAAAAAAATGCAGAAACGGCTCTACTTTATTAAAAAAATAAAACAAACCCAACAGAGCAAGCTACCAAATGAAGACTCTTAAAGCTACGTGGCCTCCGGGGCAACATCCCTTCCCCTCAATTCAGTCACTCCTGGGAGCCTGCAACTATCTCCCCCATTTGTACTTGTCAAAGCCAATGCAATTTGAGCTCTGGCATTCAGTTCCCACTTTTGCTTTGGAGATCCCAGTTTAATCTTTGTGTTATGAAAAAATGCTGGGCAGGAGGTGGGGAGGGACGAGAACTCCCCCGAAGTGCTAGCCCTCTTTCCTTGTTCAAAAGAAGCCTCAAAATGTAGTCACAACTGCAGTTAGCACTTTAAAAACACCCACAGCATGAGAATCATTCAGGTCTTCTGTACAACTTAAATGGAAGCAGAACATCACCTACAATGAAAGCAGGAATTCCCAAAGTTTTGGGGCATATTTGGAGTGAAATCCCACCCTTGGGAATAAAATCTTGCCACAGTGGGAAGATTTCATCATGGCTGCTCATGGGATGAGCCCTACCAGAGTGGGTCCCTCCAAGCACTCTCAGGGTTGCTCTTGTGCTTGGAGCAGTCTTCCAAAGTGAGCTTCACCAAGGAGAGATCGGCAAACATCCATGGTTCCAGAAGTAGCAAGCTTCTTCGGCTTCAGTTGCAGCTGCCCAAACAGCAGCTGCCCTTGGCATGGCAGAGCAACACCGCTTGCGCAGAGATCCCACAGGGCCTGTCACGACCAGCCTTCTTTGACATCTGGTGAGGCCATCCAAAGGGAGGCTGCATCCGACACAGGAACACACACATTGCATACGGTTAGATTCCTGGTGACCATCCTGTGAGCACTGAGCACATCTGAGCTGCTGTGAAGCAGAGGGTCACAACAATGATCCAGGGTTGGGAAACACTGCCCTGGGAGGAGATTGAGAGAACTGGGCATGTTCAGCCTTGCGAAGAGAAGACTTGGGGTGGGGGACATGATACCCCTCTACAAGTACCTCAAAGGCTGTCACAAAGAGGAAGGTCAAAATCTCTTCTTGCTGATGCCAGAGTGTAGGACACAGAATAATCAATTCAAGGTGTGACAACCCAGATTCAGGCTGGACATCAGGAAAAGCTTCCTCACTGTCAGAGCAATACAGCAGTGGAACAAGCTGCCTGCAGAGGTGGTGGGCTCTCCCACACTGGAGACATTCAAAAAGAAACTGGAGAGCCATCTGAGTGAGATGGTGTAACGTGGAGACCTGCAACAGCAGGGGGTTGGACTGGATGGCCTTCATGGCCCCTTCCAACTCTTCTATTCTATGATTCTATGAAGCAGCCCAGTCTAGAGAGCAGAGTCCATGGAATCTGATGGACTTCCTCCCCAGTACAGATTCCTCATGCATCCCTTCCATGTTGTGCAAATCCACCTAAAGTGCAATTCCATCCAACGGGTCCTTAATTCTAAATCACCTTGTAAATCTCCCAGATTCATTCTAATACATCACAGTGTCAAGGGAAATACAGTGGTGCCTTGGCTCACGAACTTAATCCGTTCCAGGACCCAAGTCCAATTTCCCCATAGGTTCAGTGTAAATAAGGTTAATCCATTCTGTAACCATTTTTTAAATCAAAACAAAGTGACAAAGAACAACCGCAATCACAGCCATCTCCCCTCCCCCCAGCACGATCGCAGCCATCTCCCCCTGAGCACAACCGCGATTGCGCCCGTCTTCCCTGCATGAGCACGACCACGATTGCGGCCATAGATGGGCACGATCATGGGTGTACTTGGGCAGGGAAGACAGGCGCAATCGCAGCCATCTCTCCCTTCCCAGCATGATCATGGCCATCTCCCCCCCACCCTGAGCATGACCACAACCGTGCCCATCTTCCCTGCATGAGCGTGACTGTGATGGCGGTCATCTCCCTCCCCTCCCCACAGCAGACAGGCGTGATCGCAATTGTCACCCGATATGGAGTTCATGACCTGAGGCAAAATTTTTCTGAAATGTCTGTTCACGACCCAATTTGGTCATGAACTGAGGCGTTCATGAGCTGAGGCACCACTGTATGTCACATGTCAACTAGGAAGGAGGTCTTCTTTGTAGTGGCACCCTAACTGTGAAATACTCATTCCAGCCCAAGGTACGATTGGTGCTGACTTTGCAAGCCAAGCATTTTAGCATCGTGCCAAAGCACTGTCATTTCACCAGGGAGTTGAACTGGAGATGCATTGGCCTACCTGTTCTGCCTCTCAACTGGTTTTTGTTCATTTATTTCAAGAGGATCTTGCTTTACCATTTGCTTTATTTCTTTATAATTGGTTTTGGTCTTTCTCACTGTATACTGCCCCAGAATCTGCAAGAATGAAAAGCAGCTTAAAAAGATTTTCAATACATTACTATTACTGCATTGCATTTCTATCTTGCCTTTCTTCCTCTTGCAAAGAATCCAAGGTGACTTGCATATCCTCCTCTATTTTATCTTTACATCAGTAAATCTGTGAGGTAGGTTAGGTTGAGAGTGAAGGACTCAGCCAAACTCACCCAAGGAGGGTCAGGTCTGAGCAGGGACTAGAACCCGGATCTTCTGATTCTCAGTCTGACATTCTAGCTGCAGCACCACACTGGATCTCAGAAAGAAAAAAATAAATTGGGAAGCTGATGGAGATGCATGCATTGTCATAAGCTGCCTTGTGGAAAAGGAGCTTTTCCTGGCCATGCAATTGCACAGTAAAAAAAAAAAACAAAGCAAAGCAAAGCAAAACCAAAACGTTGTACTAAGTCAATGCATTTTTGTTTTTATCCATCTATTTTTTTGGTTGTTAGTACACTATTCTCCCGGGCTGCCTCATTCATAGAGTTTCAGAATAGAACCCAAGAAGTGGCCCATATTCAATTTCAGATCTAACATCCTGTGCAACACCTGCATTTAGCCCCTTCCAGCCCAAACACATATGCAGAACCCACATACTTGAACCCCTGAGCTGACAAGCCAAAATGCCCACCCCCCGTTCCTCTTTAAGGTTCACGCTAGGCTTCAGCTCTTCTGTATACAAGGCCTCCCGAATCTGGTGCAAATCTGATTCATTTGCCAAAATAAATGTCCTGGCTTTCATTATTTTGCCCACATGTTCTCCCCTTGCATGCGGCACCCAAGGTTTTATTTCTGCTGCAGTTATGCCAAGAATCCGCCAGATGTTCTTTTATGGAAAGCATGAGCCCATCTCTCCCCCACAACGTGCTGAATGTTCCCCCAACTCCGTTTTAGACACTGTGACTGTTTCCCCTTCGGGCTCCTTCATTTTCCCTGCACGGTGAACAGTATTTCATTGTGCATTTTGAATCCTACTTCTGTGATCTAAGTAAGATCTGTTTTAAGTCAGGAGGTGGTGTATACTAATTTTGTTTACCCCAGTCATCTTAGACACAAAGGTCTTCTTGACAGCCTGGAAAATTGATCAATTAAAAAAAGAGAATTCTGGACACCAGGACTCCATTGTGAGTTGTGATTGAGACCCCGTTTTCATAGCTGGAAGATCATAGCCATTCTTACCCACTAGATCTTCAGGTTTTGTTTCTTCAGATTTTTTTAAGAAAGTAGAAAGCGCTGAATGTTGGACATTGAATTTTTGATGGACAAGAGGGACTTGCAACATGATGGCTTAGAACAGAAGCATCAAGAAAAATAGTGTGTCAATCCGTTCACCCATGGGATATGGCGCAGACTGCAATAATTCGAGCCATAAGCATCTCTACCCAAGAACATGTTGAAACACCTTTGAGAAAAGCTTTCTTCACTGGACGCATTTCCACATTTTGCATCCATAGTAAGCCTTGAATGTGTCCATCTTGATCTTGCCTAACCAAAGCTCTGCCTGACAATGGGGAAAGGAAGCTCTGCTGAGACACTGGCTCCTTTTGGGAACTCCTCTCCCCGGTTTGAACCACAAGCTGCTCTTGGTGTGTTTTAGCTGAAGAGCAGGCCTTGAATAAGGTGCTGCTTTCAGTAATTAATTAACACACTTGTACGGAGTGTTTGCCATGCTGTTTGTTTTTACCGTTGTGGTCTTCAGAATATAGTCTCTTTACTCAATGGCTTCTGTATGGCTAGCCTTTTACAGTATTTAATTCAAGAGTATAATGTTAGAAGATAAATACATCACATCTCCCACCCAAACTTTTGAGCAGAAGCCCCCAAAGGCCACTTGAACAACAAAGAACAATTCATTGCCCTGTTATTACTGCAATCATAATAAGAGGGAAATAATATAGGTCAGCTAATTATGTAATCTAGAACTATAAAAAGTAACAGAGGAAAGGCAAAAGATGGAAAAGAGATGTACACACAGATGCATTTGGCTGTAAAAATATTTTTCTTCTAACCAAGCCTGAGGTCACCATCAGATAAAAATAAGATGTTAATAGATTTTTTTAAAGGTAAACATCCTTTACATGCAGTGATGACCTTCAGTTAACCTTGACAATTTAAAATACAGGAGCCTTTTGCACATTATGTTCTAGAAAATGGGAAATGCTGGTGAAGAGGATGTTAAGCTAAGTGAGCAGGAAGGTTAACGCAAGCCACTTCTTTTCATTTGCTAAGACAGCTGAAGACTTATAGCCGTGACCCGGTTTGTCCTTTAATTCTAATGTCTCTATATTACTCAAATACTTCCAATATGATATTTATTTCTGTTGAGTGCATGTGAAGCTGCTGAACGTTGTGTTAGCTGCCATGGCAAGGCTTGGCATGGGGAAGCTCACCTGCACTTTATGTGACTGAGATCTATCGCAGCAAGCATGGAAGCATCTCGTCAAATAAATGAATGAATGAATAAATAAATAAATAAATAAATAAATAGCATTTCCCTTTTTATTTTGTTTATCTTTTTATCAAAAAACAACCGCCTTTCTCTTTTGATAGATTATAGTCTGATTCCACAAAGGGTGAAGTATTTCCGCCACCAATGCACTTCCAGCACTGCATTCATCTGCTTGGATCAATCAGTTCAGTTTTTATTATGGAATTCTCCTTTCATTAAGAAACATGGGACAGTGGTAGAGTTAGGTATTGTGGATTTAATTGTGGGAGGGGACATGCATGTGACTTCAATTGTGAAGCACAGATTTACTGAGGGGTGAGCAACATTTTATCATAGAAAAGGATAACATTCAAAAGCAAAATAATAATAAAATCAACACTTGTAACCATGTGTATGCCTTGACAGTAACCCTATTAAATATAATGTTTAAAAAAATAAGAAAGGAGGCTGGAGTGAGCCAGGATAGCCTTCCATATCCAGTTCTAGGCTTGTTGGAGACTGTTCCCATCCCCTACCATATTCAGGGTGCTTGTTTCAGGAACCAGCTAGGATTTCGGACTTCATCCCGCAAGTCTCTCTTCATCCTCTCTGCATCATTGCCTAGGGCAGGGGTCGGCAACCCGTGGCTCTGGAGCTGCATGTGGCTCTTGAATCCCTCTGTGGCAGCTCCAGAGCCCAAAATACACGTCACACCCACCGATCTGTGACCGCAAGTTACAAAATACCAAGAGGTGATGATGAGGCCTCCACTCAGGAATGCTGCCCTAGCAGGTCAAGTAAATTGCAACATTGCAGGGGAAGAGTGGAACAAGCTTCCTGCAGGCTCTCATGTTACAAGAAATGCTGCTGAAAAGATTCTCTTTGTCCCAATGTAATCTCCTTCCTCTGAACGATAAAAGCTGCGCTTGGGACCTGTCACAATTCACATCACTTGACTGTTTATCTGCTAATCAGTCACTAAACACACCTATATCTGCGACTTCCCCTGGTAGGTCAACCATGGATAAATCGAAGAAAATAAAAGTTTCTGAAGAAAACCAAATGTTTAGTGATATGTGGGTAGATTCATTTGCTTTTACTGCTGACGAACTTATGGGGTTTGCTGTTTAATGCATGCAGCCCTTTAGCACTGACTTTGACTCTTCAGGAATCTGTTCTCCTATTCAAAATATATGAAAGGAGTCCTACTAGTTTATAATGTAAGATTAAAAATAACAGTTTTTAGTGACTGAAAGCAGCTCAATCATAATGAAGATATACATAGCATTAAGGTAAAAAATATATATGCAGTGTTATCTTCATTTTAGATGTCAAAAGGGTTTTGTGGTTCTCAGTGTTTTCTTTTGTGTGGGAAATGGGTCCAAATGTCTTTTTGAGTGTTAATGGTTGCCGACCCCTGGCCTAGGGGAAAGACACACTTTTTTTTTATTGGCACATATTCCTGCTCTTGGGTTCTACCTTCAGTCAGTTTCCATAGTGACAAAGAGTGAGGATTTTTCAACAAGCCATAAGGTGAAAAGACTCTGGAATACTCTTGGTCCTTCCAGATGGAGGGCTCCTTACATCAGTAGTCTGAAGGCATTGTGCAGAAATTTCATCTGGAAGAAGCAGTGGTAAATTATGAATGAAAGACCTTCTAGTTAACACATAAAATACATGAACAAGGCAGGGCGATGGCACTATAAAAGCCTTCTCTGAAAGCAGCCTTGTTTTGAAGCTTTTGGGATTAACCACCATCTCTGGCAGGCTTTGCTCTTCTAACATGTTTTTCTGCAGCTTCATGAGCAAAACTCAAATTTCAGTGTAACTTCTGCTTTTTCACAAACCTTCTTCTTAGCTGTAATCAAACCTAAGTGCATACTTGAATTACCCCATTCACGCTAGATGCTGCCCTTTTCCTTCCTCGTGCTACATCCTTCCCCCTTTCTTCATTCCTTCATTTCAAAATATGGAAGATAAACTAAGTGAGAGGTGGAGACACCTAACACATGACACATGGCATGCATTGATGGAGCTGTTCAAATAAGTTTTTTTAATAAGTTTGATGTACTAAATACTTGTTTCCAAGGCAGATGATTAATAGCTAACATGTATTTAATCAACAGAGAGCCAGGTGTGTTTTGTTTTTTAAACCACGGAACATTTTTTAAAAAATGTAAGTATTTAAAGATAAATAAGTGAGAGCTGGTGCAGCATTGTGGTTCGAGTGCTGGACTGGGTTTGGGAGACCCAGGTTTTAGTACCCATTCAATCATTAAACTCAGTGGGTAATTTTGGGCCTGTCACTGACATGGTTCACCCTTTTCAACAATCTGTGATTTAATTAACTCATGTTTATTGCCTTACCCAGAGTTAATTTAGCTGCCAAATGATTAGGCAAACTACTGGTTGTTGGTCATTTATTGGGTTTCTTGGTTCACACCCTGTCCACCTGCTCCCTTCCTTTATCCAAAATGTCTTTTCAGCACTGAAGGTTTCACATGGCTTGTTTTACTATAATTTTACCTTTCTTACCTATCATCAATATAGCTTTAAGAAACAATTCATGAATAACCCACAATTTTGGGTTTGCACATAACAATGACCCATGGTTTAAACAAGTTCACAATTCAACCCAGAGTCAATAATTAATGCTGAACAATCCATAGTTCTGGGTTGTCATTACATGTCATTACAGGTTGTTCTTCTGTATAACCTAGGTCACTGACTCCTAACCCAGCCTACCACACAGGGTTGCTGTGAGGCGGAGAGGAAGAGGACCATGTAGGCCACCTTGGGCTTCCTGAAGAAAAAAGGAGGGCTTTACATGTAATAAATCAATAAATAAATACAATCAAGCTAGAATAATGTTTAATATCAAGTCCCCAAACAGTCATGGAGTGTGTCAGAAGTCACAGGAAATCGCCATATACTCGCGGGGTTCAGACAGTGTGACAAGCAAGTCATGGTAGGGGGCTTTTTTAAACACCATTATTGGTCTGTCATGCCGTCTGAACCCAGGCATGGTATCTCACCATGCTAAGTTTGGGCTTTAGAAACCATGATAAGAAACAACAACTTGTTCTATAGTTTCTCTGTACCGCCATGGCTTGCCAAGTTGTCTGAACACAGGAGCATGGTTTCCACAGTCCTGGTATGCAACCATCAGAGTCCTCTGGAAAGAGCAGCAATGCTGAGGCCATTCTAGTCATCTTGCCTCAGGCCAGTGAGAAGGAAGCAGGGACTGTAGTAGGGAGTGGTGCACTTTGGCACTGAATTTCATGTATGGTGGTTGATGGGATACATTCCAACAGCAGGAGGACTGAACAGGGAGGATAGGAACCATGGTAACATAGAAACCACTTGGTCCTCTGTCAGTCGTGAACTATGAACCGTGGCAACCATGCAGGTCCACTTATCATGCTGTGTGAACCCAACCACTGAAATGGCATGCTTGGCCCATCTTTCTCAGTGGTATCCGCACTGTCTATACTGACTGGTGTAGGTGTTTCCGACATGAGTCTTTTCTAGGTCCACCTTGAAATGCCAGGGACTTAAAACTGTGACCCTCTGCTTGCCAGGCATGTGCCTCTGCCCCAGAGCTGTGAAATCTCCCGCTCAGCAGAGATCTCTGCTGTGAACTCACAAGATGGCCTCAGCCAGCCCAGGTTCTCTTCATCTTCTCTGATCCATGGGGATAATAGCACCCGCTTGCCTTGCTTTTCAATGTAAGAATCATAAGACAATATAAATAGGAAGTGCTCTGAGCACTCAGAAGCCCTATATTACATGGTGCATGCTGAAAGTATTTTGCAGGCTGATGCCTACAATGGAATCTTTCTGGCTCCAGAAGGAGCTGAAGTCCCTCCTATTTTCCAAGGCATGCTAGTTTGGTTTTTACTTATATATTTTATATAGTCGTTTCAAACATTTATAGTGCACCTTATGATGCTTTTTGTGGTTTTAACTGTTGTGAACCAGCCAGAGAGCTTTGGCTATTGGACAGTATGGAAACACAATATTTGGATAGGTATATTTTTATGAAATGTCTTATGCCTTCCAGGCCCTCCAGATGGGCAGGACTACCAAAAAGAAAAGGAAAAGGAAAAAAAAAAAAACCTCCAATACACACAGAGAGAGTTGCTTTTTTCTCTCTGGTTAAAAATATGCTAAGCAACAATACACAGCTGTAAGCATAAATATATAAATATACAATGGAGTGCTGGTAGAATTCCATTCCAGCTGCACAAAGACCTTTTCAAGTCTACACATGATAAGATTCAAAGACCTTGGGAAAATTCTTTTAACTGAACTTTGAGTTGATGCCAAGTTGAAAGCTTCCTGTTCA
This sequence comes from Varanus salvator macromaculatus, assembly GCA_023646645.1. Taxonomy (NCBI): domain Eukaryota; kingdom Metazoa; phylum Chordata; class Lepidosauria; order Squamata; family Varanidae; genus Varanus; species Varanus salvator. The sequence continues at coordinate 2,328,435 of JAIXND010000789.1, read as the reverse complement.
TTCCATGATAACAAGAAAACTTCTGGTCACCAAAACACCTTCCTAAAAGTACATATATTCTCACTCCGTGTTCCCATGTTTGGCTGGGAGATGCTGAGAATACATCTGGATGGCACCAGGCTTGAGAAGCTTGCTTTGAAGGTGAATATCAATAGATGGTTAAGAATCTGAAGCAGACCTTAGTGACAACATGCAAATCTAGGGAACAAAGAAGCAGCAAAGAAATAGCCCCTTGTTGCTGCTGTCACAGGAAGACTGTGAGGTGGGTCAGAGGTTTTTCGGGACTGGCGGAATGAAGGGTAACATGTTTGGGTTTGAGAGAAAGCAAAGGGACTGTAACGGATGAGTCTTCTGTTTGCAAGCTCTCTTGACAGGCCTGGGAGCAGTGAGTGCTCTGTTTCTGAGCACTTCACAGCAACATTCCTCCTTCCCTTTCCTTCTAAGATAGTAAATCCATTGACCTGCGGCATTTGAAAAAAGAAAATGGCTTTGGGAGAAGTCGCTTTGGGCTTTTCTACATGAGATTGTTAATTGGAGGTTCATCTGTTGTATTGATTTTTGCTTTAATCATAGAACTGAGATCCTAACACTACACGCAGAACATAACCTTGGGTGCTCCATAACCTTTAGGTACCATTGCAGAGTAGCACAAACACACCAGGGGGAATCATGCTTTCCTTCCCTTTGACAAATAGATTTTCCCTGCTCTAAGTCCCACCACTGGTCTGGTTAGACACAAAGCTTTCCCACTTGATTTATGGATTGTACACTTCTGAGTCCTTGCCCACAGGTGTTTACAGACTCTGGACAACATTCTGTACTCCAAGTTCATTTCTGCTTTTTTCAGAGCACTTTCCTGTTCTGATCTGTTCTGTTCTGTTCTGGGTTTTTTTTTAGAAGAGGGGAAACAGGGTATTATATTAGAATGGGGGAAATGATGCTATTTTTCTCTGTAAGGTCTAGCTATTCAGCCATAGCACAGCTCCACCTACAGTTTATAAGCAGCAACACAGGAAAGGAGAAAGTCTTTGTTCAGAAGTTGAATCTGAATGCTCTAAAATGCCTCATTCTGAAGGTAGCTGCCACAATTAATATTGTCCTATAGAAAAGCCCAAAAACATGAAACTGGAAGCTTGTTATTGTCTAAAGAACCTGTAAACAAGCATTTATAAACACAATAAATGCCTCCCATAGGAAAACCCTTTGACCAGCTAATGTTAACACAAGGAAGGGCTTTTCTTCCTGGAGTGTAATAAAAGGTAGCTCTTCAGTCCCAAGCCCTACTCTGATTGACATAAAATGGTTTCCAAGCACAAGTGTGGCTGTTAAAAGATTAATTTTAATGGCTGAAGATAAAAAATCTCACTGCTCCCAGATATATTGTAAATCAGTTGAATAACAGGTTTTAAAAATAGCTAAACATAAAAACCACATACAGGGCTAAATAAACAGTTGCTTTATGAAAAGGTAAGTGGTGAATTTCATTCCATTTGGTGAATTTTATGCAAAAGGTTCAGATGGGAATCCTCAAAAATGTGCTTGTTGCTCCATTCATCTTAAATTATGCTGCATTTCAGTTAGTTTTATACACATGGTCCTGTTTTGACCTTGTACCTTCTTAGTAGTATGTTTTTCTAGAATGTGAAAGAAAGGAGTTTGTGCACATCATGAAGCCTATGCCTTATATGATTCATTTCACATTTGCCCATGGTCTTCTACCTTTACTGGTTCCCCCTTTCCTATAAAAAGGTTGTGTTGGTTCTCTTTGCTCTAATCTTAGACTTTGAGGTTCTTTTTTATACATATCCTATTCAAAGAATACTACTTAGCCTACCTGCCACCTTGAATTAAAGACTTGTGAAACCTACCTGGCATTGACTTAGTGCTGATATTCCACAACAGTTAAGACAAGCACTTAACTATGTTGGTAATAAATCCATAAATGCAGGACAACTTGGCCTGTTCTGAACCCAGGGGCACAGCTGGGCCCCTTCTGGCCTTTATATCAAAAACGCACTTTGGTGATGGAGAGTGAGGGTCGTCAAAGGAAGAGGAAAGAAACAAAGTTGTCAGTCTTGGCATGCTGCCTTTGAATTGCTGAGCAGCTTTGTCAGTAGTGAATGAAGACCGAAGGGCTGATCTAAGGAAAAGAGTGACTGTATTGATCCAAATGCAGTAAAAGATGGAAAAGAGAACCAGTCGCAATTCCATGGAGAAAGTGTTAGCTGAAATGAACATCATTTCAAAAATGATTGCAGGAATGGGGTGAAAGGGAAGCAGTAACCAGATGAAAGAGAGAGGTCGGGTTCATACATAACACTCACCTGTAGTTTATTTTACCCATGGGTTTTTGTCCTACCTCGGTTTTGTCTGGAAGAAATTTGAACATACCTTGGGTTGTTTGGTCCCTCCTGCATTGCCTGTCTACCACCCTGAGTGTTTGTGTGAAACTGCAGTACTAGCACACAAGAGCAACTGGCCTTTTTTTTCCTTACCACTCATGGTCACCACTCTTGAAATAACCCATGAATACTCAGAGTTCTGGATTCACATATAATTAGAGCCTATGGATTAATCAATCCAGAATTCAGAATTTGGAAACATGGTTTGCTAGAACAGCTGGATTCACACACTACAACACACTATAACAAGGTTAAACAATCATGGGTTAGTGTTATGTGCAGATCAGATCTTAGTCTAAATGAAAACCTGTGTGAGGAAATTGTTCTGGACCAGGTCACAGTGTATCATCACATCCCAAAGGCTCAAGAAGATAGACAAGATTGAATGGACCTCATGATCCTAATTGTACCCATCACTACAACAAAGCGGGAAAGAAGTTTAAAATTCATTTTCAATCCCTTTCCTTCTAATAAAACCCTCTTTCCGGGTGACTAGAGCGCACTCCTTGGTGCCTCAGCCTCCTGGTCCGAACCTTTATTTATTCATTCATTCATTTATACACTGTTCATTCAGTAAAGAGTTCTCTGAACGGTGTACAACCAGAATAAAAGCTATAAAAAACATAACATCACACAAATGACTTTGGTGTCAATAAGACATCAATGTCCCTCAAAATTCAATACACCACAGACACAATTAATGTGATGGTGGTGGTGGTTGTGGTGGTGATGATGATACCCATCACCAAAATAATAATTAATCCACAGACCAGTACAGAATCACATAGTCATATTTAATGATTAAAATACTGGGATTAAAATACTGGGAAGATTAAAAGACAAAAAGCAGAAAAGGTCAGTGCCAGGTGCACCTCTCAGAAGAGCTGATTCCACAGACAGGGAGCCACAACTGAGAAGGGCTTTCCCCTCGTGGGCACCTCCCTTGCATCTTTTAAAGGTGGCTCCCAGAGAAGGACCTCTGTAGATGATTTTAGGGTTTGGATAGTTGCTTATGGGAAGAGGCATTCCTTTTGGCCTCTAGGCCCTACACTGTTTATGGCTTTATATGTAAGGACCTTAAAGTGGCCCTGGACTTCAGCTGGGGCCAATGAAGATGATAGAGGACTGGGCTTATGTTTTCTTGCCTGCCCATCCCTGTCAAAAGATGAGCTGCTCCGTCTTGTACCAGTTGACGTCCCCAGACCATTTTCAAGGGTAGCCCCACTTGAAGCACATTACAGTAGTCCAAACTTGCAGTCACCAGGGTGTGGATTTTCATTGCTAGCTTCTGCCCATCCACATAAGGACATAGTTGGTATATCAACTGAACTTGATAGAATGAGCTCCTGGCAGATGCTGTCTGGGACTGACGAGATAATTCTGGGTCCAGGAGCACCCCCAAGCTCTGTACTCTGCCCTTTCAGGGGGGTGCAAGCACATCCAGGATAGGGCAAAAGTCCTCCTGCTGGACAAAGGCCCCACCTACCAAGAGCACCTCCATCCTGTCTTCAATTTATTAGCTGTCATCCCGTCCATCACCCCACTCAGACACTGGTTCAGAGTCCTCACTGCCTTACCTGGATTAGGTGTGAAGGAGAGGTAGAGCTGAATGTCATCAGCCTACTGGTGACACTTCAGCCCAAACCTCTGGATGGCCTCTCCCAGGAGTTTCATGTAGAGGCTAAACAGCATGAGGGGTAGGGGTAGGGGTAGGGTTAGGTGCTATCTCCCAGTGCCACCTTCTGGAATCAGCTGGTCAGACAGGAGTGGAACCACTGCAAAGTAATGCCTCCAGCTCTCGACCCAATCAGCCTACCCAGAAGGATACCATGCTTGATGGCATTGAAAACCACTGAGAGGTCCAGGAGAACCAACAGGGATGCACTTCCCCTGTCCTCCTCCCAGCAAAGGTCATCCCACAGGGCAACCAAGGCAGTGTCAGCCCCAAAAACCAGGTCTGAAACCAGATTGAAATGGAGCAAGCTGGTCTGCTTCTTTCAAGAGTACCTGGAACTGTGCAGCCACCAGCCACTTGAGCACCTTAACCAAAAGGAGGGTGTTGGCCACAGGCCTACAGCTGTTGACACTCCTGGGTCCAGACTTGCCTTCTTCAGGAGGGGTTTGATCACTGCCTCCCTTAATGGAGCTGGAAGCAGCCCCACCTTCAGAGAGGCATAAACACTCACCAAGACTCAGGAGTGCTTGGGCTTCAGTGAGCAGCCATGAGAAAGAGAGGCCAAGAATGGAGGTGATAGACCAAACTTGTCCAAATATCTTGTCTACAGCATCAGGTCTCAATGACTGAAGCTCATTGAGCTTTATTAATAGATTTATTAATAAAACTTAATAAATAATAATGAATTATTAGTAATACATAAAACTTAAGTTAAATGATTAAAATAGAGTTAAAATAAAATAACAAAGCTTAATGTTTCAATAATTGAAAATTATAGGACCAGATGGTGCTCTAGATGCCCCTGTTAAAGGGACTAGAGTGACTTTATCCTCAAAGTGCTGTGCAAATTCATTGCAGTGGGCTAACAAGGGTTCTAACTGGTCCTCCTTAGGGCCCCGCACATAAAAGGCCATGAACCACTCAGAATAGCTCTGCTGGACAGCTCCACGAGGGCACAATGTTGGTGGGGAAGAACGCTTTCTCTGCTGCCTTCACTGCCATGGAGTGGGCACAATAGCAAACTCTTCACCATGTTCAGTCAGGTTCCGCTCAAGTTTTCCTCCACCTGCGCCCTAGCCATCTTCCCAGTTGCTTCATTGCCTGCCGTTCTGCTCTATACCACATAGGCTCTGCACATGGGGAGAGGGCGCTTAGGTGTGATCGTGTCAACCACCCAGTCACTTCCACATTCCTTTACCCATCTCTATCTTGCACACCTTTGTATAGAACAATGCAAGTTGTTCACTTGAGTTCCTTATGGAAAACACCAGGAGCTCATCTCTTGAAGTCCACTATCACCTCTACTGTTTGGCCAAGTCCCACAACACCGGGGCATTTGCAGTTGCTCCAGCTCCTCCTTCCCCTCAATATGCCTTGTCCTTTCACTTGGCTTTAAAATGAGAATTGAATGAAGTGCTAACCTTTTGCTTCTGAAGTTTTTAGGGCATGGTTTTTCAGCATTACTACAGGGTAAAGAAACCAATGCTTGCTTATTTCTAAGTAACCTCACCCTGTTAGTGTACTGAATTCAGCACATTTCATAGCTGTGATTATTACTGCTGTGTAAGTATAACAACAAAAACACAAAATAATTTCCTGTAAGCCATCAATACATTTTGATTTTAACAGGGAAATATACATAGAATAATAGTGTGGTTTCTATTCTCTTTCACACTAACTTTTATCCTACCATTATTATAAACTGTTAAATGGTGTATCAAGGGTGTATGAAAACATTTATAAGTTTGATACACCAAGCTTGTGGAATGGGGGCCATTGAACAAACTATAAGCCGGATTCTTAATAAAGTCAACTCATTTCCACATAGAATTAAATTTGGGCATGACTAACTCCCCAGAAATCTTATCTTGAAATCCTGAAAAAATAATAGTTGTGTGAATTCAGCATCCCACTGAATACAGTTCACCTCGTGACCCAGTCACTTCGAAACTCCCCTCCTAGTGATATGGACAACGTCTTCTTGTATAACCATGCAGCCATCTGATGTCCTCTGAAGGGATTAACCAGGCATGGTCTCAGATGGCAGATAGCTGCCAAAAGGGACAGCAACCTTGCACCAGCTCCTCCTTTCTTTCTTCTAAAAGATGTGGCTGTGAAAATGTGTGCTTCTGTGTAACCAGGTTGGAAATTGACCCACATGCCTTGACCTTCCATCAAAGTGGCTGCCAATGATGTAAGGACAGGGGTGCAAAATTCATGGCATCATGGCTTCATGACATGTATGTCCACAAAACACATTGCAGGGCGAAGAGAGGAAGTTCAGCTTCTGCTGCCGAAATGGGTAACCAGCTCTGTGTTTGTCATCCCATCTAGCACCAGCTTGAATTTACTCTGAGTCTTGTCTCTCTCCCATATGTTATCCCCATGATTGCTATTTCATCAGCATTATGGAATAGCATTACAGTCTATCCTAAATGTCACTCCTTTACACTAAGTCATTTGCATCTTCCAGATGTACTAATTTTGCAAATGAAGTTGTCACGGTTCAGATGGTTTCTCGATGCATAGGATGCGGGCCACTGCGTACTTTTTACAGCAATTACCACAAGGCATGGCAAGAAAGTGAGGAAACCAGGCTGGGACAGCAAGCAGCAAATCAGGAATGTGACCTGCGACATCAGAAACATGGTGTTGTCAAACGGATGAAATGAAAAGAAATCCATCCAAATGTGAAAACTGGATGAAAGGAATAGTTTAGTGGTCAACAACTCCCAAGATCTCTGATCACTGACCAGGAGAACTGGGGAATATGGGACTTTTAGTCTGATAGATATGGTTTGTAACCAGTAGGTCCCAAATTAAAGTTCTGGAATCTCCCGTGAAAGGATTTCAAGTAGCAGGCTGGACCTTTTGAGAGCACTGTGGCGTGGAATAAGCACCCACAGCCTGAATAGCCCAATCAGAGGCCCTTCACAGGTCATGCTACTCCAGCATCATGGTATTTTATACTCAGCTGGAAGAGAGAGATCAGGTGGGCTTGCGGAAGGCATCTATAGGCGTCCACCCATCTTTTTGCCTTCCAAGGTGGCCATAAAATGCAGCACCTGGATTTTAAGGTAACTTCTGACATGCAGAATACAAGGAAACTGATATGAAAGATAACACAGAGAGAGAGAGAGACACAAATTTAGGCACACAAAGAATACTCTCAACTGGGAAAAACCACCTAGGAAGGTTTTGCTAATTCTAGGCAATTGTTGTACACTGTCAAGAAAGCTTAGGCTTCTGGGTGACAGAGAAATAAAACAAAGTACTGGCTGTTTTAAAAATCATCCTCTAAACTGGGGGAAATAGGTTTTATAGATTATTACATTTGTTCTCTTTCCTGAGACAGGTTTCTGCTCCAAAAAAAAGCAATGTTATTTAGAAACTTTATCAGTAGAGCTTCGTTTGAAATGAAGACATTAAATAGATCATCCTCTAGAGACTTTTTCTCTGCTCAAAGGTAAGACCGCTCCTGCAATCCATGTGGCTGGCACATGTGAAACTTACTGACAAAATGCTGATCTTGTACTGGCCGAGGAAGAATGGTAATCATGTTTGCTTCTGGAGCAGAATTGGCACGACAGCTCGGCCGGGCCTCTGTGTGTGCGTATGTTAATTCGCACTGCAGTGCTGGTTTGAATTGGGTGTCTGACCAGTTACTGCTGTGATCCATGTTCTCCAGGGACGCATGAAGCATCTCGTTTATTTCCTCAGACAGTTCTACATTGCCAAAGAGAAGTATCGCATTTCGGGATGCTTGGAGCTGCCTCATTCTCCAAAAAGCAATCAAGTGAGCTGTAGATGTCCTGCCCTAGATGGTCGGAAGTATGTCATGTGCACAAGAGAGCAATCCATCCCAAAATATGCAGTGGATGCGCACCCAGAAACTGCAGCCATTTCGGTCTGTTCTGGGCATTGTCTGACGGCTTATGGACACCTATCTACTCGTCAGATTTTGCATCAGTTCTGCAGTAAAAGCAGGCATGACATTGGCAGAGAAACAGCAAAAAGTATGAAGCAGTTCTTACCCATGAAATTGGACCTCTAGGGGTGGATCCAGAGACATACGAGTGAAAGAAATTGCTGGAGCGATGCGGCTCTGCACACTGTTGAACAAAAGCAAAACAGGGCAATATAGACTTAGCACAAGCATGCATTGTGAGCCCCTGTGAAACACCATGTACAAAAGGTTGCACAAAGCCTTGCACAAACAGAAGCACACTACTGGATTCCAGCTCCCTTTTCTCATGCAAAAGCTCTTCTGCCACTCAAGAGGATTTCCATTAACAAAGGGAAGCTCTAAATCCAAGCCATGCCCTTTTGCAGAAATGGCCTGTTCCAAATTGTTCGCTTCCACGTTATTTTGCATCTTGGCAAAGCAGTGCTTCATTCACCATAAAGGTGCAGAGTAGCAGAATGAATGTACATGACTCCCCTCCACGGACTTGGCTGAATTTGTCTCTGTTGCCAATTAAGAGGTGTACACACACACACACACACGGCCTTTTACCTTAAGCATAAAATTAATAGAGAAGCAAATGCACACAAGCATCATTGTGGTAAAACATCATTTAAAAGATAGAAAGATTTTGAGAAGAATCACCACTTTCTTTGTGACATTAACTAAGACTCATAGCAGATTCAATAAAGCTGATGAAAAAAGTGCCCATTGTAAATTTAATTGCTTTAAAAATATGTTTAGACTTTTAATTTTTGTTAGGGTTTAACATCTTTCTAAGAAGTGGAATTTTGTCTTTAACTTACCTTGTTATATCCAGCTTGTCTTAGGCAGTTGTCCATTGTAATTCTTATAGTATATTGAATATTTTCTCTGTTAGATTGTGATAGCTCTAAGTTAGAAGCAATAAAACAGTGGTGGTAATATTTTAAAACATCTCCATATCTCATATCTTTATGATATGAAACTGAGAAAGGGAGATCATTTGGTATTTCTGTGGAGTCAAAATTACTATTTAGAAACTTTCCACTTTCTGTAACTGCAATTGCAAGTTTGTTTGTGTGGGTTTTTTTGCCGGGGGGGGGCAGGAATTACAGTTCATGGAAGCATGCGGTATCCCTAAAGCTCTCCTAATTTATAAAGTTTCCCTCTACACTTGATTTGATCATCAGTGGAACACTAGTAAGGAAATGTGGAGAGATGCTGAGGAATTGTTTTAGTGAAGTCTGAACATGGAAAGGTGAATTGGCTGGAAGAGCACTGAACACATTTATATATAACTATTGATTACATTGATATGGCACCTTTTTCTTCCTGAGAAACACCCCAAGTAGTTTACACAACCCTTCTGCTCAATATTTTATCCTCGTAACAGCTCTATGGGGTAGGGTGACTGATCCAAAGTTACCCAATGAGCTTCAAGGCCAGGTATGGACTAGAACTCAAGCCTCCCAAGCCACAGTCTAATCATCTAGCTAGCATACCAGTGTGGTTTCATGCAGGAAAGTGGTGGGAACATTGTTTTCTAAAGACTGGATTGTGGTCACCTAGAAACAAGTCCTTCCTCTGTGATTCCTGGATTCCGGGCTCTACAACACTTGCTCTTATTTAATATTCTCAATGAAACAGAATACTGCAAAAGTATTCACATTTCCAGCTGGCTGCTGCTTATGGGTGTTGTAGTCCAACACATTTGCAGGGCACCAGGTTAGAATAAGGAACTAAAGGAAAGCGACTGGGAATGTTCTAACATTCAGTGATGGCGGCTTATGAGACAATAGAAAGAGGAAAGAATCCGATGCGATTGTCAGTGACTTCAACTGTCTTCTTCACCCTAGAAAGAAAATCTGACAAATTCCTTATATGTGCTTTCGAGTCAGGGTGGCGGATGCTTAATCATCCAGCCATATCAGACACACTAAGACATTTTCTAGTGGTTGTGATTAATCATTCAAAATCAATTGTGACTGACAGGTTTATGGTGAGGCTGAACCAAGAAGAGAAGGAAAATGGTTGCCTAGTTTTCTGAACATTCTTGGTGAAAAACAAACAAATGACATCCCATCATCTCACAAATTATTTTTCCATCATCAGGTAAATATAGAAATCCTTCCGGCACACATTCCTTTGTGAGTTTAGGACCACAGAAAAAACACACGGCTTGGAACCGAGGAGACATGGTTTCGTGGACTGTCCCATCTCTCTGCCCACTCAAAGCCAACTGAAAGAGCATTTCCAGAGGGCTGGGGAAGGGGCTGTTGAGCAACATGGGATGGGGAGGCCAGGGTGCAAGGGAGGGCAGAATTGCTCCAACTTTGGGCTTAGGATACTCAGGTAAGTGAGTGGAGTTTTCCTAAACCCTCCATTGCTGTTCATTCTCCTGTGCACCCACAGAGAAGGGTTGGAAGGGCCTCTGATTCACCAAAGAGGCTTCTGAGAGTCTCCAGGGGAAGAGGACACGGGCTCATTTCCTTCAATTAAGCAGCTTAAATAAACCCATTTTACAATCTGAGGCCATATGGGCAAGCAAGTATTGTTGCAAGTGGATCTGAGAAGATGGATTTCTCAGGGATGGGCTATTAGCCACTCCAGATGTTGGTGCTTTTTTATTCCTGTGCACGGAACTGGCAGCCAGCCTTCAGTGCATGGGATATTTTGTGGGCAGGGGAGATGATTGGCCTGGGCTCCAAAACATGCCAACAATGATGGGAAGAGAGACTTTGTGATCACAGAGAAATCAGGTACTCCGGGGAGGCCCTAGACAGGCCTTACAAGAACCGTCCTACATTTGCTGCAGGTGCTTCCCAGTCTGGGCAACTTGTTGCTATGAGTAGGCTTGGAGACCACGTTGCCCAGCCTCTGATGCCTTCTAGAACCTAAGTGGCCATCTTCCCCGGAACCGACACTAACCTCTGGCATGTCAGCCTCATGGATGCCACCTTTGCACTTGGGTCCTGCCCGCCTTGGACTCCACAACCTCGTGTCTCCAGACATGTTAAAATGCAGCTCCCACAATCTACATGCTCTCTTTCTCCCTCTCTTTCTTTGTGAGTGACAGAGAGCGAGAGAGGTCTTTAATCCCTTCTACTAATAAACAGCACTTCACACAAGCAAACTTTTGGTACAGGAACTCACTAGGTAGCTTCAGGTCATCATCCACCATGTGAGAATAATACTTAAGATGCACCTTTCAAGGTTTGGTGAGCATTACTGAGATAATGTATGTGAACTGCTTTGAGCAGGCTTTATCAGTGAGCTTGCCGCCCTCACCATGCCCCGCCGCCTTGTTGTCATCGTTGGAAGCCTGGGCCCAGGGATAGCATTGGCTCGGCTGAAAAGAGAGAGTGGATTGCTGTGCAGAGAAGCCGCAGGGAAGGCAAGTCAAGAATATGAGAGCCCCATGACACTCCTGCTGCTCTGACCACTGGTGCTGATTTTGTTGCTATAGCCATGTGTTGCTGGCTTCACAGCTGTTTGCATCAGTCGATAGCCCAAAACCCAGCACAGTTCCTATGACTCATGAAGAAGACATGCATCCTGCAGCTGGCTTCTGCGATCGCCAGGAAAACAACAGCTTGGAGAACGCTGCACTCTTGTGTACCCTTCACTGCTGGTAAGAAATGGGCATCCGAGACGACTAATGGCCAACATGGCTGATGCAGACAGAAAGGCCCTCTGAGAGGTCAAGGTGGCCAGTGTTAGAGCCATCAGCTTAGTCGCGCCTTCTGAATTGATCTCTGCTGGAAGTGAGTCATTGCAACTCTCGCGTACGACAGCTTGATAGCAGCACAAGGGAAAACAAGATATGGTATATCTGATCACCACGGGTTTGGACGCTTTTTAAACACCGCTGAGTCCAAGTTATGCTTCAAAATGCTCTTCTGACTTATGGTCGACTATTTGGCAGACTGCTGGTGCACTTGACCCTAATGATGTGGAATTCCAATAGTTCACAATAGTGCACAGCAGAGCTGAACTCTTTTCTATTGATAATTGGCATACAGCAGTATTTTGTGCTTGAGTGTCTCAGGCAATAATATTTCATATTGGCAGTTGGTAGCTTCAGATGTTTTGTAACTGATGTCCAGAAAATCCAAACAGGAAATGCCAACAAAAACAAAGCACACAATTTGGAAATGTTGAGGTGAACTTTCTAAATTGAAGCTCCAGATCTGAAAGGTTGCACTCAAAATTGCCGTGACAAGGGGGAAGAGTTCAGCATGTATGCACACAATTGTTTCCATTCCAGTTTTAACACAGAGCATTCTAGCAGAAGGAAGCTTGTGCGTATGTCCCCACTCATACGTTCCTCGGACATATAGGGGAGCTTTTCTGGACCTTGGGGCTTTTATTTAATGGTGTTTCTGAACACTGGCTCTAGTTAAATACTGGGCCTGACTGGCAATCCCACGTCACCATCCTGGAAAGCGAAGAAGCAACGGCACTCCCATGCTGCTCGATGCAGCCCTCACCTCTTGGGAAAGAGGAGGAAAAAGCTGTCCAGGCTGGCAGTACAATGCAGCCAGGCCCCTCCTACTCTGCCCATGGACTAATGAAACTGCAGATCATTATTGGCAGACTTGTCACTGGGAAGCTTTTACTGGCTTTGGCGGTGGCAGTGGCAATGATGGAGTAGAAGGTAAGGAGAGCATCCAGTCTGCACACTTGATAGTAAGGCAGAGCTTCCTCCATATGTTTCTCAAATCCCGTCGCCTTTTTATTTCGTGACTGCTTGATTACTCTTAGATCCTGCCTTTATATGGGGTTCCATCGTAACATCATGGTTATGGCTGGCATTCAATACTGTGAACAATGGATGCTGATGGGGTTTCCTTCTTCTTCCCTCTCTCCTTCCTTTCCTCTCATCTCCATCCTGGGAGATCCGGGTTCTAGTCCCCACGATGAGCTCACTGGGTGATGTTGGGCCAGCCACAGACTCTTGACCTAACTTACCTAGCAGGGTTCTTGTTGTGAGGATAAAAATGATGTGGAGGGAACTATGCAAGCCACCTTGGGTTCCTTCAGGGAGAAAGAAAGGTGGGATATGAATAGCAATAACAACCTTCATTTTCTTCCCTGCTTGTGAATCCTAAAAGCCAATGGAAGTAGAATTCTTTGCCTCTTACCTTACTTATGAATGTAAGTAACTTCATCCGTGGCTCTCAGCTATATTTTTTTACAAAGATGTGGCCAGAGCATTTAATTTCCAAGACCTCTTCCACAGCCACAACTGCTAAAAAGAGAGGTCACAGTCCAAAGAGCCAAATAGTCAGGTGGCTCACTGGGCATGTTGAGATATAAAGAATGCCTGGTCCTTAAAGATTAAGTTTTGTACTCAGTTAAATATCTATATTATGCCCATTACAATAAGTCTTAACTGTCTATACTTCCATGCAATGTTGCCAATTCTAAGAAACAGAGATTAATTTCTCCCTCTTCTCATTTTATTTTAGCACATTTTATTTAGTTTCAACTCTGTCTAAAGATATATATCTCAAATTTAGATAAGGTTTGATCTAAAGAACAAAATTTGCAAGCTATGTCAAGTGGAACAGAAAAATACTTCTTTATATTTGCCTAAATAAAAGTACAACATAAAATTACATTTGTGGGTTTTGCTTTTACAGTAAGTGATGAAGAGTGTTAAACACAACACAACTCAAAACAAAACAAAACTTGATCTGTTGTCTTTTACCTAATTTGTTAACTTTTTGGCATGACCTAATTCATTAACTTTTTGACATAGTTGGGTCATATTTAGAGAGTTTACTGATCCCAAAAAACTCAACCTGAAGCAATAAGATGGTTCAGGCAAGCTCCTATCATGAGGGGACAGTGGAGACCCCAAAAGCACAGACACATTGTGTGCAGACAACACGGTAAGTCACACTTTAAGAGCTGAAAATGGGTTGACGGTGGGTTGCTGTTCAGATCTTGCACTCTGAACCTGGCTGCCTTAACAGCTCATGGTTTTTTAAGCTAGGGTTTGTTGCTGGGTTGTGAACATCAACAGAGTTTGTTATCTCAGGCAACACAATAGTCCAATGTTTGGGTCTGGGTTATTATGTTGTCTGAATCCAGCTGATTGTGCAGACAGGTTGCAGTCATGTACCCAGTTCCAGCTGCCTTCACCCATTACAGAAACATTTCCTAACCATGTCTGCTATGAAACCCAGTTTTCTTTGGGATGTTCTGGGGATTCTCCAATACCCTTGGAATTTTTTCTGCAGAGCATTTTTGTACTTTTATACTTCTGCACATCTCCCCTGTGTGGGTAGTAACATAGCAAGTGGCACTCACAGGCCAAATATGACATCTCTGCTCCCCCCTCCTTCAGTAGGCAGCTGCTGCACAGGATTTCAGCTTCATCTCTTAAGGGCTTGGCTTGGTTCCCAGTGCAATTTATTTATTTATTTCACAGATTTATATGCCGCCCCCTGCAACAAGCCTTGGGGCGGCTGACAATAAATCATCACATAAAAACAGCATCAATAAAACAATCCAATAAAACACACAATGTTAAAAACTAGCCCATCTCAAGGTCAAAAAATTAAAACAATTAAATAATACAATAAATACATTAACAATTAAAATACTTCTTAAATTTGTTAGACTGGGGCCACTGTTTATATGTCTAAAAAGATAAAGGTGTTACAATTCAGATTAAGCCCGTAATTGTATCAACAAGTCCCTTAATTTTCATCTAGTAAACTTCTTGTGTTCTTATGAGTCTAGAAACTATGGCATTTTGAAAGGTAACTACCCTTATCGTGAAGTTTACAATTAACTAATAAAAATAGGGATTTGTGAGTAGAACAAATAAGTACACCGTTTTATGACTGAGAGTGCCAATAAAATGAAAAGGAGTAATAGCCAATATTTTTGATTCATATTTTAGTGTCTGGAGAGAGAGAAGCAAAGTCTGCAATATTATTATGGAAATCGTGGAGCTCATGAAGCCAACTACATGCTGCATGGGTTGAGACTGAGACCAACAACCTGATCACATTGGTAGCGATGTCAATTACTGTATTTTTCGCTCTATAAGACGCACAGACATTTCCCCTTGCTTTTGAGGGGTGGGGGAAAGTGAGTCTTATAGAGCAAAAAATACAGTAATTTGATTTCAGTCAAATCTCTTGTGTAATTTATGGCTTAGATAACCCCTCATTTTAGAGGCTCAGGTGTCACAGTGATATGCCTGTGATGGAGAGACACATGCAATTGACTTACACCACAGAGGTCCTCTGATTGTTTTTCAGCAAATTTTGCTGCTGAAGTCAAAGGGCAGAAGACCCTGAGCAAGATCTGAAAATTGGACCTCTTGATGTTCTTGGTGATTTTTTTGTACAGTGACCTTTGCTAGGTGGCCCAGAACCAGAAGCTGTATGCAATCAATAATGGGTTTCTTACAGTCCTTGATCTTCTTCAGGCTTTCTGACAATGTTACAGGAACCAAAGTAGTAGCATTCATGGGCCTGACTAGACCCGTCCCTTGGTGGAAGTTGACTTCCTGTGCAATAGGAGCAGGCAGATGGATTTCCATACACCAGACATCTACATAATGCTATGATCCAGGCACACAAGGCATCCGATCCCTGCAGTCTCTCTGGCTTGCTGTTACTTTGGCATGGGACTAATACAATAGATGGCCCCTCTTAGGGAACATCTGTGCTAGACATGACCGCAGATGCATGGTAAAGGGAAGGAGCTTGCAGCTACATCCTTATACAAAAGCGGCTACAGCACAGCTAAGCTGATAACTAGACCTGTGTGATCCCACCTGGTATTTCTCAATGACTGATCTAAAGTGGAGACGAGGTGGAACCTTGCTTGGCAGCCGGAATGCAAAATATTGCCATCCACTCCCTCCATTCATTGGGGCATGGAAGGAAACAGGTGTGTCCAATCCTTAAAGCGGAGAGTGTGAAAAGGCCATCATATTACCTATGATGTGGCTGCTGGAAGAGAAAGTGCTTGTGAAATGCCTCCTCCTTTCTCTCTAACCCTCAATACGAGGCAAAACAACTGCCTGCTCACCCAGTGTGGAATCGGCTGGTCTTCCTTTATGGGGACAAGTTTGGGGTTTTGTTTTCCTCCCAGCCAGATTGGCTTTAGTGAGATGTTTCAGGAGTTGCTGCTGCTGTTATCTTTGCCCGCTTCACACTGTTGGTCAGGGACAAAGCTTAGGCAGATGAGCCAGATAGAAGAGGACTTCCTTTAGATTCCTCTTGACATGCTCTGTTTCCACACAGAGCCATTTGTTTTTGTGCTGGAGGAGTTAGTCATGCAACCCCCTGCCCCTCCTTCCATTTGAAATGGTTCAGTCGAGAACCTCAGCTGTGCCGAAAGCAGGGGACAGTCATTTCTGCCCGCGGAGTGACTGCTCTTCTTTCGTGTGCCCACAAATGTACTTTTCACTGCCGTAAGCATTTCTGGTTGAAGTAACTAGGACAAGACTAGCCCTCCTATATTACTCACTTTAATTCCGCAGGACATTTTGCAATCTGCAGAGCATGTTAGAGTTAGTGGCTCTGCTCAGGAAAGGGCAGCACTGCGGATTCAACCTACCGAGGCTTTGTCTGAGTGCGTAACGTACGCACTGTTCTGTGCGCGTGTGTGTGTTTGTGTGAAAAGAAGGGGAATTGTGTCATGCCACTGTGTGGCTTATAGTGGAGTGGAGAGGGTTAAACAGTCCTTTGTCAGAGGTACGAAGTGTGGTAAATGATTAAAGACCATCCCAAAACTTCTGCTGCAAAGGATTTTAGGAAGCCCTTAAGACCTGGCTTGAGCCCCTGGGTTGCCAGAGGCCTGTTCCTGTATTAGCCCTGGAATTCTGAAATATAATTTGAAATAAGTATGGAAGTAGAAGGCAATGAAATGGGCAATGCCCATCTCATTCCCCCTCTCTCAAGCTCCTTTGTACATTTTGGCGAATAGGAGCTGCCAAAACATTCATTCAAGCAGGTGGTCCTCAATTCATTGCTTCCTATATACTTCTTGAAAGATCCCTGGAAATATAGAGGCCCTCGTATGCTTTTGTTGGGCAGTGAACGCTGTGCAGAACAGATGTTTTTCAGCCACCCTCTCAGATCTTGCTGCCAGACTAGTTCACACTAGAACTCTTCCTTCGTGTTAGGGCTGGCCACCCTGAAGGACTGCTGAAGAAGCGAGAACTGTAAAATCCACTTAATTCCCCTTCCCTTTCTAGGAAAGGAAGACTAAATTGGTTTGAAGAATGATACCTGCATTTCCTTGTCTGTTTATTTCACAAAACCTATCACAGCTCACCCCACATCCTTTCGTCTGGCCAGCATTTTATCTCAACCCTTTTTGAAATCAACGTTTTAATTCAGGTTAAAACACTTCACTAGCTATCATTTTTAAACATGTACTTAAGTAGTACCGACATGGTGCTTAAATAAAGGACTGTTAACTCTACATCACTCACTTCAAAAATGATAGGGAAAATATCCATCATTTGGGTAAATTAACTAGCAGAGTGGTTAAAGAGTGTAAAAAGTTAAAGAATCAGCTTTATCTTTAGCTATTTTGGCAACTGTCAACTTTGAACTTTAGTTGGAAAAAGGTAAAATTTAACTTTTCTAAAGTGTAACTTAATCCTTTCCAACTTAAAAGTATAAATGTTTTTAAAACTGAAAGCTGGCTTTCCCAGAGTTTCCTGAATACAGCGATTCCTTGGGACGATATATGAAAGAATATTTCTTTGCTGAAACTCTAGACCTCCTTGCTTGAGAAATATGGGCCAGTCAATACAACATGGCAGCCCATCATTAGTCATGTTACCTCCAAGGGCATGTTGGTTGCAGTTATGAACACACAAACCCCAACAACAAACAAACCTGGGGGTTCCTATGGCTTGTTGTTTCATCAGAAACCAGACATGGGGGTTGTTTGAAGATAAAGCAATGCTCCTATGACCCTGAAACAAGCCATGAGTTATACAAGGCTGGTTGAACACTCACACAGCCCAGGTTCACATGACATGACAAACCATGGCAACCTCTGATGCTGTGTGAATAGAGTAACAACCACCACTATGCCCTGCAGTTCCCCACAGGTAAATTAACACAAAGGGTTCTGCTGTCTGCACCAGGTCATTGATGACTGTGTCTTCCTAGGATTTATAGCACAGTTCTGTTGATTTCCCAACCTAGTGTCCTTCAGATGTCTTCAGCTGTAACTTTCAGCATCCACAAGTCCAGAGGAAGGCTGGGAGAGAGAGTCAAATGCTCCCAGAGGACATCAGGTTGGGCAGACAGTTTGATGGTCCAATCCCAGTGTTCTTTAGTTCTTGAGTGCATTTTCAGAATCAATGATGCCAAAAAAGAGTGGAAAATGGTTAAAGGATACAAAAGATGGAAGTGTTATTTACTGCCTCGTCATTGGTAGCAGTAGAAATCCTCTGTTTGTGAGCATTCCTGGGAATCCACTACCTGTGAGAATAGATGGCATTAGCATGGAGCAATGGGAACCCAGGACCCATAAATCCATGATGTGGGTAACTAGAATCTTGGAAGCAAATTAAAACTCTTAAAGTCTGTTACTGTAGAAAAGATACCTCTGCGTAAACTTTTCCATACTATATAATCTTTTCCCTGCTACCAGATTTCCTAGTTCTGTCCTTTACACCACTGGCAATTCTTATTGTTCTTTTTTTCCAGAATTCTTGAGTCTTTCCTCCTCCTTTTAGGAAGGGAGATGCTTTGGTCCATAAATGTTGTGGACAAGCACAATTAATTTTTGGTGCCCTTGGGTAACTGTTTTAGGTCAAGTATTTCAATAACCACAACCTCCTCAGAGAACTGGCATTTTCATCTCTTTTTAGTATTACACATTACGTATATCAAGTAGAGCCGTGAGGTCTATTAAGGATACACGAGGGAGTAATGCCACTGCTTTTGTGTGCCAGAACTTCACTTACACTTATGAGAACTCATATATAAATGTAGCCCTTTTAAGAAGTGTCCAGCAACAAACACCCCCTCCCTCTCTACACACACACACACATATAATGTATGCAGCTTCTCTTTATTCTTACCTTTCCTTATTCTCCACTCTAAAAAAGAACTTATGAATCATACAGCAGCATTTGTCATTGTTTTTCAAGCTCCAGGCACTGCCACCAAGGCAACCTGGAGACCTTTTTCAGGTCAAGCAACTCTCCTGTTCTCCACACCGCAGTCAAACAGTGACCCACTGCATCAGCCTTCATTCCCCATCCTGCCGCATGCCAGTGGAGCAAGGTCTCATCAGTCCGTCACTAGGTAGGCCCATTCCATTGGGCTCACCTGATCCTTGGATTGGGATGCATCTTTTTCTCACTGCAGAGGGTACTCTGATCCAGGCAGCATGGTCAATGCTAAGGTTGTCCTGCATTCAGTTTCCCTTTACCTCTAATGTCTGGACAAGGCACCCCTCCAGCTAATCCATCATGTTGCACATGTCCTCTTCCCATGCTTCATAGCTAATTGGCCACTTAATCCTATGTTCTTTTCCCCCAACTCTGCACTACAAGTCACCATCCAGGAGGTCTACCACTCAATGTTTTTTCTGGCTGCCCAGATCACATCAGCTGGCCCACCATGAAACAAGCAGAAGCAGCTACTGCAGAAAGCAAGAGGAAGAATATATGGAAGATGATTAAGGAGACCCACACTTGGCTTGGAGTCCCCAAAGCTACAGGATCACCTTACTTTGCTCTACTCTGTCAGTAAAGAAGACCACTAACTTAGAACTTTTAATTTGTGATCACCAGATTTGAAACTGGCCATCTAACTGCCAAATGAGTTAATCCAAACTTTGATTGGCTTGCTCCACATTTTGTAAACTTGGCTATATTGATAATGAGTGTTTTGGCCTCCATTTGGGAAGATGCTTACCATACTTCCAAACTACAGCTTAAATTATTTCAGAATAAAAACTTAAGTGCTGCATTTATCATTTGTGATCATGTTGTGAAAAAGTTATGCATAAGGGGAGTGGATTGAAGATGGGCAAGTAGGAGAAACATCTCTTGAAGTTCCTGCCCAAGCCCATATAAAGAGGCAAGAAGTGTTTCCGTTTTAAGGTTTTTGCTGAAAAGCCCCTGCAGCTTCCTTTGGGAACTTCCAACAACTTCTCCTTTCAGTCAAGCTCCTTGTGTTCTTAGGGACCATGCAAAAGCATAACAAGGGGCACAGTTTAAGAGAGATGCAGGTAAATTAGGAAGGTTCCAGCGGAGGGCAACAAAAATGATCCAGAGTTTGGAAACACTACCCTTTGAGGAGGGACTGAGAAAACTGGGCATGTTCAGCCCTGAGAAAAGAAGACTGAGTGGGGACATGGTATCACTCTATGCCTCAAAAGATGTCACAAAGAGGAAGGTCAAGATCTCTTCTTGGTTATGGCCGAGTGCAGGACATGGAATAATCAATTCAAGTTGTGACAACCCAGATTCGGAATGGACATCAGGAAACGCTTCCTCACTGTCAGAGCAACATGACAGTAGGACCAGCTGCCTGGAGAGGTGGAGGGCTCTCCCATACTAGGGACATTCAAAAAGAACCTGGACAGCCCTCTGGGTGGGATGGTGTGACATGGTGTCCTGCAACAGCAGGGGTTGGACCCAGTGGCCTTCATGGCCCCTTCCAACTCTACTCTTCTATGTTTCTATGATCTCTATGCTCTTTGATAGGAAAAGCAGGGGGAATAGAAGGACAAAGGCTAAATACAAGTTTGGCTTATGAGTTTGAGAAAGATTCTGCAGATGCACCCAGCCTCCTTTTGTAGGCATTTCTACACTGGGTGTGTGATTCCAAGATTCAATTATCAACTGCTACATGGATCACCTACTCCTCCAGGTTATATGTGGACTGGACTTCAGTCATAGCCAGCTTCATTCTTCTAGAAGGCTGTAACCCGGACTGTGTTCAATGGCACATTAACTTCTTTTGCCACCCCAAACTGAACTTACTGGCCCTGTCATGAAGGATTTGTCATCCTGGCAGTAGGGAGGCATCAATCCATTTTTAATTTGCATTTGACGCATCTGCCACCACACCAAATGCAAGTGGGAGCACAGTCTGCACAGGAGCCCACACCTTCCCAAGCTTACTTCTGCAAAAGGTGCACTTCATAAAAATGCACACCTTAAAAAACATGCGTTTTCATGCCTCAGTCGATAGAGAAAATGTGCATCTGGGTACACAGTGTCTAAAAATGCATCCAAACATGCAATTTGAACAAAAAGAAAAACGGACTCCAGTCAAAAACATTTGAGCTTTGAGGTGGACTTCAAAATTCTTGGTGAGCTTGAAAAGAACTGATTCCCTACCTATTACTAAGGGGACTTCCCATTCCGGTTTCCCATAGGACTGAATGGGCCCCATTGATGGCTGGATTCTGAAGAGACCCTTGCTCCTTCCACCTGACTGTTTCCTCATCACGATCGGCTATGGTCACCCTTAATGCAAAACCAGCGTGCCCATTTTTGCTTCGACAGTTGTTGGGGAAAAGGGTGTGCCGCAGCCCCTTCCTCAATCCATATTTTCAGGGTGATGGGCCAGATCCTGCCTGTATGGCCACTGCCTCTTTGTTCCAAGGTCGGCAGGGCCTTGCATAGCATGTTTGAAAATCGTCTCTGTGGCCTTCTTACCAATTAGGAGAAAGACGAGCAGAGTGGAAAGGCATTTTCCCCAGTGATGTGCAATTAAATAAACCTGGAGCGCTCCAACTTGTGCTTCACCTAGGTTGTTTTTATGGCTTTCCAGCTCCTACATCTGCTGGGTTATTTTTAATCTGCGCCAGCAAATTACAGTGACCCTCTTTATCTGAACTTCTGATCAGAGGCTCCGCGGCTCTCTCCAGGTCTTCTCCCTCCCCGTTTCCTTTTTTCTCCCGCCTGGAACCAGGGAAGCAGCTGCTGAAAGCAGAGCAGTTACCATGGCAACCTCCTGGCAGCTTTCTCCAAGTATCTTACTGAGCAATAGTGTTGATTCCTGAGGCTGGGCAAGAGGAGGTAAAGGAAGGTTACTGTGCACTTCGTTAATATGCAACACCATTCAATGCAGTGTTGGACGAGCAGGGAATCAATGCCAACGAAGCGACGCTTAAACTCCTAACGTGGGCTTTGCAGACAAGGATGGCTCTGTCCAGAGAGAATTCAGGTGCTTTGCCTAAATAAGATATTTTGAAACGGTTCTTCTGAGCGGAAATCCTGAAAGCATTGATGAGCGAGGCTCCATCCCATCTTTCCTCCCCGTAAAACTAAGGATGGTTCTGTGAATGGGAAACTGGACGGGGCTGTGTAGGCGCATTTCATCCTTCCCTTCCCTCTTTTCAAAGGAAAGCCCAGCTCTGACTCTTGCTGATATCAGTCCTGTTGAACTGTCGCTTGCAAGTTCAGGTTGGCATCAGTTAAACTGCCAAGTGACAAAGCGGTTATGTTTGGATCTGGCTCATAGATCAAGATGCAGTTGGGTTAATCTGTGTTGTAGCAAAAACGACAACAACATTGACTCTTGTATCCCCTTTGGAAGTCATTCTTATTCCGGGAACTACAACCCTGCTTCATCAGGAGCACACAGCTTGCATTTCAACACGCCTCCTGCTCATTTGCCAGTTGTAAGGCCTGTAGGTCCAGGATCCCGAACAGAAAGGGAGCCAAGGAGCAGTTGGAGTGCCCAAATTTTCTTCCAGTGCATAGTCTCACTGGAAACTGGATCTTTCAGCAGGACCGGGCAGAACTATGATACCAGCACTGCACTGGCAGGGCTCTTTGAAATGCCAAATTGCCACTCCTTTGAAGCCCAATCTTCTCATCTAAAAACACAAACAAACAACACTTCCGTTTTATGCAAGACTGATGTGGTGATTTCATGAAGTGCTATTCATTTGGCAGTTTCGTGGATGGAGAGCCAGAAGGAAGGTGCATCTCAGAAACGGCAGGCACCACACACCTTCCAGACCTGGAGATATGGAAGTACAAAAGCGGGAAGAATATTCATTCAAATGTTATGTACAGTGCATTTTTCTGCAAAACAAAAAATATGTGCTGCTGCATATTTGATTATGGCAATTTCAGAGTGGTGGAGAGTAGAAGACAAAGCAGGTGATGCATGGGGGGCTCGTGGGCTTTAAATGGAGGACTGGCTAGCAGTGAGCTGCATTTTGCAAGATCCTCTTGCTAGACAAGGAGAAGAGGGACAAATGTGGATGGACTTCATTAACCCTGCCTCTTTCTCAGAGGTTAGTGCCAGGGGAAGAGAGGAAGCAAGTTCAAGGAGGCAAGGCTGAGCAAGCTCCAAAGGTCTCATTTGGAACACATTCAAGGTTAAGCCAAAACTAAGTGGAGCATGAATATGTTGTGGAAATCATTTTGTGCGTGTGCCTCATCAGACTGCAGCAATGCTAGCGATGTAGCCTGCATATCATCACTGCCATCTTCGTCATCCTGAGAGCCGGCATGCAAGGTTCAGGATGTGGGCGGAAGGCAGCTATGGGGAAGATGCCGGGACCAGGGTGTGGATGCAGGGCCGCCCTGGGTCTAGAGGGCCAGGAGCAAGAGACACGGCTTCAAACAGTCTGAAGTCAGGAGCCAGCGAGACAAGAAGGTTCAGCTCAAGGACGGGGCAAGACAGTGGCATGCCGGAGTAAGGCAGGCCAGAGAGGATGGGTGCTGGTGCCAGGCAGGGCAGAGTCAGGCTGGAGACCAGGGCTGGAGCAGGAACAGGCTGGAGCAGGGTGGGCAGGCAGTGGCCGGAGCTCAGGGAGCCACCAGAGCAGTTTGCATTGCTGTGGCCAGGAGCGGCCGGGCAGTGACGGCTTCTGTGGAGCTCTCTGAGGCTTCCAGCTGGCTGCACAGTTGCCCCACAGCTGCTGGCCCTCACAGGGTGAACCAGGATCCTACCCTGACGTGGTGTGGTCTAGCACAGGGCTGGGACGCAGACGATCTGGGTTCCAGTCCCCACTCAGCCACGGAGTTCCCCAGCTGACTTTGGGGCAGTCACAGGCTCGCAGCCCAACCAACCTCAAAGGGTTGTTGTGAGGACAAGATTGAGAGGAGGAGGAGAAGGATGCAAGCCACCCTGAGTTCCTTGAAAGGAAAAAAGTGGGATATAAATATAATAAATAAATACATCAGCAGAAGGGATATCTATGCAATTGGCTGTCCATGTTCATTCAGTTATAGAACTGCTGAGCCGTCCAAAGACAAACCATCCCCGGAGGAATAAGCACACCGGGTTTGAGAAAAGCTCCCAAACTGGAGAGAACCTCAGAATAAGTCCAATAATCTAATTCTGATTTTTCAGAGCGATGGTGGAAGAGCATTTACATGAAACAGGTTTTGATGCCAAATCAAACTCCATGGCACTGCACGATGGTGAAGTGTGAGTAAAGGTGTTCCTCTTTACCCACCTCAGTCATTTTGCATCTGATGATTCCATCACTATGCTGGTTGCGACCATTCAATCACCATGAGGACCCCTGATTTTTCATAGAACCATAGAAGAGTTGGAAGGGGCCATGAAGGCAATCTAGTCAAACCCCCTGCTGTTGCAGGACACCAGGTCACACCTTCCCACTCAGATGGCTGTCTACTTTCTTTTGGAATGTCCCTAGTGTGGGAGAGCCCTCCACCTCTCCAGGCAGCTGGTTCCACTGTCATATTGCTCTGACAATGAGGAAGCTTTTCCTGATGTCCAGCCTGGATCTGGGTTGTCACAGCTTGACTTGATTATTCCGTGTCTTGCACTCTGGTATCAGCAAGAAGAGATCTTGACCTTCCTCTTTGTGACAGCCTTTGAGGTACTTATAGAGGGTTGTCATGTCCCCGCTCGGTCTTCTCTTCTCAGGGCTGAACATGCCCAGTTCTCTCTGCCTCTCCTCACAGGGCAGTGTTTCCAAACCCTGGATCATTTTTGTGGCCCTCCACTGGACCCTTTCTAATTTGCCTGCATCTTTCTTAAATCTTGGTGCCCAAATTTTTGATCCTTAGCTTTCTAATGTTCCTCAGAAGCTTTCTGGGATTCCTCAATAAGACATTCAGTAAGCTTCTGGGAAATGTTTCTATCCTGCCTCTCCTGTATTCCTCCTGAAAGGGGCAGCTGGGTCTCTGTCCAGGTTGTGGCCAAGCAAATATTTAAAAAATAGTAGCATTACATAAATGGATCATACTCTTGAATCGCATTTTCAATTTTTTTCTTTAAGTTAAAACATGCCTGGGGTAACATAATATCCCAATTTGCATTAAATAGTTTTGTGAGAAATTTAATACCCCAAATGAAATCCCCCAAAGAGAGTCTCAAAGAAGGTCATTTTAGCCTCTTCAGATAGGCAAGTCTGAGCGAAACCCCCCCAGCAAACAGAATTAAAGTCTATGAAGGAAAGGGTTTTTATGCAATTTTCAAGTTTGTGAGTCAAACTATTGTTATGCAGAATGAAGGTCAGTGGGCCACACACTGTTATGCAGATTTTATTATAATGAATAGCCTCAGCAAAGATTAGATCTTAAATTGTCTGCACCAGCTGAAACTTGAAAATCATTCTTATGCTAATTTAAATCTCCTGGGGGAAACATTCAGCCAGAAGAAAGGCCTTTCATATGCGGCACCTGTCTTGCCAGAGGCACTTTTGTCTGGGGTCAAAAATGTCCCCTTTTGCAACAAGTGCTAAAGTTCATATTGCTGAAGGGTGAAGGTTAGAAAAGAAATCAGACTATGATGTATTTAACATATACTTTGTCCTATTCTCTTAGCCCCCTTTCTTCCTCTGAGTATTCTAGCATTTATATTCTTTCAAGGTTGCTATAAGGACTATTCCTATGAGTGCTTTCAACATTCTTCAGCTAAGTAAATTTTATGAATATGTTGTATGCTCAGCTTTTGGTGAATGTTGCCATTCACACATGAACACTATCAATCCCAGCCTGTATATGTATATTTTTCGGACAAGTAGTCATAAACACTGGTAATATGATTTAGGTTTATCAACATTGCTAAATGTTCAGACATTCACAGAACTTGTCAGGGATTTGTCATTGCAGGACATACCTGGCTGGCTAGCATTAGGCAGAAGCTGGCTAGTTCTGTCCTGAACATACACACAATAGAGAACCTACAGCAGTTACACAGCAACAGAGAATCACCAACAGCTGACGATTGAGCAATTTCTCCTCTAAAAGCTTCCAGTTCAGCCCTAAGGTGGACCAGCTTTCCATGTGTGCATGGAGATCACATGAATTCAAATGTGCCAAGCAGGGGGGAATTTCAACCCAATCGGCACCTCTCTTGCTACCTGGTCATCAAAGGGGGCTCCTCCATGCTCCATTTTGCTGTGATTGAATTTATTCTCAAGAATACAGATACCTGTTCCATCTCCACCCTTGTGGTGCTTAGCTGGGCCAAGAATGCCAAGGTCTGGACCCCTTGTGTCCAACGTCAGCAAGCGTGCACATCCGAAGGATCCGATTGCCAGCCTGCATCAGATTTTGGGCATCCACTTGAACATGCACTGATACAGCCTCACACCTGAACATTTGAGCAACCAACTCTGCACATTTGCTACAAACACACGCAGTGCTTGCATTGTGGTATTGACACTGGACAACTATGGAGGGCAGTGCAGCTTCTTCCACCCTTCCCATGTCTGCCCTATCTCCCAACTGAAATTCTCCAAGAAGGCACCAGGGCTGAAGATGAATATAAACCAAGGTTTATTTCAGGATGGAAACTCTGCTCACGGAGCAGTACCTCTATTTAATGCTTAATTACAAAGCAGGGCACAAAGACAAAGCCTTTGAGATGGTTGCCATTAGAAACAGAGCCAGAGTTCTTCGGGTGTTGTGGTCACACTGCAGTCCCCCGCCTTCTCTCCTCTCTTCACCCTGACTGCCCCCACCAGTCCTCCTCCTTAATTGACTGACCTTTCCATGCCTGGATGAACTGAACTCAGTGGTTCTGCTGTTTTTCATCACTCCCAAGCTGAGCCTTTGAAGACAGTAGCTACCAGCTAATAAATACTGGGTGCCAGTGGACAAAGATGTGACTTCCCTTGCCAGGCACCTCGTTCAACCAAAGGAAGGAAACATCTCAAGCACGGATCTGAATAAAGAACGGAGGGTGGACGTGTTTTCAGAAGTAAAATTAGATGTGGACATTTCCATTGACTTGAGTGAGAAGTGCCGCTAATCCATCTTGACACCCAGCTGAGGAGGGAGCTGCCTTCGTAGGACCATGAATGGTATGTGACCATTCCCACTGCTAAGTGTACATGAGCCAATTATGCTCCAAGGAAACTGGGGGTTCCTTAAAAGTTTATAAAGTGAGAAAAACTTGATGAGAAAACCAGTAAGTGCAGACAAGCATTCCTGAAAGGCACCTTGACTCCAGTTGAGGACTGTGTTGTGGAAATCATACAGCACATGAATTGTGGAGAGGTGGCCTGTGTTTGGAAGACCAGGAGGTCAGGAGAAATTAGGCTACAGCCTACCATGCTCATTTTCTAGGTTCAGGAAATTGTGTTGAATGGAATATTGCATTTAATCATAGAAGTTCCCTCTTGCTGTAGGCAGGTGCAGCAACAGGATTATCTTTTCAGCTGCTACTTGTTCAGCTTTGGCCTAATCCATGCCTCGTGATGGTGACCAGGGCCAGATGCTATCTGAGAACTGAATGCACACCTGAGGTTCTGCTGTGTGCCTCAGAACCTTCCACACCTGCAGGAGAATGTGGACAAACACCCAGAGCTTCCAAAAGAAAGGTGAAAATATTCCTTGAGGGAAGGAAGTCTTGGAGCACCAGAAAGGAAGGTGCAGGGGAGAACAAATTGCAATATTTATTTTTAAAAAATGCTTGCCTAACTTGGGAATTCATTCTCAAATGCATTGTGTTTGTCTCTAAGGGGCCATAGAACTCTTTGTTTTCATAATGTGTTTTAAAAATATACTTTTAGCTTTTTGTTGCTGGAAGAGAACAAGTGGTTTATTATGGCATGATTTTTCACTCAAAACAGCCTGTGTCATAAAGTTAATGCCCCATCATTTTAAATAATCGTAAAACCCCATACTTCTGAGAGTTTATACTCTCCACCCCACCCCCTTCAACCTTTTCCTCCTCAACTGCTTCTCTGCTTCGGGTAAGGAAAGAGCCAGTCTGAAAAGGGAGCAGGAAGGCAAGAAAACAAATTGCATTGAGGGAACCTAATGCTTTCCATTTGCTACAAGGAAGACTAGTCTACTGTGATGGCCGCATCTAGACAGGGTTAGACCACTTCAAATATGGCAGTTGCTGCAGAGGAAGTTCAAGTGAATGTTGGCCTCCATCCTGTTTTCATGGGCTTCAGCAACAGCCAAAAGAGGCTTATCGGCCCTGTGACCATTTGCCATACCTGCCTTGTGGGCTTATCAGGTCCCAGGTTTTGCAGCCCTGACCTGGGCTAATCCATATACTCCAGAAGAGGAAGAGAATGAGCAAAGCAAAGAACGTGTGAGAAAGAGTCTGTCTACACAAGGCCTTAATTATGCACTCATGACCCCTCACTCCCAGTACCGTGTGGATGCTCTACACAGCACCCCTTTCTCCAGAGGCTCCCTGGTTCTTGGCTGCTGCTTAGGTTGGGGTCTGGAGCAAGATTAGTTTGAGATCAAGGAGAGGCTGGTATTATCTGTGGATGGTGGCAATGAAACCGCCATGCATTTGCACAGGCAGTTGCCAGTAATCATATATGCCCTCCCGCCCCTTACGATCAGCGGCAGAGGCTCTCCTCCGGGAACCCTCCATGCGAGATATTAGGAGGGCGAGTACCCGGAGGAGGGCTTTCTCGGCGGTGGCGCCCCATCTGTGGAATGCGCTCCCCAGAGAGGCTCGCCTGGCGCCGTCGTTATTTGCTTTTCGGCGCCAGGCAAAGACCTTTTTATTTAGACGATATTTTAATTGTTAATATTATGTTTAATTTAAGATTAATTTAATTTCGTTATTTATTTTTTTGCTGTATGTTTTTAAATTTAACCTGGAGATGGGCCAGTTTTTAAATATTGTATATGTTTTTAATATTGTATTTGTTTTCTTTGTATTGTGAGCTGCCCCGAGGCTGTCGCAAGGGGCGGCATATAAATATTTAAATAAATAAATAATAAATAAATAATCGTGATGAACAATACAGAAAGGCTGAAAAAGCAAATCCCCAGGAAAACATTTTTATTCATTTGATATATTATATTTCCATACTATCCAATAGCATCCTCTCTGGGTGGATTATAATCTTAAACTCACAAGGTATCAGGAAGGAGAAACCTCAGAAAATGGCACGTTAAAAGTCTCACACAGAAAAGCCCAAGCCAAGGAACCCTTTTGTCCCATTGACCATGCATCATGCCTAACCATTCAAGAGCTGCTGAAGGTGCTTCTTTTTAAAACTAGAGTTAACATTGTGTTTTTATTCAAATTGGCAGTCTGAAACAGGAATGTTCTTTAGTGATTGAGAAAGTCCTCTACCCCCCACAACCCACAATGCATTTTTTCATTCATAAAAGACAGTGACTGAGCCAAGAAACTCCAAAATCCAAATGGTATTTCCGCCATTTGGTCAGTAGGTGGCCACTGGAGCATTGGCCCCAAACTTGGAGCATTGGCCCCAAGCAATAATATGAACATAATATTAGCCTATTCTACAGGGGTTGTTCTTAGGACCATTCAGACAATGGTTTGGATCAAGGCTGTTACTTGCACTTAGTTACCAATCAAACATGGGAAAACTTAGACATAAAATAACTGGAATCTCATTTGGCTGGATCTAGATTCAGTCAAATTTAGAGTAGACCCATTTAAATGCATAGAATTTAAATTAATGATGACTTAATAAAGATTGTTTATTTGATGGATCTACACCAATTGCACACGCCTCTACATCTGGATCAAACGCAATACTTTCACAGGGAACTAAGTGTAGTTAATGTGGTCTTAATCTTGTTTAATGTATGTGAGCTCACTGAGTACTGTCAAGTGCTATGGAAATGTTTGCTATTGGTATTAAATTAAAAACTGAAGAGTAGTAGTAATGGAAATTGATCATGTCAGCTGCTCATGTCATGAGCTGATGGATTTTGACTGTACAGAGACTTGAGTGGTTTTTGGTATACCCAAAGAGACAATCCACAGGCCAACTGCACCTTCAACAATACCAGCTGAGTGTGGAGACCCAAATCATTCTTTGGCCATCTCACTGCTTGGCTGAGCTCTCCCAGCCTGAGAGGCAGTCTGAGCCTTTGCATCAGCCTACCAAATGTTAGGGAGAATATTAACCAACATCAATGGCTCATGCATGCTGAGAGAAAGCCAAGCTTGCTTGCTTGCTTGCTTGCTTATTTATTTAAAGTTTTTATATGCTGTCCCCATTGCTACACAGCCTCGGGACAGCTCACAACACAAATAAATAAAACAAATAAAATTACAATTACAATTAAAACTTGGAAACACACTGGCTGCATAATTAAAACTATAAATATTAAAGATTATTAAAATACTGTTTAACTAAAAAGGTCTTGGCCTGGCGCTGAAAAACAAATAATGATGGCGCCAGGCAGATCTCTCTGGGGAGCGCATTCCACAGATGGGCGCCACCGCAGAGAAAGCCCTCCTCCGGGTACTTTGCTTCCTGATATCTCTTGCTGAATGCTCCCGGAGGAGATCCCCTGCTGCCGATCTCAAGGGGCAGGAGGGCAAATATGGCCACAGGCGTTCCTTCAAGTATCCTGGCCCCAAGCCATTAAGGGCTTTATAAGTAATTACCAACACCTTGAATTGAGCCCGGACTTCGATGGGAAGCCAGTGAAGCTGATAGAGGACTGGGGTTATATGAGAATAACACCCACTCCTCATCAGCAACCTGGCTGCTCTATTTTGCACCATCTGAAGTATCCGGACTGTCTTCAAGGGCAGCCCCACATAGAGTGCATTGCAGAAATCCAGCCGGGAAGTAACCAATGCATGCATCACTGTCGCTAGGCAGTTGTCCTCCAAGTAGGGATGCAGCTGATGGATCAGTCAAAGCTGATGGAAAGCGCTCCTTGCCACCGCCGACACTTGAGCTTCCAAAGTCAGCTCCAGGTAGAGCAGCACTCCCAAGCTGCGGATCCTGTCCTTCAGAGGGAGTGCAACCCCATTCAGGACAAGATCCAAGCCACCTACCCAGGAGTTCAAACCTCCTACCAGCAGGACCTCCGTCTTGTCTGGATTGAGCTTCAGTTTATTGGCCCCCATCCAGCCCATTACCTCGGCCAGGCACCAGTTCAGCACAGCCACTGCCCCACCTGGATTGGTTGAAAAAGAGAGGTAGAGCTGGGTATCATCAGCATACTGATGATTCCGCAGCCCACACCTCCAGATGACCTCTCCCAGCAGTTTCATGTAGATGTTGAAGAGCCAGGGGGCAGAATAGACCCCTGCTGAACTCCATAGCATAACTGCCATGGCGCAGAGGTAAAGTCCCTCCCTGGAGGTGCCTGGAATGCAGAGTGGTCCTTCGGCATGCAATGCGGCTGCTCTGACGGTGAGCCAAGCCAAGCCATTCCAAGCCAAGAAGTCGCAAAACTTGCCTTGCAAGCAAGGCACAGGAAGTGGGCGAAACTTGGCTGTCCTTTCCATTCTGCATCAACAACTGTCAGATCTGAACCTGCTCTCTAATAATCAACTCAGATGAAACAAAAAGCTTTAGAGGTAGGTAGGTGTGTGTGTGTGTGTGTGGTGAGGGGGGGAGCTACATTCTTCTTTAAAGCTTCAGTAGCAGGATAACAGCCCTCACCTGAGGAAGGTTGGGGCCCTGGAGAGCAGAAAGGTTAATCTAAAAGTTAAATGGAGAAAATGGAAGGCAAGGAAAAGCCTGGAAAGTCATCTCTCTCTTTCACCCTCACCGCTTATCTCTGCAGGAAGGTGCAGCTCTTGCTCATCTCCAGGAGACTGCAGTTTTGTTTTGCTTTTAATCCAGCATGATGGAAGATGTAATCCTTTCCATTAGATCGTTACTATCCTGAATGCCCAGGAGCTTGGGATAGGAAGCTCCTCACAATGCCTGTTTTTCTCGCAATCGTGTGGCATCTCTTCAATTATTTCTCTGTATTGTACAGATTCTGTAAACAGAGGTCCCTTCCTGCAATTTAAGGCAGCATTCTTTTCCCTTAGTGCAGAACTTCGTTATTGTTCTTATCACCATTAGCCAGGTTTATATGCCCCCTTTCCAAAGAGTCCAGGGGCTGCATATACGAACTCTGCTGGTCTGCGACATAATAAAATTGATTGGCATCTATGAGTCCTTTCCTCTCTGTGTTATTCTCACACAGAGTTGTTGTTGTGATGATGATGATGATGATGATGTGTTGTTCTACCTGTGAGGTAGGCTAGGCTGAGAGTCAGCAACTTACCCAAAATCACCCAGTGAGCTTCCTGGCTGAGTAAGAACTAGAATCTGAGTCTCCCTAGTCCTAGGTCATCACTAGAATCGCTCACCCCCGTGAGCCGCCCGAGGCTTTGTTGCAATGGGGGCAGCATACAAATGTTTTAAATAAATAAATACACAGACAGACTGGAATGCACACTTTCACGCTTCTCTATTTGTAAAGGGATTGATTAATGGAAGGGGAATATTTAAGTCAGTATTTAGTTTATGGAGCTTGCTTGGACAATGCAATGCCTACAGGTCAGATTTTGCCAGGGGGAACCTCATTCAGAGGTGGACTGTTGGGGAAGAAAGACTGTTCCAGGTAAAAAAGCCACAGCCAACCACACGTGGCTTGTGTCTCCGACTGCCATCCTGGATGCTTCTAAATTGGGCTGAGGTTTGTCTAACTTTGATGTATTACATTAGCGATCTGTTTTTTCACCCCAGATGCCAGAAATGAACAATGCACAGAAAAGGGTAAAAGGGGAAGGCTGTCCTTAATTTCGAACATACCGAAATTAAGGACAGAACTGTATATAAGAAATTGGCATTTGTAGTTCAACAGTTGCCACTTGAAATGAGTTGGACACTTGGTAGCAGGTCGTGGGATTGTCCTCTCCTCCTCCGTACGTTTCCAAGTCATCTTTTCTTTCCCAGTCTGAATTTTCCCTTGATCAGCCAAGCTGTCCATTCCTCTACTTTATATTTCATTTATATGCCACCCAGTAGCCAAAGCTCTCTTGTTCACTGCACTATAAATTGTTCACTACAACTAATCCAATTCAAAAGATACATATTTAATATAGGAACTCTTTTTAAAATCTTTAAGCAGCTGACAAAGAGATTAAGATGTATTTAAATATGTTACATGTGCCTCATGGCAAGCAATAACATATATAATAAATGCAAGACATGTATAGAAAACACTTCTAAAGACATTAAAACCAATATTCGCAACACCATAAAAGCAATACATGTACTGGGCCCGATTACAGTTACTCAGAGAAGGCCCGATAAAGGTATATGACACTGTTTGTCATATATGACTCTGTTTGTCATAAGCACGCTAGAGCTGGCACCTCCCAAGTATCCTGGCAACCCATAATGCAGATGACACCACAAAGAACGGGGCAGCCTCAGGATGCAAGAGCACCCAGCAGGGGCCCCTTCAGGGATGGGTAAGACTGCCCAACGGGAAAGGCCAGCCAAAGCAACATCCAAGACCAAGAGTCTGTCTTCTCTTCTCTTATTCTACAAGGCCACCTTTGCACTTCACCACCTGGTACTGATTTGCTATCTCAGGTCAACGTTTCTTGTCTTCGGATCCCACCCCATCATGAGCATGGAAGTGTAGGCCCTGGCTAGATTATCTTCTGAACTGGCTCCTGCCAAACAAAAGCAAACAGCGATAATATGATAAAACGGCTGTTCAAAAGTTTTTTTCCCTCAAATGTCTCATGGAGAAAGGGCTGGGAACTAGGAAGCCGAGAGCCCTTGGAGAGCTCTCACAAGATGTATCCCTGCCTTCCCTTCAGATGATAACTCCCATCAGCCCAAGCCAGCATGCACAAATGATGGGAGCTGTAGTCCAAACATCTGGAGGGCACTGCGTAAGAGGAAAGCTGCCCTATAGTGTGTGTGTGTGTATGATGACGATGCCATTGAGCCTTCAGACCTCTGATTAGATCAGTAGCTAGGAAGGTGACAACAAGTAATGAAGCTTGCAAAGGTTAATAGGAAGAAGCAACATCTCGCCAGGAAGTTGCCATACAAAGCAATATTTTCTCATCTATGAAACTTATGTTCTCAAATGGTCGCACAAGAGTGAGAAAACAGGGAATTTCATTAAACTGGTTGCAAGACAGTGGATTGTCCAAGGCTTTCATTGGATGTGAATAGGCGTCTTACACTCCCCAAGAAATTGATGGAAAAGTCTGGTTTCTGCATAAGATCATAAGAATTTGCCAAAATAATTAGCAGAATGCTATGTGGAAATTCAACATAGCAGACTGAAACATCTGTTCCAGAGTCAGTGTAGGTTGGTGTTAGGAACTTTTAATACCTTTAATTATTGGTAGAAGCTTGTCCACTAGTAATTATCTTCTCATTTAGGGATACATGATAAGTGTCTGGAAAACCCCAGTGTCCAATCAGTACAGATTGAAATTACTGTCCCAACTCACATTCCTGTGGAAAACCCTGGGTGTTCCTAATGAAAATGGTATTCCTGGTGGACAAGCATCACTGATATGATGGCCTTCCATTTTTTTTCCAGCGCTGTGAAGATGCATTGCCTACCAAGCACACAGCGGATGCAGGGCATGATGAGACCTAATGAGCTCTATCAGAGTCCCATGTGAACCGAATGCATATCCAAGAATGTGCCCCAGAATCCTCTGCTATGCTCAGAGGCTCTGTAGTGCATGTACAAAGGTTCTTCAGAAGATAAATCAGTGTAGAAGGCAAATATTCTAAATCCAGTGATGCATAATTATGTAAGCACTGGATTTCAAAATATAATGCATTCCTTTAGAGTTGGAGAAACTTGGTATTTCTGCACCAAATTAAATCATTCCAATGTGACAATGCATTACCTATGTGGCATCATCTGTCTTCTCATGGAGTCTCTTACTTGGCATCACATATCTGTGCAACTGTCTTGTGCTAAGACATTTGTCTAAGTTAGGGATGGGCAACATGTGCCCCTCCAGATGTTTAAACCAGAAATACTGTCAACCAAAACAGCATATTGGAAGGAGTCATGGGAGTTGTAAGCGAAAACATCTGGAAGTCCATAACTTGCCAAGCCCTAGTCGAAGCAGGCAAATTCAGTGTTCTCTCCCAATACTTATCTCCTTGTATGATATTGCTGCATATTCGTTTTGTCTAAAGTAAGACAAAGGTACTATAAACCAGGAATATGTAATACTGGTTATGCAAGTGCTACTATATTCACAAGGCATGAGACTTCGGTTGGAAGAATCCAACCTTCTCACAGATGTTGAAATTCTATAATACTGTTGGTGTTGCCTAACAGAGGGATGTGAGTGGTACGGGATTCATGAGTTTGAATCCTTCTAGGTTGTGCAACAGAACTTGTGTACATGGACTTCCCTGTTCCTTCCTCCCCATAGCAACCTTCCAGCCTACAGACAGAATGCTCTACAAAGGATCAGGAGACTCTGCTGAACAAGGCTGACTTGTAGGGTGGAGGGAATGGGACATCCCTGAAAATTGGGCTGAAGCACCTTCTGTGAGCACAGCCCTTCCAACCAGAGAAGGCAAATTCTGGAAGCAGTTTCATATATTCTACCACCTAAATCCAAAGTGTTGTAAATTCCACCTTGTCACTGAGCATTTGGATTGAGGACAACATACCGTCCTGGAGTAAGCAAAGCTCCCAGGTTTGACCTACCAAGCACAGGTAAGGGGAGAGGAATTTTTATCTCACCTTTTCACCTGTAAAGGGGTGTGGGAGAAAAATCTGGTGAGGAGAATTTTACTCCAAGTTCGCACCTGATAATAAATCTGGGAAAGCAAGAGATAAGTAAAATCATCCTAACTTCGGAAGGGAGGAGTAGATGACCAGTCTGGCAGCTGGTTCAAAGCCCCCTGTGGTGATGCACCGTTCACTCGGGGCTTTCTGTGTTCAGTGTAAGTCAAGCTGCAGCACAAGCTGCTGGCTCACTGAGGTCTGTTCAACGGACTCGGCCAGAAAATGGGACAGAAAAGCTATTTTTAAAATATCATGGACAGAGTGGACAGAGTGGAAAACTGCTGTCATGCAATGATCCAAATGCCAATATTGGTGTAAGGAAGTAAGATTACAAGGTATTTTGCCTCACCCAAAGGAAAGGAAAGGAAAGGAAAGGAAAGGAAAGGAAAGGAAAGGAA
>JAIXND010000789.1:2267570-2292058 GCA_023646645.1 Varanus salvator macromaculatus | reverse complement strand
AAAGGAAAGGAAAGGAAAGGAAAGGAAAGGAAAGGAAAGGAAAGGAAAGGAAAAAGAAGGTAAGCACTGAAAGAAATTACTTGAGGAAAAGTTCTGGAAGCTGCACAGTCCATAGGTGTGTGGATGATAGATGTTAATTCAATTCAGTATAACGAGGCTGCTCCAATTTTTTATTAGCCCAATAAATTCAGGGCACTGCGGCATATTGCAGATGACGGTTGGCTATGCCAGAAACGAAACGGGAGGGAGGGAAGGGAAGTGCCATTCAAAGTGTTTCATGGCACTATTTCCCTCTAGACAAGCCAGCCATCTGTAACCCAGAAAAAGCATGGAGAGGGTCATCTGGACGATGTGGGCTGGGCTTTGTTTCCCCCGGCATTCAAAGTACTCCCCAACATGGCTCTTACCCACTATGTGGAAAGAGGGGCAGTGATACCAGGACGCTCAAAATTGACCCGGGGACACAAAGAAAGGGCGCATTATCCATGATCACAGGTTCCCTGCTTGGAAAGAACATTGTTCCTGGGAGTAACAAATCCCAGGAGAACCACATGCTGAAATCAATGTGCCGACAGTACTGAACCTGTAATCATGAGCAGGTATTTTACAGACAGGAAGGAGGGAGCTGGCTCTGCCCCACTCCAGGTTTTGTGGACAGAGGAACATGGCTCTGTTCTTTCCTTACAGGCAGAAAGTATACATGAGATTGTCACCTTCTGGACCACCTTCAGGTGCTTCCAGGCAAGGGGCTCCTAACAGGAGCACTTAAAAGGCATCTTTTTTCCTTTATCAGACTTTGGTAAGAAAAAGCAAAAGAGGTGTGTGAAATCATGAATGGGCTTGAGGACAATGATGTGGAAACCCCCAGTAGAATTCTGTGAATAAAATAGGTGATGGTGTGATGGAAGCCTTCTGTTTGTCTTCCATCCTTAATCCATTTTCTTAATTCACGGCTGATGATCACTTTTCCAAATTGTACAGGAATGTCACCAGGAAGAAGTCATTTCATGAATAAGGAGGAACTGAGTAAGTATTAGACAGACCTCCCTTCAGAATTAAACTGAGATCGGATGTTTTCCAGAACACAAACTGGATTGAATCAGTAAATTCATAATATAGTGGTACCTTGGCTCACGACTTAATCCGTTCCACAACTCTGATCGCGAGCCAAATTGGTCGTGAGCCAAGTTAAATTTCCCCATAAGGTTCAATGTAAATAAGGTTAATCTGTTCTGTAAATATTTTTCTTTAATCACAGGGAAGATGGGTGCGATTGTGGGCATGCTCGGGGGAGGGAGACGGGCATGATCGCAGCCATCTCCCCCCGAGTGCTCCCACAATCACGCCCATCTCCCCCAGAAGCAAGCCCATGATCACACTGTCTCCCCCCGAACACACCCGTGATCATGCCTGCCCCCCCAGCCCCGAGTGCGCCTGTGATCATCACCCAATGCAGAGTTCACGACCCGAGGGAAATTTTTCCCAAAATTTCTGTTCGCAACCCAATTTGGTCATGAACTGAGACGTTCATGAGGTACCACTGTAATTGGTTTGAACTTTGTCTTTATAGTGCGCACTAGGAACACAACATTCCTAAGTTGGGTTAGAAGGCTTGCTGTGTGTATGTGTGTGTGTGCAGTTACTTTCCTTGGATAGTATTGTTAAATACTTTTTTGCAACATAAATATTTATACGATCACATTGCTTTTTTCATCTTGGTTATTGGGTGAACTTTTATAGAATGATTTTCATGAATGCAAGAAATCAAAGCCAACACACTCAACAATGTTGTCAGGTGCTGAGAAAGGAATGATAGTAAAATTCCAAATAATTCCCTGCAATAAAAACAAAGACATATTGATGTCTGTGTTATTTTAAAACGCCTGTCACCTTTTTGATCCTGCAGAACAGGACATAAGAAATCAGAATGGCCAACACGACTGCAAAACATCACTGTCTGGAAAAAAAAAAAAAGGACACCATATGAACCAATACTGACATGTTAAATTTTCAGATCAAACCTTACCACCCTCAAAACCCACATTTTGAAATTTTTACTTTCGGTGCCTTTTGAAACTTGGCAAAAATCCATGTGAGCTATGCTTGGCATGGCTTTCTCTCCTCACCATCTGTCCCCTATCTCTGCAGCCCTGCTAAACAGCCAAGCCCCTAAAGGTATTTGACAAATTCTCCCCCAGTGTGCACAGTCCCAGACTGGTAGCAAAAGAATGATTTACCAAGTCCCCGGCAGCCTGCACTTGTGGCAAGTTAAGAAATTGTGCTATAGCTGTGAACACCCAGAGTCCTTTTCCAAAAGAATGCTCAGGAAAAACAGTCACACCTGAACATTTTTTCTTAGTAAATCCAGAAGGAAGATAGTGGTGCTTCAAGCAAGAGTTCTTCAAACACATACAACCCACAGTCCATCTGCTGCGTAGCATAAAGAAATCTCAGTTCAAGGAGCGATTTCAAGATCTTTAAAATTATGTTAATTAACACCACATAACAGAAGAAGCAGAAGGAAGACTTTTCAACATGGCACACAAATGAAGAGAGGTGTATTCCCCATTGTCAGGGAAAGGCAAGTCATATAAATGAATTAAGCCAATAATTAGATAAAACTTTTAGACCTTGAATCCATCTGTTAACCAACAGAGGATATGGGGAAGCCTCATGTTCAAGCTTCGTCACTTCTGAATGCCAGATTTCATTCAGAAGTTGGGAACACACAGCTGCAAAAACGGTAAACCCAGAAAATAATTAGTAGAAATATGGTACCGTGATAGACCTTTGGCAAGCCATCATTTATTGGTGCAAAGGTAGGCAAGCTTTCTAAATGCACCCACCTTTTTATTAGTGCGAAAGCAAAGGTGATGATAGAAAGTGGTAGAAACTGCTTAGGGCTTTTGAATGCAAACATTCTATGTGCACAGAAGGAAGTCCTTAAGGGCATAATATTCCACAGTTTACTATGTGCAAAGATGCACTTCCTTTTATCTGCCTGAAGCTCCCAACTTCATGGGATGACCATAATTCCGGAGACATGGACAAGGGAGAAAAATCTTTCCCTCTCCACTTTCTCCACACCATGCGTTATTTTAAACACCTCTATCATGAGCCCTTTGGGGGAAAAGGCAGGATATAAATCGAATGAATGAATGAATCATGTCTCCCCTTACTTGTCTTTTTTCTAAGCCAAATAATCCCAGTTGTTGCAGCTGCCCCTCATAAGGGAGCCACTCAACCCCCTCATCATTTTTGATACCCGCTCTATCCTTTTTCCAAATCAACCATGTCCTTTTTCAGGTAAAGCAACTAGGACTGAACACAATATGTGGTTCTGTGTGTGTGTATACACAGCTCAGAAGGTTTCAGTGCATGCCTAAAATGAAAGCATGGGTACAGCAAAGCATCAGGGTACAGGTGTCTCAAGTGCAATCTTGGTGACAAACCCAGGTTTGCTCTACATGAGGTGCTAAATGCCCCTCACCCAGTTAGAGAGTTAGCAGAATTCAGCTCTTAGGGATCCCAGTTCACTGACAGGTGAGCTGACATTCTTAGACAGCTTACAGGATAAACACCTTAAAGTGTGTTTTAATTGGAATGGGATTTGCTGTTTAAATTGCTTTAAATTTTGTATATTGAAATTTGTTGCATCTGTATCTTATGCTGTAGTTTAGCATTGCATCCATGTTTTGTGAACTGTGATTTGCTCTGAACCACACAGAGAGCTTTGGCTATTGGGTGCTAAAGAAATGAAAATAGCAGCAATAACAACGATGAGGCTAATGTCGTAGGTGGACTTTTTATGCACTCCTGGAGAGCAGCACAGAACATATTTCTATATAGATCTGCTGTGTCACACACATTAAGCTGTCAGGTGAGTGCCAGGACTGGAGACTTTCGGGTTTCTCTCATGGCAGAATTATATAAGCCAGCTGTGCCCCAGTCTCTTTCAGCTTCAGCAAGATGGCATTGCACAGACCCATTGCTTTCCAATAGTGCATCTGAAAGAGCCATCTGGATGCTCTCTCATGTGCCACCCCCTTGAGGGAGCTGGTGACTCGCAAGGAAGAGCAGGATGAAATTGCAGGGAGAGCCATTGTGGTGCCTCATTGCTCTTCCTTACGGAGGTTCGAAGCACCTTGCAGTTCCTTCTCTCAGGACTAAGGCAGAACATTGCACTCAGAGGGGACAGACGGAGGTTCATGATGCTTGGCCATGAGGTCCCTTGGAGAAGGCACCTGAGCAGCTGCACCTCAGCCAAAGCCACCCAGAAACTTGGCTGTGAGCATAAAATGAGATGCCTCCATTCATGCCACCCTTGGAGGCGAGGCAGGTACGAAGGGCGCGGTGACGTGCCATGTCCCACCCGGTTGTGTGATCCCTCTGGCCACACCTTTAGGAAAGGGCTTATGAGAATGTCCGTCACTGGCGTCTTTAGCTGTCGCTGACTTTCAGCTGCAGAAAGAGTGGTTCCCTTTCTGTTCGCTGAGAAGGTGACTCTCCAGCTCTGTCGAGCGTCCCTTTCTCGCCCTGAGTGGTTTGAATAGCTGACTCCTGACACCGCCTTGTAACTCACGATAAACGCGGCACAAGGCTGCTGTGAGCTGGGTGCATCAGATGACTCTTGCATCCTTGCTCTCTGCTGATGCAAATGACCAGGCAGGGAGCTCACATTTCTAAACAGAAAAGTGCACGAACTTCGCCCAGGGCTTCTTTTCTGCTGGGACTATACTTGAAAACACCCTTGGATGGAGTGATAATGAGAAAAGGACAGTGGTTTCCAGCGCCCTTCCTCCCAACACCCATGTGCACTCTGTTCCCAGGCATCCTGCTTGCTGCAGAGGAAATCTATTTGCGAAGGGACAAGGGGTTTATCTCACAGTGGCCTTTATTTTATCAGCGAAGGCAGGAAGCTACACACATCCTTGGCAAACATCCAGCTCCGGCTTATGGAGAAGCAGGGAGGGACCCCAGCCAGTGCTCGTTCTCTTCTTGAGGAAAGTAGACTCTGCTGGAAGAAAATTCCTACAAATAAACCCCATTTCTTCATCTGGCTTCACCTTTTTTTAAAGGAGCAAATCATGAAATGCTCATCATTTTATTCTATAGAACAGGCCTACTCTACAGCAATCACTACCATTCTGAAGAGCAATGCCAAATGTCTAAGGCTGATAGTTGATTTAATTAGGTGTCATTTAATGGATTATATTTCAATGCATTTGCATATCACTGCTATCTGAGTCTAGGACTCAAGAGTCCTGAAATGTTTAGGGCCTGTGACCCTATTTGAAATTTGAGTGTTGTGGTCATTGTCACAAAATGGTTACTGGGGCGAGACTTGCCCATTCACAAAATGGTGGCCAAGGTGGGTGTGGCCAGTCATAAAGCACCCATTTCTCCAAGGCAAATGGGTGAAACTAAAAGAAAAGGGAGGTGCTGAAAAGCCAATGCAGAATGCAAAGGTGAACTGCAGAACACAAAGCGACAAGTTTTCCATAAAACTACAAAGCCAAGTCTTGATCCAGTTTTCTGCTCCAATGCTCATCTCACACAAGGTCCACTCAGAGACAAGTAACTTGGCCTAGAAATGGAGTGCAAGGAAAAAGTGGCGTTTATCACCCAAGCAGTAATTCACATATTTGTGTCCACAGAGCACAACAACACTTCCATATACAGAAGGCAAACAGGTTGTGCTTAGAGAAACACATGTACACACACAACCTGGCAAAATACACCACACCGAGGCAATCCATCAAGTCAGTCAGCATCTTCATAAACAAGCCAACCAGACACACTTATCACATGGAGGAGACCATGTTCAGATTGGACCCCGTGCCTAAGTACTCTGTTTTAATAGAAGACAGTTGGAGGGAATTTGCTATTTTATTTATTTGTTTACTATATTTTTATCCCACTATTTTTCCTGCATGGAACACCAAGGGGGATTATATAGTTTTCCATCTCTCCATGTTATTTTCACAACAGCTAAGTGAGGCTGACAGTAATTGAGGTAGGTGAGCATGAGGTACACAAGGCAGGGCCACTGACTGAGCCAAAGTTATCCAGGGAGCTTCATAGCTGAGTGAGGACTTGAACCCAGATCTCCTG
Organism: Varanus salvator macromaculatus; assembly: GCA_023646645.1. NCBI lineage: Eukaryota > Metazoa > Chordata > Lepidosauria > Squamata > Varanidae > Varanus > Varanus salvator. The sequence continues at coordinate 2,285,944 of JAIXND010000789.1, read as the reverse complement.
AATCCTGGTCCAACATTCTAACCACTATCCCACACTGCTCTAATATTCACCATTAGAAGGTAAGGCCATCACTCCCATTTATTGTCTATTTCAGCACTGCAGCAGAATCTTTTATATTTTATTGTTCATCTTCTATTAAAGTAATTCACTAAAATGTATCTCGCTTCAAAAAAGTACAATTGAGACTTTAACCCCACTGATTAATTTTGCTCTCATTTATTAAAATTGTTTCCTATAGTTTATGGCCTAGGGCCATATGTTGAGGCACGGCTGGAGCACGAGTGCTAAACTAGATAAACATAGTCCAAAGGAAGATCTTCTGTTCGTATTTCTAAGAAAAATAAACTGTTGGGAGATTAATATCTATTGCAAAAACTGGCAACTCATTGCCTTGTAAAGCATGAAGTTTGCCCATTCCAGGCAGTTTCCTCATGGAAAATCTGGGCAGGAAGAGGCATTGACAACATTCCTGGGGATTGAGATGATGAGGATTAACTGCAACTACAAAATTATGCAGGGAGGTCCTTTGGAAAAGATAACATTCAGAAAAAAGTTGGGAATTCATAACTAGGAAAAAGAGTGTGAGCCAGATATTAAATCATGCCTGCCGTGGGGGCGCCCTCAAAATCAGCCCGCAGAATGAAGTGAAACAGGTCCCAGGCATGATGCCTAGAACTTCTTGTTGTTAGAAAATAGCTGCAGATTAAAGACACTTCTGTATCCTTGGAGGTAATTCTGTTCTCCAGATGTAATAGTCAGTGGGCAGGCTTAAAGGTCACAGCCTTGAATGGCTCTAAAATATAAAGTTGCTTCAAGGAAAAATATCAGACAAGTCAACTATTCAAAATTTTAATCAGAAATTTATTTTTAAAAATGTGCAATCTGTATTCTTTATTTATTAGATTTGTATCCCACCTCTTTTTCTTACAAAGAACTCAAAGCGGCTTATAAAAGAGTAAGACAGTTCAGTTTCTTCAGAACCCCTCCAAGTGAGCGCATTGCACACAGGCAAAAGGAAGATGTCCACTAGAACAACAAAGAAAGCCCCATGGCGTGATTTAGGAGTCTTCAGCTCAATGTACTCATAAGTTCTTTTCTTCCATTCAGATATGGAAGAGGACCCCCCTTCCTGGTTGGGCTATAATGCTTAAAATTACGGATGAGTCTCAGTAGGTAAATCCCAGTCCACCAGCCTTCTCCCTTTGGTGGAGTTTCTCCTGATGCCAGTAGGACTAACCCAGATATTCTGCCCCTCCTATAAGTGATGACATGAAAGCGGCTTCAATTGGGTTATACCAACATCAGTCCAGCAGCCAAAACTATCTGACATCTTTACAGAAGGTTCGTGCCCAGTCGTAAAGTCAGCATGACCAAGCAAAAAGGGTTTTGTGGCCAAGGAACACACATGCTCAAATGTTATTGGTGTGTGGGGTGGGATGAATAAGAACTAATTTGTACATGAGCAATTAACAAATGTATATGAACTTCTTACGGACACTCACTGATATCTTTCCCTTAGAAGTGAACATATAAGGAGCTTCTCATCACAGTCTGATTAAAATTGAATAGGGGACTAAATGGGGCAGAAAAATCACTTTCAAGGAGAAGCCCAGTCTTGTTGGTTGCCTGTGATAATTTCTTTGCAAACATTTGGTTGGAATGAGACTGATTCTTCAGTAGCATAATCCACTGTCAACTGGAATCCTGTCTGGTTCCTACGGATGACTGTCGGTATATCTTGCAAATGTGTGTATGGAACTATTTTTCAAATATCATCCAGAGAAAATAAATGTGGAACTGAACAGCCCTTACAGGGCAGAATCAGCGGATGGGAGATGGGGGAATTAAGGCCTTTATCTTTCTCCTGCCTTCCTCAACCTTCAGAGTTCAGGAAACAGGGAGCAGGGAACGGTCAACAGTAAGGGAGAGGTGAAGCCTTCATTTCTTGCCCATTAGTTCTTTTCTCCAAGTACTCCCCTGACCTCAGGTTTGCCTTACAAATAATCATGAGGTTCGGAACCTGTTTTTCTTGTAGTATGTAGTTCCACTCGCATTTCACAGATCAAAGCTAATGAAAAACATAACATTGAAATGACAGTCCATGGAATGGGCAAGAGACATGCTTATGTCAACCTCTCTTAGCTCTTTCAGGGTATTTTTTTCCTTTTGCTTTTTCCTTTCTGATTTATTTTAGTATTTCACTTTATAGCAAATCTGAAATATTCTTATCTAATGCTCATGAATCATAGATACCAAAGTGGTATAATTTAGCATGCTTTAGTAGTAAAATTTTCAGAAAGTGTCAGCTGATTGATTGATTGCATTTGTATATTTCTCCACAGCCCATGGGGATCTCTGGGCAATTCACAGAATAAAAATATATGTTGTTGTTGTTTAGTTGCAAAGTTGTGCCTGACCCATCATGACCCCATAGACAACATACCTCCAGGCTCTCCTGTCCTCCACCAGCTCTTGAAGTCCACCCAAGCCCACACCCACTGCCCCGTTGACTCCATTGGACACCTTCCAACCTGAGGGGCTCATCTTCCAGCATCATATCTTTTAACCTTTTGGTACTGCCCATGGGGTTTTCAAGGGGACTGCAGGTGGTGCAGTGGTTTAAACCACTGTGCTGCTGGGCTGGTAGATTGAAAGGTCACCAGTTCGAATCTGCACAATGGGGTGAGTTCCCGTTGCTCCATCCCAGCTCCTGCCAACCTTGCAGTTCGAAAGCATGCAAATGCAAGTAGATAAAGAGGCACCACTTTGGTGGGCAGGTAACAGCATTCTGTGCACCTCGGTGTTTAGTCATGCTGACCACATGACCACGGAGACTGTCTACAGACAAATGCTGGCTCCCTTGGCTAGGAAACAGAGATGAGCACTGCCCCCTAGAGTCAGGCATGACTGGATGTAACGTCAAGGGGAAACCTTTACCTTTACCTTTATGGGGTTTTCATGGCAAGGATACTGGAGTGGGTTGCCATTTCCTTCTCTGATGGATCACCTTTTGTCAGAGCTCTCTGCTATGACCTATCCGTCCTGGGTGGCCCTGCATGGCATGAGCTCACAGCTTCATTGAGCTATGCAAGCCCCTTCGCCAAGACAAGGCATAAAAACACAGCAAATAATAAAATCAGTTAAAACCAAACATGACAACATTGATAACTCTTGGTGACTAAAATGTGCCACAAAAACAGTTAATATAAAACAATATTAAAATCCATCTATCTATTAAAATATCTGGCAAATAAAAAGGTCTTTACCTGGCACTGGAAAGAGAACAATGACTGCACCAGGTACACCTGTCACCCCCATACATCTTTAGGGGGTGGTTCTTGGGGAAGGACCTTTTTAGAAAATCTTTAAGACTGGGTAGGGACATATGAAGAAATGCATTCTGTCAGATACCCTGGCCCCAACCTATACATCCGTTCATCCGTCCATCCATTCGTCCGTCCATCCGTCCATCCATCCATTTATCCATCCAGTGGATTTCTATCCAACCCCCTTATCCAAAATGGATAATATGTTTAGAACTTTATCTGTTAATGCCAGCACTTTGAATTGGGTCTGGACTTCAACAGGCGCCAGTGTAGCTGGTAGAGGACCAGCACAATATGGTTTCATGGACCAGTCACTATGATCAACCACACTGCACTGTTCAGACCCAAGTGCCATTTGTGAACCTACAAAGTTGCTTTATGATTCAGTGCAGATTCAATACAATATAGATCTGCCAACAGGCAGAGTTAAAAATTAATAAACTATGTTGCATCCCTCAGGTTTAAAAATATTTATTAATTCTGATATCATTCAAGTATCAATGATGGAAACATTATATAAATAACTATCGTCAAGGAAGCAAGCATTGAAACCTGCTGCTGCTCTCCAGCAACACAAGGACGGGGAATCCATAACTGTGCTGTTTTTATCCAAAGTGAGGGTCTACCCTGAAAATGATGTGTGATAGGATTTCAGAGTCTCTGATCTTTCAGAGGAATAGATACTTCCAAGAAACTACTTATCTAATTTTCCTCAAGTTCTGAACAGTTGAAAAATCTGGTTTGGCAGCTATTGTTCAGTTTTTAGCGTCACAACTTTGTGTATCTAGGGCTCTCTTCATCCTCTTTGCTTCCATCTCTCACAACATATTTTGGCAAGGCCTTTGGGGGACAATATGAGAGATTACAGATGTTTATCTGTTGAATGATCCAGAAATAATTTGCTAGGATGCTTTGCTTGTATTAGAGCTCACTAGGCTGCAAGCCATGTTCTTATTCTTAGCAACATTGGAGATACTGATTCAGGAAGAGGGAGGAGGCTATGTCTACTGGTATCTGACTTTCTAAAATTTGCAAAACCTTAAACAACTCCTATTGACACATTATTTACAGTTTAAAGGAGAAAGGTTTTAAAAGGTAGTTTAGTGAGGAGAATGCAAGAAGTCTGCATGTTTCTATAATCAATATTATGATCTCGACTGAGCCATTAAAAAATAGAGAGCCATCACATGAGAAAAGAATGAGAAAGGATTATGTCAAAACAAATCATCTGTTTGGGTATTTATTCTGTCGTGGTTTTGTTCAAATCTGGATTATGTGGAAAGATTCAGAATTGGATTATAATGTTGTGATAACAACTAGTTGAGAGATGGCAAAACAAAATCAAGGGGTGATGGGAAACAGCAACACGAATCGGAAGAGATGGTGGTCATAGAGAATCAATGGAAGCATTGGCATTTAAATTACAGATGTTAAAAACTGTGAAATGGTGGAAGCATTTTTGGTCTAGGTTGACTGGGGCTGCTACTGTTTTAAGGTGGGCACAGTGGACCCACGCAGTTAGAGCTGTCATTACAAAGAGGATTATCCCAGTACATGTGCATTCAGTTTCAGAGGCATCATCCCCATGTTGCCAGTCTAGTTAGTAACACTGAGGACTGTTCAGACCCGGAGAATCATTAACTGCAGGCCTGAGATGGCCCCGCCACAATGCCAGCCCATTCCGCCTCCCTCAAAAAAGTGCCAAATGTGTGTTTGCAATATCTGTTTGTTGCATCACTCTTTATATTTCAGGTGTGCTCTTCAAAGATCTTTTGGTGTGTACCCCTAGAGCATTATGCACAGACCCTCTCCGAGATTCTAATTTGCCCGGTGTGTGTCTGCTACCGCAGTGGTCAGCAAAATGAAAGGTGATTATGCATTGTGCATATTTTTCTGGCATTCTGCCTAGACGGTCCTTTTCAGCTAGCCGTGTGGTTGACAAGGGACATTGTCCCTGGGCATTTGAACGAACATCTGAGGAACTTCATTTGCATTCCTATCTGGATGGAGCCTATTACAGTGTGTCCAACGAGAGGGCAGAAGAGCATACAAAATGACAGGCGTGCAAAGAACCGGGGACTGGTGAGCAGAAGAATGGCAGCAGTGCACGCCTGGAATCACACCGTTCAGGAGCAGGCTGGGGGTCTGGAACAAGGCAAAGGGCCTCCAATACAAGAGCCAATGCAGCGCTTCAGGTACTGGACTGGGCTCCAGGGGCTCCAGGTCCTAACCCACAAAGCCCATGGGGCAACTCTGGAGTCTTGTGAAGATAAGATTGAGAGGCAGAGAAGGACCTTGAGTTCGTTGCTGGAAAAAGGGCAGGATATAAATATCCGAGGGTTCTTCAAAAAGTTTCTGCACTTTTTAAAACTCTATTTATTAAGAATTTCAAAAACAAATTACATCACTTTTCTACATAGCCATCTTCCTTTGTGATGCACTTTTCTCAGCCTCGTACCAACTTTTTAAAGCCATCAGCAAAAAATATATAAAATATATTTATAGAATATAAAAGTGTGGAAACTTTTTGAAGATTCCTCGCACATCACAATAAACATACATAACATACATAATTTGGGATATTTCGTGCGGACTCAGATATTTGCTCCTTGTGCAGGATGTGCAAGTATTTATGCATCATGGGACATCTACCCAGGTACCACTACAGTTCCATATCCAAAACTGTGGCAAACTAGCACCAAATACGTTGCCTCTGGGAGTGCCTTCTGCTTATGCCACAGATTGCGGAGACAATCACAAGCAAAGCTGCACTGTTGTGAAGTTCATCCACACAAGGGACAGAAAAGTCTCTTGATAAAGGTAGGTGTGACATCACTGGGGAAATCCAAAAAAAATCCAGCCTTTGGCAACAATAGCTATGGAGTTTGTTGAGGGCCCATGCAGTCTGAATGACAGCATGATGGTGGCACTATGAACTCAGGAAACTGAAAGTTTCCTCCATTGCCTTGTGGATTATCATCTAAGCAGATAAAAGGTGAGAGATGTCACCCCAGTATGACTTGGGACGGGTCTTTATTGTCTACCAGGATTCTAGATTGCCACTAGGCAGGAGAAGGAGGGTGGCAGACAAGACCACCAAACTGGAGGGAGAATGGGAAGCAGATGCTGTTTCCAGCTACCCTGAGAAATCTAGACGTCTACTTGCTCTGTCTGGTTTTGCATGCGGCTACCCTTAAGTTGTTGAGCTGAGCCGAAAAGGATTGTTCAAGAGCCAACTTCAAACAGGAAGCTGTTTGAAGTTGACCATGCCATTTCCTTTCAAGTATTGTCTTAAGAGGCATCAGATAGCAACGCTTCAAATGCTACGAGATTATTTAGGTGGCCCTGCAAAGAACATTGGTGAAATGCAATTACAAGGGCATGTGTTTCCTCACAGTGGTCCTTTAGAGTGCTTTTTCGTTCAATAATTAATAGCTAATTAAATGCCAACAGAGTGGCTTTTACAAACGACACACAAATAAATGTAATTCAAATTTGGAAAAATGTGGTCAGTAATTGTTTGATGAGTCTACTACAGATAAATCCAGACAACTGACAACTTGGGCTCAAATCTACCAGCTGCTGCAAAGTATTGATGTAACAAGGATCATGCATGTGGAAGAAACTGAGGAAGTGCAAAGCCATGCATTTTGACTTAATTCTCAGGAAAAGGTTGTTTCCATGCTGCATTCCACTCCTACCACCTTATGCCCCTCACGGTCTTTAAATAAGAACTTGCCACAGTGGGTCAGGCCAATAACCTGGCTGATTATTGCCATCTTGACCAGCTGTAGCTTCTCAAGGGCTCAGGCAGAACACTTTCCCAGGTATATGATGGAAGGTCATTTCTAGGAAGATGCTGGCTCTTCAGCCCCGGCCCCATACCTGCAAAAGTTGCCTTACCATGAAGAGGGGCAGATGTTCTTAATTTAAAAAACCAAAACCAAATCCAGAATTTCCAGAAGAAAGGAAAAGGCTATCTAAGCAGGTGGCCATGTATCTTCTTTGAGAGAGGACATTGCTCTGGTTGAGAGGCTGTCAGAGTACTGGCTTCTGTTTTAGAATAGGCTTGTAGAAGATTTGGAAGGAGCCTGTAAGACCATTGAGTCCAACCTCCTGCTCCAATTCCACATGTTGTCACCTATCTGGCTGCAGGTTCCCGCCTCTCCAGACTGCCAAAGGTGACTCAACATGGCAGTTTGATCTGCAGCTGTTCAGTCAGCCAGACACCCTCCAGTTGAAGGGCTGAGCAAGGCGCATCTTGGTACCACCATGGTAAGGTGTCCTGTATTTCTACTTCATGAAATCATAGAATGGGATTAGCCAACTCCCTGGTCAGTACATCCTTAAAGCAGCCTTGGCAGATGGCTGTCCAACAGCCTCTTGAATGCCTCTAGTGTGGGAGAGGCCACAACTTCCCTAGGTCTTTGGTTCCATTGCTGAACGTCAGGAAACTGGCATTATAATTATTTCAAAATGTGCATCCATGCATATTTTGTGCAAAACACTGCCCTCTTCTAGTTTCTTTTTGTAGAAAGCCAGAAGTGGCCACGTACTTCAGCTTGGTGAGCAGTGGAACATAGATCCCATGTGACATGAGAAACTAAGCAAAGAAGAAAGAAAGACAAGAAGCATTTGCAGTGAGGTCAAAGCCAGTCACTGGACACCTGGACAGAGAGAAATTATTGACGGGTGCCAAGAGCACCATTTCCAAGGCAAAGATTTAGGATACAGGAAGAGGAGGCTATTTGCGAAAGTCTTCAGTGCTTCATTTAGACTATGTCTGGGCTACCTGAACCAAAGCTCTGCCATGATTGCTAGAGAAAGCCTGAAACTAACAAGTTCAGCCCGAAACTGACAGGTTCAGCATGCCAGTCTTGTTATGGAAGAAATAATGTTGCCAGTTCGGTTTCCTGATTGACAGCTTGTTAAGGGAGCAACAATCTTGCCAACCTGACTTCCTCATTCTTGCTACATTGTCAGTGCAGGTGTGTGTCTGTTCTGAATCCCCTTTCTCCTTTTCTCTTATTTGTCCTTTCCATTTCATAAGAGTGTTGAGTGTTATGTGACTGCCACACCTGTCTCGGTGACTGAAACTTGATAAAAGCATCTTGTGCAGTTAAATTCTTTGTAGGCTACCTTCATGTACATACCCTGTACATCCAAATAAACTGTAATTTCTTTTCATTGTATATGCCCAGTGTGCCTGCTTTTTCTGGGTCCTGACAAGTCCCCATGATGAACTTTTTAGCTGACGCTCTGAGCAGCTTATAAAATCACAATTTAATAAAACAGTGAAATGACAAAAACACAATAAAACTAAAAGCAGTGGGCAGATTAAAATGCCAGCAGAAAATGGCATATCCAATCCGTACTAGAATGCCTAAAAAGATTCCAAAAATAGCAGTGCTCTTACACTTTGCAATAACCCAATATACATGTGGGCACAGGAAATCTGCAAAGGAAGGAGGTGTGTCACCTAATTTCATTAAATGACATCCCTGAAGACTATTAAATAATATCAGTTGGCATATATCATACCTTGAGATGAAGCAAAATGCAACTTTCTAAAGATGAGCACACCACAATACCCAGTGGTGCACCCAAGGATCCATTCCAGTTTTCTCAGCACAGCGTACATGCAATTTGTTGCTATTCGCCATCATGTCTTTTCCAACTTGTGGCAACCCTCTGAATGGATGCCTTCCAAGATGCCCTGTCTTCATAGCCCTGCTCAGCTCTTGCAAAGGACCCACCAAGTTTCTTCTGCAGCCCCACTGATCCTAAGGAGATTTACTTCCCAGAAAGAGTGTTTAGAATCATTGCCTCTAGCCAAGGCCCATGGGCACCTATACTTTGCAGGCATCTCCCTTAAAAGCAAAAATAGAAGCAAACCTCCAATACAACAGTGTGACAAACAAGATCTTTTTCCTCTCTGCCTGAGCATGTGTTTGTTTGGGGGGGGTATATATACAAACAAATTAAGCTATGAATTGCTTTTAGCTGCTCTTCTATGCATACCCTTTTGGAAACCTACCTTCATATCCTAATTAACCTCTGGGTGACCCTATGTAAATTAGATGATTCCTTTGCACAATTCTGGTGGTAGTAAAATAAGACATCTGAAAAGATTTAAAGGGTAGCCAGCAAAGTTTCTTTTCCAGTATTAAATTATATATTGATACAGACACAACATAACTGGGAAAAGAGATTAATGCCTGACTGGTATAAAGAGGGGATTCTAATGCAAGATTTAAGCAGAAAAGAATTATTATCTTGCTTCCCCAATGTTCAAGGGCAAGAACCTTGATTGGCCTTATCTGCATAGCACCATGAATTTCAGTATGCTCTTGCTGATTTATGCTAATTCATGCTTCTAGGCCTACCCAGTTAAATCTCCATCATTCTTCACACCAATGTCTAATTCTCAGTGAAGTGGTAAAGCTTGTATCCGGCTGAAACCTTTTAGATTTCAGGTGTGGTCTCACATGCCTGAATGTTCAATTGCACAAAACCTTTTCTACATGCTGAAAACTATGCATCAAACCTAGCCACCTTTCAGAAATGCATTTTTCTGTGTTCATGCTTCTTGAGTGCAGGAATAGTCCATCACGAGTCCTTGCCTCCCCACCCCAGACAGTTCAAAGTGGGACTGTCCAAAGCCCCAGGCATGACTTTGCCCCTCAGTGAGAAGGAGCATTCAAAAGATCAGTCACCCAGGGTGAGGGAAAATTGCTTCTAGGCAACCCACAGTTTGTGAATGAGAAAATACTGGAAAATACCCTGGAGAGCCAGTGAAGTGTAGCGGTTAAGAGTATGGGACTGGGTCTCAGGAGATTTGGGTTCTAGTCTTCACTTAGCCATGGAGATCCCTGGTGACTTTAGGACAGTCACTGTCTCTCACAACCCAACTGACCTCACAGGGTTGTTGTTATGAAGATAAGAGAGAGAGGAGGAAAACAATGTAGACCCTTTGAGTTCCTTGAAAGGAAAAAAGTGGGATATAACAAATAAAAATTGTTCCCTCCCAAATGCGGCCATAGATCATAGAACCATACAGTTGGAAGGGGCCTAGCAGGCCACGGAGTCCAACCGCCTGCTCAATGGAGGACTTAGGTCACCCATCCAGATTTCAACCCATCCCAAGCCTGCTTAGCTTCCAAGATTATGCAGGATCAAGCACCTCAGGGTAAATGGAAGCCATGCATCTGGCTCAACTGACTATCCTACATATATGAATGTATAGATGTGGCACCAGGAGAAATAGGCTTTATTTCCACTGGAGCAACTCACAGACCAAGAGAAGAATTGGCCCAGCTACCGAATGAATGCATCTCCTTAGCGTGATTCTGTCAGCTGTCAGTGAGGGACAAATATCTGTCCAAATCCAGGTTTGAAGGAAGACAAAAGTTCCATGAAGAGTCCTGTGTTTTAACGCCCTGCACTGGTACTGGGGTGACACTTGGCAGCCAGGGATGGCCCTCCATCTGCTGCACCGTCTTCCAGTTTTCATTATCTTGCAAGTAACACCAACCAGCTGTCCTTGGCAAGACCTTTCCCTCTCTCCTGATAAGCTCCAGTGTGTAAATTACTCCTTCCTTCCAGCCAGGAGAATTTCTTCAACCAATCAGCCATTCTGTTAACCCTTGCTCAGCACCAGAGAACTCCACCTCTGCAGGATCCAAGTTGCCACCATTACTTTTGAAAACCTTCTGTGGGGGTCATAGTTCTGCGACATTCTGAAAAAAAGGCTTAGAGCAGTGAGGCCCTGGGAGAAAAATCAAACATCTTTTGCAACTAGGATATGTTCTTAACATCCCAAATAGCTTGCAGGCAGGCAAGTCAATCCACAGCACAAGCAACACGAGATGAGTCTTACGATGTTGATACAATCAACAAAGTCAAGGGGTAGAGTTTGTACCACTTCCTGTTTGTACCACTTCCAGGAGTGGGTGTGGGTGTGTGGGTGTGAATGACCCTCTCTCACAGGAAAACCCTCCCTAGGTGTAGTAAAAAATATTTACCTTTCTCTCTAGGAAGGGAGGACTTGGGGGAAGGGCACGGCTGCTACCAGAAGTGGTGCCATCCATGAAAACAATGCTGGTTGCAGAAAGGACCTCCTGAGCAAAGTAGCTCTTTCTCCTCCTCTTGAACATTTTTGAAACCTTTCAGGCAGAATTACATGTAATAGGAAACACTAAAATAGTATAATATCTGAAGAAGATGTAAAAAGTTCTATCATAGTCTTTTAGTTTATCTCACCTTTTTTCTTTCTTTTCTTCTTCCATGTGTAGTTTAGACTTTGTTTTGCAGCACACAAAGTACATTAAAAGTGTTTTAAGAGGCAGAGAGCAGTGGGCAAAAATGCCAGGCTGGATCATGTCCCGTCCCATGGCACACCTTGCCCATATCTTTTCTTGGGTGGCAGGAGGTTGCCATTTTCAGCAAAGGAACCACATTCCCACCATCCTGAAATCTGGGGTTAATACAATGGTCGTCTTTAAGGGGCCATTGCCCATCTGCTTTCTCTCTCAGGGGCATTTTGCCATGAGTGTGGACAATGGTTTGGCCAACCATTGGAAAGTGGATCCTTAGGATGATGTGACTGGAAGAAATCACTCAGCTTCTGGGTTTCATCAATGGAAAGAGACTGTCTGAATAAAGAAGCGCTCCCTTCCTTGGGTGTTCCATGCAGTGTCGAAATGGCAAAGCTCTAAGGCTGAGCAGTGCGTGCACTCCAGGATTCGGAGGCCATGGTGGCAGGCTCCCACACCATTCCTCCTGAGCTTCCTGGAGCATTGCCAGCAGCCCCGGGATTCAGGTGTGATGGAGGACATAATCCCACTGCTGGATTAGAGCCAGCTGCCAAGCTTCTGGATGTGGAATAGACGGCTACAACTTGCCCTTTGTCTCACCCAGCAACATGTCTTTGCTAGCTCCACCAGACAGACAGAGCAGAAACATCTGTCCAGATGCCTCGATGTGCATTTGTCTGGCCATGAGCAAGCACTCTATGCTGCTTGCTCATAAGTAGCACTGCAGAAAGGGAGGACTCCAGCCAGATACTTGATTGGCTGGAGAAGGACCTGCTTCAGCGAGCTGCAGGAGATACAGCAAGAGGCTGGTTAGAGGTCTCCTCACAACAGAGGTTGAGGTGGCTGGATGGGGTCACTGGGGTGGTGGGGATGGGCTTGGGTAGACTCCAGGGGATGGTGGAAGACAGAGAGCCTGGAGGAATGTTGTCCATGGGGTCGCGAAGAGTCGGGCACAACTTTTCAACTGAACAACTACACCCATGAACTACTCATGAGGAAGCAGCTGTTGTGAGTGTAGAAGTGTTCTCATTGAAAATATATTCTCATGCACTTCCAAGATTCTGTTCTATGTATGTGATCTTGCCAAAGAAATGAGAAATCCAGAAAAGTTGCTACCAAGCAAACAGAAAATATGCAGTAAAATGGAAGGCATAACAAGAGTCCATGATAAAGCTATGCACAAACACACATACAGTTTAAAGAATTTAAGAGAGATTTCCTCAGGTCTCAATAAGGGCATGAGGAAAAATCATTAAATCTTAATGCTTTTATTATTGCATTTCTAACTTTACAGGCTTTAAACAATTATAAGATTTAATATGAGAGTTTTCTGTGAAAGAATTCAGATTAATGATTTATTAGACATAGATTTAAGGCTTCTCTCAAGTGGCTATCTCAGAATAAGACTTATGGCTATCATCTCATGGCATTGGACTGAAAATCAGAGGCTCCTATATACCCTCTCTAAAGACCTAGTTGGAAAGTGATCAAGTGAATTCTGACCTTTAATTGTCCCATTAATACATTTCTTAGCAATGGCTTCTGTGAAGGGGTATCTGCCCTGTGGTAGAAGGTGCTTGATAAGACCATATTACATTTTTGTGCCTAACCTTCCAAATGTGCCCAATGGAAAGTCACAGGCTTGAGGCCACAAGAACAGAGCAAAATGACAGCAAAAAAGGACTGGCCCCAAAATACTCCAAGGAGCCTTGTATACTCATGAGGAGATCCATGTCAGTAAGATACAGTGGTCATTTATGCACTGAACGAGGAACAGGATCACCGCAAAACAGGGCAAGGGGGGATAACAATTTGCATAGCATTTGCATGTGGTGGTGGAGATACATTCACATATGCATATATGCACATCGAGGCATTATTAGCATGATTTAAATAGAAATACAGCACAGCTCACTACAGGTGGCCAATGCACCTGCCTTTCAAACTGCTGCCCGGGGACTCACTAGTCTAGGCAACAGTCCTCATGTTTATTTATGAATTGGACAGAAATGTCCTCCAAACAGAAAATACCTTGGAAAAGAGGACTGTCTTTTGTAAAAGCAAAAAGGGGGAAGGGGACACCTGACTATCCTAGCAGCCAGATTCTTGTTTCTCACTTAAACTCAGGCACCGGACTTCCGGTCTTCACCCGCTATTTATTTACCAGCTTTTTAATTGTTAAGTGATATTTTATTATTTATTTATTTAAAACAACAAAGCCTCGGGGCAGCTCACAACAAAAACAAAATGCATAAATATAACAATTATACAAATAAAAATATTAAAACCCGGTGCATCTCGGCTTAAAAGATTTAAAATCCTATAAATACAAATAAATTAACAATTAAAATGAGTTTTAAATAAAAAGGTCTTAGTCTGGTGCCGAAGAACAAATAACGACGGCGCCAGGCGGACCTCTCTGGGGAGCGCATTCCATAGATGAGGCGCCACCACAGAGAAAGCCCTCCTTTAGAAAGCCCTAAATTATTTTAGCATTAGGGACTGGAATGAAGGAGTTTTAAATTGTTTTACTGTTTGAATTGTTTTTTCTAATGTGTAAACTATCCTGAGATTTTTTATGAATAACCATCTAGAAGAACTTTAAATAATGGCAAAAGTGTATGCTGGATGCTTGGGAGTAGGTACAGATTAATTTGCCTAGTCTTCTCCTGTAATAGAATATCTTAAATCACAAATCTGTTCTGTTTATTCAGAAATCTACACACTGTAAAAAAGAATTGGGGGATAAAAACTGATGAACATGTCCCCTAATCAATGCATTATGTCTGTTGTTCTCCCCAGTGTAAGCATTTTTCACGAGGATTTCCCCATTGTGTTTATTTCGTTATTCTGATTTATAGACTGCTTTCCAGAAATGCATCAAAGCACTGAACAAAAAATAGAATGCCATTGTAGCAATAAACAGAGCCATTGAAACAACACAGTAGAAATTACTCGGTTAGTAAACTGAACTCGGTGCCCTAATGCACAGTGGGCTGGGTCACTATTCCAGGAAAGCCTGGGTGAAGAGGCCAGTTTATGAAGATGTCTAAGGACACCATTCAATGGAGATACCTCTAAGCATCTAACCTTGGCTATCCTATCCTGGGCAGCACAAGAGAAGAAGCAGAAAAAATCATAGACTCCTAGAGTTGAAAGGGGCCGTGAAGGCCATCGAGTCTTACAGGACACCAAGTCACGCCATCCCACTCAGATGGCTGCCCAGTTTCGCCTTGAATATCTGTAGTGTGGGAGAGCCCACCACCCCTCCAGGCAGCTGGCTCCACTGCTGTATTGCTATGACAGTGAGGAAGCTTTTCCTGATGTCCAGCCTGAATCTGGGTTGTCACAACTTGAATTGATTATTCTGTGTCATACACTCTGCCATCAGCAAGAAGAGATCTGGGCCTTCCTCTGTGGCAGCCTTTCTTTGCTGCCCTGCTCCTCCTACTCTGTATTTTTACTTGATGGCCATCAAGGTGGGTCTTCAGAGGAGAAGAAGCGCCTGCAGTTGGTCCTGGCTGATGCAGCCTCCTCCCTTCTCCACCCGCTTTCAGCCCTCTCCAAGGCTGAGTTCCCAAGGCTGAGTTCCACTCCATGCAGTTCTTTCCAGACCAGCTGCAAGAGCAGCAATGGGGAGCTCAGAAGACAGACCAGCCAGTTCAGAGGTCTGGGTTCAGCCTCCAGCCTTAGAACTGGGATTGGAAGTATTCTGCAGGCCCAAGATTCCCCTGGGAGCCACAGCACCACTTCCTGAATGCCAGAACTGTGGGGCTCTGCCTAATATCCATTGGGAAAGTGTTCCGGAGGGTGAAAGTCACAGCAGAACATCTATGCTTGTCAGTGCTCCTGAAACATTGTGGATTTTTTTCCTCTAATGTATGCTTCTTGATCTTCTTGGTCTTTTTTTTTTTTTTTTGGTTTTTTTTTTTTGGTTTTGTCTTTACAGGAAACTATTGCAAAATGCTTAGAACTGTGAAGCATGCATTCCTGTTTACATATTGCTTTGGCAAGCGTAACTTCTTAGAGAAGATGAAGAGAGTAGCAGCAGCAGAAACTTTCACCTATTTCTATTCGGAGGGATTTTAATTTTAGAAGCAAGCAAGAATTCTCCCGCTGGCAGATCTCCTCAACAGTAAGGATACCAGCCTGCTGCTTTATTTTAAAAAACTGTGCGGCTTACTTAGGAGTAAATCTTCTGCTCCTTGTTGTGAATTTGAATTTCCATCCAGTCAAATAATAGTAGGACTCAGAGAGGAGATGAGGCAGTGTCACAGTGCTGCCTATTAAAAAGTTACCTGGTCAGTATGGAATGCATGGCATTAAACGGTCCTACATGTAGTATTGAATTACTGTTGCTGATTCCCCAGAGCCAGCAGGGGGTGATTAGCTGATTGAGTTTGGTTGCTGCTAATTATATTATTGCTGAGCTTGTACTTGTTGTGATTAGGGTTTTATGATTTGTTTTATTGTATGCTATCGATTTGTTTTGAATTATGTATTTTATTATTTTGAAGCTATTCGGTGCTCAAAAACTGGAACAGAAATGGAAAAATAAAATAAATGTTCCGCGATCCCTTATTTGAAAATCCAAAATCAGGCAGAACGAAGTTAATAAATAAAACCCGGTCAAAAAGTATGCATCTATTCCCACAGAAAAAAGGTCTAAGTCGGCAACTTTGGCAGTGCTGGCTCCAGGTTTTTGAGGGTTCTTGGAAGACAGTCACATTGGGCCTTCTTCTTAAGCGACTCTACTTTCACTTGGTTAGTCATCAGATGTAATTGTTCTTCCTCCATTTTCTCATCATGGGTGTCAGTTGTTTGATGGGAAGAGAAGCAGGGAGCAAGTAGGCAGGGGCACCTGCGGCTCCTCTTTCTTCCTGGAACTGTTGCCTGGACCGAGCAAAATCCAGCGAACAAGGAGTGGTGGAAAAGATTCTTCTCCATGACCTCCTCTTCGATTGTGGGCCACTGGCTATGCCTACCGTGGGTGCAGCTCTTGGTACTTCGGAAGCCGTCTCCAGAGACATTCTTCAGCGCTTACCCTTCAAGAGCTTCACTCATGGAAGGAGAGATCAGATCCTGAATGCCCACTCCAGCTTCCATGGAGACTTTCACAGCTCTTGCTGACATCAGAAGTCTGATGTTGGGAAACGCCAAAGGGAATGGACAGGGAGGCAAGGATGTGTGAAGCCAAGTCTTCCCACCCTTGTCTTCTTGTAGCTTGTGTCTTGAGACATGCTTCTCCACAGTCTGTTTCACCACCTACAGGAACTGAGTGGTGGGAGTGCAGCTCCCAACTTTTTCCAGAGCAGGCCTTGTGACATCATCAGCAAACATATCACTGTCACCTCCTTGACTTGCTGACAGCAAAAAAGTTTTCAGGTTGTGAAAACTTTTACTATTGTGCATGACCACTTTGCACACTGGAAGGCAGAAAATGAGGAGGCCAATCCAGAGAGGCCAGATGCTTCTTCCATTTTCCTCGACAAGGTTCCTCTCAAGGTTACCAGTTTAAATGGGAGCAACAATCAGCCACACCATTACATTTCTAGTTAAACATTAAACATTGCATTTGAGCTGGCTGAAGCTCTTTGGGTGAAGCTCAGTGAGATTCAAGTGGGAGCTTTAGAGTGTCAAGGAAGTCCCACAGAGTTCGGTGGAGCTTACTTTCCAAGGTAATTATGCATATTACAAGACTGGCCAGGTATGTGAACTTAAATTTCTGCTGCCAGATTCTAGCATGGTAATGAATGCATCACCCTCTTCCACTATACTGTTCTCTGTGGGTCAGCTGATCCTAATAAACTGGGTATTGTGCTCCGTGCTGCTACTCTTTGGGCGCTTTCTTGCTTTTTTATAGTCTCCCTCTCTCTCTCTCTGCCTACGTGTGTGTTTAGTAGCTCTCTCCTGTCTACATCACTCAGAAGCGGTTATGAACCACGCTGCATGTCAAAATCCGTACATTTCTGGCCCTGCGCTGCATTTCACAGAAGTTTCTGATAAAATGTGCATATTTGAAAAGCTCGCAAAGAAAAACGCATCCCCACAAACACACACTTTAGTCAGTGAATGCATGCCTGTAAAAATGCACAGAACTGATCTATAGTGATGGGACATGGAAAACTAAGTACAGGACAGTTCAGCTCCCGCACTGTGTACCTCTTTCTCTCTTAGCTGTAACCTACCCATCTTGTCTTTCTACCTTGCCTGCATCCCACCCAGAGAGCTGTGTGGCTAATGGGGCAGGCTGAAAATGAAATAAATAATCTTTATTTATTTAGAATTATAATTACAAATAGTTTTATTTGCAATAGGGCATGCCTGCTAAAAATCCCATTGAGTGACCCTCCCCCTCAAAAATGGAGAAATAAAACTGAGAAAGCTTATAGAGCAAAGGTTGCTATTGTTATGGGCATCGCTATTCAGAATTCTGTCCTCGGTCAGAGCAACAGAAGCCTTAGATGTGCGTAGAAAGAAACGTTTGGTTACCCACATCTGCAGATGATCAGGAAAACCTGTATGCCTCTTACATTGCTCTTTCCATGTTTCTGCCTCTAAGTAAACAGTACTCTAAATTATCTGAGCTTCTGATTGTTCAAACATGTTGACATAGCCCAGTAGCTCCAGTTCAAAGTAATTCCTAGGACTGCATGTAGCTGATGAGGAAGCTTTGATACAGGAGATACAGATGGCCTCAGACTCTCTTTCCATCCTTCTGGGTCTCAGACAG
>JAIXND010000789.1:2174968-2267560 GCA_023646645.1 Varanus salvator macromaculatus | reverse complement strand
CTCAGACTCTCTTTCCATCCTTCTGGGTCTCAGACAGGGCAGCAGAACCCATACAAAGTATCTGTGATGAAATGCGACAGCACAACGAAGATGCACCCAGGTTTCCTCCTTTGATGATCACCTGAAACTGGGCATGCCTGAGTCTTTGGTGCCTCTGTCTGCTGCTATTTTCTTGTCACTGGTAATGAATTCCATAGATGTTTTCCAGCATCACATTTTCCTTTATGTTTTTCAAATAGGCATGTTTTAAAAGCCACTGTTTCCCTTTTCTGAGGGATGCATTGCAAGTCTGGAACAGCAAAGGGAAGACTGGGGATGAGCAGCATCAACATGGGTGGTGTAGCCTGTGTGATCTGGTGCTGAGAATGGAGGAGAAATCCACATAGGTGGTCCCGCTACAAGCACTCTCCTGCGTATGAAGCCCAGTAACAAATCCAGGGAGGTACATGGTGAGGTTGGTTTCCAAATCACCCCAGAAGAAGCCACAGCTTGCTGTAGGGTTCTAGGGTTTTGGAAGCCACCTCTTTTTCCTTGCATCTTGCCAGGTTTGGACAACATGACCACCATGCGCCATGAAGGGCATGAGGCAAATCTCACAGCATGTGACTGGGATTGTGGAGCAGGGAAAAGATGCCAGTAATGGGAGAATTGGGAGCATGGTGTAGAGCGGGAGGTATGATTTCTCAAAGAGCTAGAGATGCAAGGCAATATTGTGAAATCACAGGTTCCTCTCCTCTCCTCTCCTCTCCTCTCCTCTCCTCTCCTCTCCTCTCCTCTCCTCTCCTCTCCTCTCCTCTCCCCTCCCCTCCCCTCCCCTCCCCTCCCCTCTCCTCTTTCTCCCTCTTCTCTTCTGGCACTTTGATGCTGCTACTAAATGGCTTGCGACCTGGATACCTAAAGGAACGCCTTCCTCCATATTTGCCCTCCCGCCCCCTGAGATCGGCAGCAGAGGCTCTCCTCCAGGAATCCTCCATGAAAGACATTAGGAGGCTAAGTACCTGGAGGAGGGCTTTCTCTGTGGTGGGGCCCCACCTATGGAATGCGCTCCCCAGAGAGGTCCGCCTGACGCCGTCGTTATTTGTTTTTTGGCGCCAGGCTAAGACCTTTTTATTTAAACAACATTTTAACAATTTTTAATATCATCTATAGGTTTTTAATTTGCAGCCAGGGTGAATCTGGGTTTTATTTACACTATTTGTATTCTGTTTATTTATTGTATGTAAGCCATCCTGAGGCTCATGCGATGGGATGGCGTACAAAAAATTCTAAATAAATACATAAATATACCAGATTATGCCTAAGGTAGTTAGCTCCCTTTTTGGAAAGTTCCACTATGCATAGACTAAATCATCATATCCGGGATTGCTGATTACCCAACAATCAGACAATCTGAGAGGACCCCAGACTCACAAGACAATCAAGAGTCTAGAGACGAGACTGTGAGCAAAGCGTGAGCTTTATTCTTATGCACTCATGAGAGCAGAGACAAGGGGTGTGTGTCTCATTAATTGCCCCCCAAAACAAGCATTAATGTACCTCTGTAAGCAATCAGGTCACCTAATGCACATTCAATACATTGCTCCTCTGTCAAGTTCAAAGACTCCTTTCTTCTCCAAGCTTTGAACGTCTCCTCTGTCCATCCCTTATCATCCTGTTATTCCCGCCAGCCTGGCCTAGTCTACTCCCTATGATTAACAAAGCATTTTGCAACTTTCAAAGTGACACTAACCAGTTTTTGCTGTTTTTTAATGTTAGTTCAAGGCCACAAGATGTTGATTACACAAAGAGCATTGCATTATTGTGTCCTTTCTCTGAAACAGGAAGCTCAACATGGCCTATGGTGGCCGTTTGGACAAGGAAATATCTAGACAGTGGCAAGTTTCAGCAACAGGGAGAAAGGTTAGGGTGACAACATCCAGAGCTTAAGAAAAACCATGCTGGATCAGACCAAAGGTCCATCTTGTCCAGCACTTTGCAGGACCCTCGAGCTGGATGGGTGCAAGACCCCCTTCTGCCCAAGCTCCTTAGCAACTGCTGTGTGCAGGCAAGCCACCATTTGTGAGGGAAGCTCCAATAATCCACAAGGCTAGTAGCCACTGAGAGCCTCCTTCCTCCTGAATCTGCCCAATCCGTTTTTAAAGCCCTCCAGATTGGTGGCCATCGCCACTTCCCAAGGCAGCAAACTGCAGAGTTTAACTATACACTGTGTGAAGCGTTACTTCCTCTTCTCTGTCCAAAACCTCCCCACAATCAGCTTCACAGATGACCCTGCATTTGAGTGTTACAGGAGAGGGAGAAAAACAGCTCCCTCTCCACATACTCCACCCCATGCATACTTCTGTCTAACTCTTTCCAGTCTCCCCTTGCTCGCCTTTTTTCCAGGCTGTCCCAGCTGCAATAGCTGCTCCTCAAAGGCTGCTGCTGCTGCAGGCCGTGATCATTTTTGCTGCCCCTCTCTGTACTCTGTTAGAAACCTTCTGGCTGACACACTGATTTTGCACTGCAGGGAGTTTTGTTAAGATGGCCTGGCATTGTTGCAGCTGGGGCCTGGGCACATCTCTGCCTGCTTCTCAGCCCAAAGACACCTCCCACCCTGGCCTGGCCCTGTGACGCCCAGGAGCTCTGCACTTTTCTTCATAATTCCGCTCTCTTGGCAGGGAACCAAGCATCCCTTGGGCATGCAAAGATGTGTGTCCTGAGGACCTGTGATCTTGCGCATGGGACAATTTTGTGCAGTATCACAAAACGCCTTGTGCATTTTAGTAAATCAAGAGCTGTGAAAGCCTCCTCTTCGTCATTCTTCAAGCATAGTTTCCCTACATGCTGAAGCGAAAGCTTTTGTATAAACTACTTGTATAAAAGTGTGTGGAAACCCCTTCAAAACTGTTGTTAAAGGTAAAGGTTTTCCCTTGACGTTACGTCCAGTCATGCCTGACTCTAGGGGGCGGTGCTCATCTCCGTTTCCTAGCCGAGGGAGCCAGCGCTTGTCCGCAGACAGTCTCCGTGGTCGTGTGGCCAGCATGACTAAACACCAAAGTGCACGGAACGCTGTTACCTGCCCACCGAAGTGGCACCTTTTCATCTACTTGCATTTGCATGCTTTCGAACTGCAAGGTTGGCAGGAGCTGGGACGGAGCAACAGGAACTCACCCCATTGTGCAGATTCGAACTGGCGAACTTTCGATCAACCAGCCCAGCAGCACAGCGGTTTAAACCACTGCACTGGTCTTACTGAAATTTGTCTGGCTCCCTTCATATTTCTTCTGATATTTCACCTGAGAAGGAACAAGGTTTCTTTTCAACTTTGCTTCAGGTTACAGATACCTGGCACTCCTTTGACTGTCTTCTCTAGGAGTGGCTCAGAGGATGGCTGCAAGGAAGGGCCCTCTCAGTGGTAGCCCCCAACAGTGGAATGCTTTCCCCACTGCTGTTGTTTAGCGTCATGTAAAGACTTTTCTGATTCCCAGGCATTTGATGGCATATGATGGAACTTTTAATATGAGTTGTTTTCTTGGGCATCCATGTTTCATTGCAACTGTTTTCAGCTATTTTGAATGTCTTGTCATGTTTGTATGTTAAAATAGTCTGTGCTGTCTTTATTGTGTCATATTTTGAGTTGTGGACTTCATAAAGTGCTTTGGCTGTTGGATGGTACAGAAAGGAATTAAATGAAGTTAGTAGAAATGGATGCGGAAGCACCTCTTTCTCCATATTTCACTAGCTTTATCAACACAGTTGTACTTCAGCTTAGATCTTTCCACCCAGGAGAGATCCTCAAACTCGGGGCAAAATGATAGTGACACCCTTCATGCAGTTTGGCTAGTTGTATCTTGGCTGTCTTCCTGCAGCATGGTGAAAGTGACTAGTTTTTGCTGCCCTTCCAGACCCCTGCGGTTGTTTCGATCTTTTTTAGCGAATGATTTCACATATTTGGATGATGATGATGATGATGATAAAACACATGATGCCCTGCATCCTACTGAACCAATAACCACTTCTTAAATGTGTTGGGTTAGTGTGCTGTACTCAGACAACACAAATGATAATAATTTCCTAGAGGCAATAAAGGTTAAGCAATGTTCTGTCATTATCAATGACTTCTACAGTGCACAATAAGCCCAAAGCAAAGCACTTCCTGTTGTAGATGGCATTCATATCTTCTTTGAAACCACATGTTCTTTCTCGGGTAACTACGGATAGTTGAATTCTTTTAAGATCCATTGATGTTCAGTGATAGTGTTAAGCACCATAGTTCAGTGGTTTGTACCCTGAAGGTCACAGATTCTGTCCCTAGTATCCCAAGGTAGAATTGGAAAAATTCCTGCCGATCAATATTGACAATCCTATGCTAGTTGGACTGATGATTTGACTCAGCACTGGGCATTTTCCGATGTTCCTCACATTCAAAAAACATAAAAAAGCTTGAATCTGCCTGCAGACTGTTGAAGACCTCAAATATTATTTATTTATTTAGAAAATTTGTAGGCTGTCCATTACTGTTTTCTCTGGACGGCTTACAATAATATTTCAATCCTAAATAAAGTAAGTTAACTGTTCCACACTGAGCATAAAACTAATCCATTTAAAATCTTAAATAAATCTAACACAATTAAAATCACTCTAAGTTAAAATATTGGTGAAATATAAAGGTCTTGGCCTGGCGCCGAAAAGCATATAATGATGGCGCCAGGCGGACCTCTCTAGGGAGCACATTCCATAGTTGGGGCGCCACCGCAGAGAAGGCCCTCTTCTGAGTACTCTGCCTCCTGACCTCTTTCAAAGAGGGTTCCAGGAGGAGGGCCTCTGCTGCCGATCTTAGGGGGCGGGAGGGCATATAGGGAAAAAGGTGTTCCAAATATGTGATCCATAACTATTGAAATACAGAAAGCAAATTATATTGAGGTTTGTTTCTCCAAGAAAAACATCCATTTTATAAATTACTGTGGCTACATCCAAAGAAACTCATAGCAAATTCTGCATGCCCAAGCATCATCCCTCATATTGCATGGAAAGATGCTATGAATAGGCATCATCCCTCATACTGCATGGTGGTCTGATATTTGAAGAAAATAAGTAAAACGGTCCATGTAGCATGTGTTTTGAACTGAAGGCATCAGTAGATACATATGGGAGGAGACATTCCTGTAGGTCCTGATGTCTCAGATAATGACCTGGAGCTGAAAGCCTGTGTCAGGCATGCCATTGCTATGAAATGCTCTTCATAGTAAGTCTTATCTGGTGCCTAAATTGCGGTATTTTTAGCATCAGGCAGGATGGGCTTCCAGGTGAGGGTTCCTAGCATTAACAATTGAAAGGTGTTGAGCAGCTATGGCTTTTCTCCCTCAATGGGTTTTTTTTTCCTTTTGAGAAATAAGATGGGAGAAGCAGTGGGAAGACATGGGAGTATAACAAAAGGAAAATGTAGCAGAACAATTGGACAATAGGAGCCTTCTCTGGAAGCATCCTAAGACTTTTGTGTTTAATTCTCCCAGCCTTTTGAGATCTCTTGTTGTGATCTTCAATTACATGCCTTGTGGATATTGTGGTATTTTTATGTTTGCAAGGATCCTTTGTACCTTTTTTTTTGTACCTTGTGGTGTTGGTGTTGACTTTAGCTCCCATCATCTGCTGGTTTTTAGCTCCTGAGGTTGGCATATTATTCTTTGGCCTGGTTCACTCTACGTGAGAGCCCATACCCAATATGGCTTGAGTGTGTCTTGTCATTGAACCTCTTCTTGCTGTTGAACCAAAGGTTGTTGTGCTGTATGAACCCAATCATATTAACAAACTATGGTTTGTCAATCAAGAACAAGCCACAGTTCACAAACCAATAACTAACCATGGGTTCTCTTTATGGGTTGTTTCTTAACTATTTACAGCTGAGTTCACACAACAACCCATCATTCAACAACAGCCCAGTCATGTCCTGTGAACTAGCTTGTGTTGATACTTGTGTTTTTGACCTGAATCTTTCAATTTTTGTGCACACACACGCAATTTTCATTTCATCATTGTGCTATTTTAACTAATTTCATAATATGCATGGCACACAGAAAATGTGTTTTGATGTCAAATAAAACTAAATAATATCCTTCCCCACTATTGCAAACCATATTTGTGCTCTGTTGTATTCTGAGAAAAAATCTTACCACAGCGCTCTTTCTTTCTTTTCTTTTTCCACCAAGGCATATTATTGGCAAAGAAATTCCCAAAGAACCAGGGCAGAAAACCAGAAACAAATTATTTTAAGAGTAAATAATTCTTTTAAGAGTAAAATAATACCCAATCCTGGGTTCTCTCATGTTTCATGCATTTACTAACTTAACATGGAATGCAATGCTGAAATCTCTTTCAAGGTTATTTGGGATGGTGGGGAGATGGAAACCGTCTTGTTAATCTGCCACCTGAAATTGACTCTAATCTATAATGATTTTGCTGTATGGTGGCATGTACGTGCCGTGACATTTCAGAGAGATAAAGGATGGTGTCTCTAGACCAAACAAACCGAGGTCCTGCTATCAGATCAGACTCCAAGGCCCCTTGAGGTCCAACTGATATCTAATGGATTCTGTGCAGATAGACAGTAGAAGCAGAGCTGGTGTTATCTCTGTATCAGAGATTAAATGAGCGCTTATACAGCTGATTGGCTTGGCAAAACCCGGCACCTTTCCCATTCTTTAAGTCATCAGAGAAGGGTTGAAAAAAGGAATTAGTAACACAATCTCTCACTAGTAGGTATTTAAATTGATTTCCTGTCAATGCAAAGGTTTCTCCAAGTTCAGCAAAAGAGCGCAAGATCTTTAGTAACATACACGTTGTTCAGGTCTTTCTATGAAATCCCCAAAGAAGTCCCAGGAGCAAAATTTTGTCAGAGCTGGCTCCTGCCCTGATGGAGAGGTATAAAGTTCTGGGGCTGAGGTATGCCTGAGTGTGGTGAGATAAAGGAGAAACAAAGGCCAGTCAGGGAAGGTAGGAACCAAGGAACATGGGTCTGTGAAAAGGAACCTCCTGGGGCTACCAAGACTTAGACAAAAATTCCACAGGAACTGGAGAGGTAAAAAGGACATCAACTTAGAGTACGGCCTTCTCTGTGGTGGCACTCAGATTGCAGAATGTGCTCCCCAGAGAGGTTCACCTGGTGTCAAGCCTATATTCTTTTCGGTGTCAGGATAAAATCTTTTTATTTAAACTTTATTTTAAAAATTAGTAATTTTAATAACAGTTGCTTTGATTTATTTTATTGGTTATATATTATTTTATTGTACTGTTTTATTGATCGTTTTTATTTGCTGTAAGCTGTCTTGAGACGATTGTCATAAAGGACAACATACAAATGTTGTAAATAAATAAATAAGAGGGGCCACAGCATGGTAGATCCAGAGGAGAACCAAGATGGAGGCAGAAGGGGTCAGAAGCAGAGCTCTTTCATCCCATGGGCTGAATTCCACCCTGGAGAAGCTTTTGGGGTCACATTGGGAGGTGTGAGGAATCTCTTTTGGGGCTCGGAATCCTTTGGCTTCCCTGGGCTCAGCTTCCTGCGCATTCACATGGGCACCCACCAGAAATCAAACCCACATGAATTCTGTACAAATAGCGTGCCCTTCTGTGCATGTGACTCACAGCCTTTGTTTGTGTGGCACAGGACTCGAAAAAAGGTTGCCAAATGTGCAACTGGAGGTCCATGAGTGTTTGCAGGAGTCCTCCCAGCTTGGCTCGCTTTCTTACACACCCAAGCAAGAAAGGAAGTCCACAAACTCAAGAAGGACAAATTCTGAGGAGCTTTGCCGCAACGCTGGGGCTGCATTCCAGTGATGGTATAAGCAGGGCTTAAAATTTCAAGTCTAGACCTACTAGCCAGGCAAAAACCTTACTCTCCACCTGGAGTGTGCAACTTCGCGGGGCAGAGACATCTCCCCAGATCCTCTGCCACACCCCCAGCCCTCCCATTTATTTATTTATTATTTCTATGTTTGTTTGTTTATTTAAAACATTTCTATGCCACCCCGCAGAGACATCTCCCCAGATCCTCTGCCACACCCCCAGCCCTCCCATTCATTCATTCATTCATTCATTCATTCATTTATATAACATTTCTATGTTTATTTTATTTATTTAAAACATTTCTATGCTTATTTATTTTATTTATTTAAAACATTTCTATGCCACCCCATCGCAACAAAGCCTCAGGCGGCTCACAACAAAACAAAATATACAAATAAATAACAACATGACAAAAAATTTACATTGTCCCATTGCATCCTCCGGCTCCTTCCAGCTTTCCCGTGCACTGGAATGGTGGGATGTGTGGTGGGGGGGGGGAAAGCTCTCCCAATTCACATCGCTTGGCCCCTCCAGCAAGGCGGAGACCCCCAGCCTCGCTTTGTCTCCGTTCAGGCCAAGAAGCAACCGCCGGGCTTGCCTTAGGGGGCGAGCAGAGGACGCCAGAGCCCCACCACCCGCTCCGCGCCCTCCCACCTCCAACCGCCTGCAATAATACTTCTCACACTTCACCGCCCATCTAAGGATTAAAGCGAGAGAGGGCTGCTTCCTAGAAGGGCCAGTGGAGAGACAGGCCCGAGGATCGTGGAAAGCAGATGGGCCTGGGTGAATGTACACGTGCATCTAAGTCTCTGCCTGTGCGAGTCCGTGTGGGTTTGCTTCCTGGTTAGGGTTCCATTTGCAAATAGGGATGCAGGGCATTACTGTGCTCGCCAGAAAGGAATTTACACTCGCATTTGGCGAACGGGCAAGCATAATTTTCAAGCCCTGGTATAAGCAAGAGAAAAAGGCCGAAATCCCAACATATTATAGTTCATAGGTGTTGTTCTCAATAGCTGCGCCTTAAGAAAGTCATTTCAGCCTTTCAAAATGGGTAAAAAGTACACAAAACTGGAAACCACCAAAGAATTGGTGGCTGGAGAAACAAGACTGGACCAGGGGGATGCGGGAATTCTTGGAGGGT
This sequence comes from Varanus salvator macromaculatus, assembly GCA_023646645.1. Lineage (NCBI taxonomy): Eukaryota > Metazoa > Chordata > Lepidosauria > Squamata > Varanidae > Varanus > Varanus salvator. The sequence goes on along the minus strand of JAIXND010000789.1, from coordinate 2,258,598 downwards.
CAGTTTGGGCCTCCACCACTGAGATCTGGGACTCAAAAGTGCCTGATCAGAGATACAAGTGTCCTGGAGAACCAGGGCATGGGTTAGGGCTGCCAGGTGAGGCACCACATCATGAGCTGGCCCAAGGCTCCATAAACAAAAGGGTGACCCAGAAGTACTTATTCCTAGGCTATTCCAGAAGGAATCATTGGGGTTCCTGCAATGAAACCCCTGCTCTGAATTGTGATAAGCAGAAGAGCAAGATGACATATTAGTGACAGGAGCATTTGAAGAATTTCCTTCACAACTTTCCCTTCCCACAAATAAGAATGTCCCTTCCAGGGACTAAATTTCCCTACAGACTTAAGGTGATATTGTCAAGACATGTGTTACAATAATGATAATTCATCAAGTGCCTAAAAAAATCGAGGTGCTGTGAACGAGATAAAAATAGTAGTCCATTTTCAAGCTTTCAATCTAACATGACACATCTAAGAAAGAAAAGCTGGATGAGAATTAGCTTGGGAAACTCTGTTAAGTGAAGACTAATTCAGATAAATGGGCTTTGAGAAGTCGCTTGCTTTTTTAAAGGGGAAAGGACTTGATAGATCTGTTACCTTCTCAAAATCTCAAAGTGGCCACTGCATTCTCACAACAGGCCAGCTATGAAGTGATAATGCCATGCTATTCATGAGAGAGAAAGATAAAAGAAAGGATGCCCAATGCTTTGTGAAAGCAGAATAGCCCCACTTAGAAGAATACATTTTGTTAGGTAAATTGAAGCACGAATAGCTTATTTTAAAATTGGGAAACTGGGTTGTAATATTATTTCCTTTAAAAAATGGGCAACCCTTCCACCTTCATGATTTCTGACAACCTTTTCTTAACCTACATGAAAATTCATTACCGCAGTTTTTTACCATCACTGGCAAGCCCAAATTTACACTGCAGATTAATCTTCAGTCCATTTGCAAACTCTTGCATCTGAGTTCACTGTGTTGCATCTTGGCACAATGGTAGAAATGGCCCCGTGCACATCTGCCCCCTGTGCAGTATTTACAACTGTGAGCAAATGCACTTGTCCCAAAACATAAATAATAATAAACAGTGCACTTCTTAAATATATAATCTAATTATGGTTTACAGAATGGCCAATTGCATTTCCTGTCCTAAATTTATTTGCAGATAATATGTAAATAGTGCCAGCAACAACTTCTGACTCCTGTCCTCAGACAGGGACTAGTTCACACATTTAGGTAAGGCAATAAAGACTGGATGAACACTGCAATAATATATATTTTCTCTAGTTTTAATTATTATATGTTACTTATGCATTCATGTTGACTTTGAAATCCACTTGGAGGGCTCCACTGAAGGGTGGTGTGCACACATTTTAAATCAACGGATAAATCAGTTGCAATATGGACTAGAAAGACACATCTACATTTACAAATGCTACGCACATAAAACCATTTTCCAGAGATGGATCCCCCAGGAAGTCTGCGGGTTGTGGGCTGGAGGGCAATCAAGGAAATATTTCTAATGGTCTGAAACTGTTGGCTGAATTGTGGTGCTGGAGGAGACTCCTGCGAGTCCCTTGGACTGCAAGGCGATCAAACTGGTCAGTCCTAGAGGAGATCAACCGTGACTGCTCTTTAGAAGGCCAGATAGTGAAGATGAAACTCAAATACTTTGGGCACCTAATGAGAAGGAAGGACTCCCTGGAGAAGAGCCTAATACTGGGAACAATAGATGGCAAAAGAAGGGGACAGCAGAGGATGAGGTGGCTGGATGGAGTCACTGAGGCAGTTGGTGTGAGCTTAGGTGGACTCCGGGGGAAGGAGGAGGACAGGAAGGCCTGGAGAAATGTTGTCCATGGGGTTGCAATGGGTCGGACATGACTTCATGACTAACAACAACATTGTGGATTTCTCTGACATTTGTGCTTTAGCACTAATTTAATTCCAGTGATAAGTTCTCTAAAACCCCATTGAGTGTATGGATTCCTATATACCAGTAATGGTGAAGGACAGGAAGACCTGGAGGAATGTTGTCCATGGGGTTGCGATGGGTCAGTTGTGACTTTGCAACTAGCAACCAGTCTGTGGTACTTCAGGATGGTGAGGTGCCAACACCCCCAATCTGAAGGCATTTTGCAAGTTTTCCATATTCTTGAAAGAGGCAATCCTGGGCATGCTGAGGCAGAATAAAGTTGTACAAATCCCAGCAGGCCTTGCCCTTAATGGATCTTCTGCAGTAAGGAAAAATAAAAGCAAGAGGGGGTGACAGTCCATGGGGTGGCTCTGGATAGAAGATCCTTTATGATATTCTGTCTAAGAGCCTCACCTAGAAGCACCCTATTCTACGGGGGGCCACCCAGCAGGTTGTGCTTCACAATGCAGATTTTGCATTTATCACATAGTTAAAGCCCATGATATTCAGAATCTTACTTCCTAAATGCCCAATGAAGCTTTGGCACTGTATTTATTACATTTTTCTTCTTGTGAACTGACTCTCCTTTCCTTGAAAATGAGATGAGGGAATCATCTCATTTTATCTCTGTCCTGAATACCAAGAATGTTTCCCATCCATCACAGGTTTCGTTTTCTCAAATGGAACTTTCCGAAGACCAAATTAGCAAGGTTTGTTTATTTAAATATGTGTTCTCTAATTGACTGCTTTTGCCAACAACAATATGTGGGTTTGTTGGCTGACAACCGTTGCGGCTTCAGACAGAAAAGCTTCTCTAACCAAGAAGTTACTTCGAATCTCCTTTATGAAGACAATGGGGCTGCCTCTGAAAATGGATGCTGAGCGGCCAACGTTTTCGCATCTTCCTGTAATCAGCATTCCTGTCGCTCTTGTTGGCTGCTGAGGCTGGCGTTGGGAGAATATGGCCTATAGTGATGTGGGAACTTGAAGCATGCACGGAACGGCTGTTGGCAACCCATCGCCTGCCTCCTTCCCTTCCAACCTCTCCTCAAAACTTACCCTTTTAGGAAGCCTTTGGAAGCACGAATGCTGACAGGAATGCAGCTTAAGTGCAGGTGCAACACTGTCCTTCCCCTTCATTCTGACCTCCACTGCCTTCCCTGCTCTCAAGAGAGCAGGAACAGCATTGCAGCTTTGGTTTGGGGAACAGCTGTTCTGGGCAATTGAACCAGCCACGTACATCCCCTCAAGCCCACCTCTGCATGCTAACAGCTGAAAACAGAAACTTAAAATCATGAAAATGGGGGGAGGGGGTTCCTCAGGGAGCTGAATTCAGTCCCCAGTCCTATCCCTTGTCCCTCACCTGAGCTGCTGAGAAGCAGAGTAGTAGTACTAGTTGTTACACTTCCTTCATCTGTGAAAATGCTATGCCTCTCTTGATGTGGTCAGATTTTATATTTACTTTGCAAGCTAAAGGTCGCAATTTGTACTGCAGTGGACTTTGTACAGCCTATTTGTAAGCCCATTTTCGTCTGTGGGGGGTAGACATTCACTGGGCATTTTTGTATCACTGCTGGCTTCCTCTCCCCTCACTTGTTAACCTCTCTTTCTTTAATCTTGCCAAACATGGAGCTGAAAACTAGAGACAGAAACAGCTGGCTGTGTTACAAGCTCATGCCAAAAGCAGCCATATGGAAGTGGATTACAACAAACAGCGTGAAAAAAATACCTATTTCTTAACTTATACAGTGAAGAGCAATCAGCACATGCTTACTTGGGAGCAAGTCTGCTGAGTTCAGTGGAACCAATTCTCAGATAAGTGTGCACAGAATTGCCTCTGACTTAATACAGCCAACCACAAGTGGGTTAAAATTATTTTGGGGTAGCTCGGTTCAAAATTTCATCATAATGCAAACATTAAACAAAGCATAACCCCATGCCAAACATAATTACAAGGAAATAAATTTCCTTCATTTCACTAAAACCTGTAAAGGGCAGTTCATGTCTTCCCTGTTTTTCCCCCCGCCTTTGCTTAAATGCAGTATTAGCGATATGCATTTTCCACTTGAAAAGCTGTCTTGGTAACAGGGAGAACCACAAGTAGGATAATATGACTGGCAAAGTAAGTTTCTTGTCCTATGTGGTATCAATGAACAACTTTTCTTTTTAAAGAGGAACCAAGTTTTTTAGCATGGCAAACAATAAAGTTACCTTTTCAGCAGTTTACTTGTGCAATTATTTCAATTCACAATGACTGTGAATTCAACTGGAGATCAGATGTTTTAAGGGTTATGGACACAATGCTCTTTGAAGCATCCACTGGGTGTGGGAGGGCAGGATAAGGAATTTGATGGGAACCCTTTATAATGGGAAGGCTGCTGATATACTGGGGGAAAGGTTGCCAACTTCTGCAAGCTGCTCTGTGTAACTTGCATTGGGGTTCAAGCCTTAAGGGCCTCTTCGCTGTTGGTTCTAGTGACTGTTCTTGGCATGGCTGCATGTGTCCCCTTTCCTTGATGGGGTTAAGGTCCCGTCTATATCCATGTATATCAGTGCCTACTCTTGTTTTGGCCCTTTTTGACTGCTTATCAAACACCTTTCATGTTCCTGGCGGGTTTTGACTCCTTGTCTCAGGGTGGCTGTGTACTTTTGGATATGCAGGTCATAATTTTGGAGGAGCTCAGGGGCTTCCACAGCAGGAAGGCTTCATGTTGCCCACACATTGAGATCCTCCCCAAAATTGACCCCAGCAGTAAAAACGCTCTTGGAAAAAGCCTCCTACAGTTGATGCACGTGTGTGCATTAGGTGTAGCAATGGGTGCATAGGAATGAGAGAGTGAGGGTGGACATCTTGCAGAGCACCGGTCCATGCATGGCATGCGGTTCCAACCCTGTTCTAGCTTTGGCGAGGTTAGCCTGCAAAGGGATTCATTCAAAACATGGTGCTGGGAGAGAGATTTGCAAATACCTGCCAGAAAGATGAGCAGGTGTATCCAAGATCAAAGCAAGCCAGAAGTCTCCCTAGAAGCAAAAAGAACAAAACTGAGGTCAACATTCTTTGCGCACATCATGAGAAGGCAAAACCACCTGGAGAAGACAACCCTGCTGGGGCATGTGAAATGCGGAAGAAGAAGAGGAAGACCAGATATGAGGTGGATTGATTGCATAAAGGAAACCACAGCCTTGCGTTTATAAAAGCTGAGCAAGGAGTGGGCCATTTTGGAAAACTTCTGTTGCTCGGGTAAATTTAAGCCAGAGCCAAATTTAAGCCAGAACATGACTCATGTTCATTTCCAATGCCTATCGCTGTTGAATCCTCTCTTCCCAGTCCCTTAAGATGTGTTTATGGCTCTGGGTAGCTTATGGCACATAAGCTACTGCATACAACACTATCTTCCCCCAAACATATGCCACCATTGTCCTGCTTGACTTGCACACAGGTCTCTCACAGTACCTGCTACCTGAATCCTTTAAAATGGAAATATGGTGGGTGGAACTTAGGGCCTTCTGAATGCAGAATGTTTGCCCCAGCACTAAACAGCGGCTCTTTGGAAGATAAGAAGTTTTAATTGTGTCTCCTGGAAGGCAAGAGTGTACCCAGCCAACAAGCTGCTAACCTGGTTCTCTGTTCCTTCTCCAAAAGTGAAGGCAGGCATTCTTTAAAATATTTACATAACTGAGCAGGCGTTTCTGGAATGTTGGCACCCTATTCAGTTGCCTGGTTTGCCTCCATGGTTGGTCTAGTCCCAGGGTTCATTAGAATGAGCAATTATCCACATCGTACAAGTCCACCATGACTTGGAAACCACTGTTAATGCAGTTCCATTAGCAGAAGTGGTGCTTATCGGCCAATCACCGATGTGTTTCAGTTGGTCAGTGAAGGACACCATGGGCTTCACGTTTAGCCCATCCTCACTCATCTCTGAATGCTCCACTTTCCCATGGAATTTGAAACTGTCAGGTTCTCCTCAGCAACCTGCTGTATCTGTGGGTTAGTTGGCCTTGGCATTTCAACTACGCATTCCAAGCCCGTCTCTATTCCTAGTCCGAATTTGAATCAACAACCTTCGAAGGACGCATTAGGTACAGGCTAGTGTAGCACCATGCAAATTGGAAACAATGAATAAATAAATTAGTGATATTATGTGAGAAGAGGAGCTGATCCTTATACTCAATGTCCACATGAAACTGGAGGTGGAGGTGTCATCAACATGTGGGTGACCTCCAGCTTTGGTTCTCATTTTCATCACATCTAGTGGGTGTGCTGAACTGATGATGGAGTCCTGGATCAACTAGGTGGACAATTGAGACAATATGGGGCTACCATTATGGGGTGTTTCAGCCTGTTCCAAAGGGGGATGCACTCCTCCTAAAGGAGTTTGTGGTTTGGTGGTTCCCTTGGATCCAGCATTTAGTGACACTAGAGGTACAGGTGGAGTTGGCTGCAGAAGTACCTTTTATCAGCTTAGTCTGATATCCCATCTACATCCTTATCTGGCAAAAAAGATTAGCTATAGTTATCTATAGTCTGGTAACCTCTTGCCTGGATTACTGCATTACATTACACATGGAGCTGCCTTTGAGAATGGTCCTTCAGCTGGTCCAAAACAGGCAAGATGATTGATAATGGGGACTGGGCAATGTGATCATATGTCAGCACTTTCCCATCTGTACCAGCTGCCAGCTCATCTCCAGGCCAGGTGGACTGATACCAACATTTGAAGCCCTGAATGGCTTGGGGCCAAGTCTCCATTCATATGTACTTGTCCAAACGCTTAGACTGTCCTTAGCATCCCCTCTATAGGAACCTCTACCAAAGGAAGTGAGATGAGGGCATGCATGAGTCCACCGAGTCCAACCCTCTGCTGTTGCAGGACACCACGTCACATCATCCCACTCAGATGGCTGTCCAGTTTCTTTCTGAATATCTCCAGTGTGGGAGAGCCCACCAGGCAGCTGGTTCCACTGTTGTGTTGCTCTGACAGTGAGGAAAATTTTCCTGATGTCCAACCTGAACCTGGGTTGTAGCAACTTGAATCGATTATTCCGTATCCTACACTCAGCCATCAGCAAGAAGAGATCTTGACCTCCCTCTTTGTGACAGCCTTTGAGAGACTTAGAGATATATCATATCCCCCTTCAGTCTTCTCTTCTCAGGGCTGAACATGCCCAGTTCTCTCTACTCACAGGGCAGGGTTTCCAAACCCTGGATCATTTTTGTTGCCCTCCTCTGCACCCTTCCTAATTTACCTGAATCTTTCTTAAATCTTGGTGCCCAAAACTGGACACAGTATTCCAGGTGAGGCCTGACTAGTGAGGAGTCTAGGGGAACTATAGAGTCTTCTCTGCCATGTCTGATTTCTGTTCTTTTAAACCCATTGTTTAGTTTAAATCTTTGCACCGCCACTAGGTTTTATTTTGATTGCATATGGTAACTGTAAATGTTTATACTTCATCATGTTGTGTCCTGTGGTTGAAGTTGTTGTGAGCTGCTTTGGCTAGGGAGCAGTATAGAAAGGTAAGAAATGAATGAGCCTTTTTCCAAACCACGGCTTCATTGCTGCTTCCTGTGTTAGCTGCCTCTCGATTTCATCACAGTGAGAAGTGATTAGGGCTTTACTTCAAGAGAAGCTTGTTCTTATGCAAAGTACACGACTACTACCAGCCGTGGGTCTTTTCTAAATCAATAGGAACTGTAATTGCTTATGGGAAAGGCTGGATCTTCCAGATCAGTTCTGCTCCAGTGGGGTGCAGGCAGATATTCATGACTTCACGCCACGTCCACAGCCTGGATTTGGTCAGGGACCAATTCTGTGTGCAGTTCCATTTAGAGCGCCCGCTGTGGCCTGTATTCTTAGGAATCACTTAGTCGTTCGAATTGACCGGAACGCAGCTGCTCTCCGGCTACACCCCATTTACTCCCCACATCATCATCATCGTGGGCCGCGAAGGGAGGAGGCGCAGGACCATTACCAGGGAACGTATTCTGCACACCCCCGGCATCAACAAGCTTTGCACACCCTTTTTGCCCTGCCAGAGTAGTGAAACTGGGCCTCAGGGAGGGTAGAGAGTGGGCCAAAATGGGCTTGCTTTTCCTTTCTGGCACTTACGTACTTTCTACTAGTTCTTCTGAGGGTATGAACAATGGAGTGCAGTTCTCCCAGGCTCCTGCCCAGGCATGATGAAGACCCCGCCTGCCTTCACCTTCTCCAATACCCTGGGCCCAAAGTTAAGGCTGTGGGCATGAAATCCATGCAAGCATGGACTCCTTAACCAGTGGATCCAATAAAAAAGCCATCTCCTTCATATATCTTGAACACCATAATCCTAGGCAAACATTTACTAGGAACTGAGTCACACCGAACTCAGAGGAAACTTGCTTGGAATCACACAGCGTGAAGAAAAACGTTCAGCTGTTTTGTTGGGCATAACTTTCTGTGGGTTATGAATTATTCCATGCAGGTCTACTCGGAACCAAGTGCCATTTTTCTCCAAAGTAAGTGCACATACGGTCACAGTCCTCACCTCGCTCCCCTTCTTTTGTGCCATCCAGAGCTGTTTGCATGGCATTAACCACAGCAGAAAAGATTTTTATTCAAGGCAGAGCCAGTTCAAAATTCAGCCGCCTCCCAGCTGATCATAAGTGTATTTACTCAGAATAAAGCTTCCCTGTGTTCAATGGACTTATTCCTAAGTACTGCTTATTTAGTACACTTATGTCAAAATTTTCCTCCAGGGAGCTGAGAGAAGAGTGTGACCTTCTCTCTTATGCGACACATTCTAGTCACTGTTAACCTTATTTTCTTAAATTATTTCTGTTGGGTACATTCATCTTTTAAAAAATAGTGTCATAATAGGTTTAATTGAGTTTATTATTGACTTTGATCCTTATCATTAAATTCACAAAACCTGAAACAGTGTAACTTTGGCTGTACTGTGCTGACTGGCTGCTTCGTGTATAATTTCTAACCATTTCTATGCTGAAATTCCAGTGAATTCAAAGTGTACTCAGTGACTTTGAATGACCCACTCGGCACATTTCAGTTCTTAGAAAAGCCTCAGCCATGCTGAGGAGCTCCCAACAAGAGCAGAGGATAGACAGTTCTTGGTTGCCAAAGTATGGAACGCTTTGCCACAAGAGAATAAGTAGACTTCCTCTCTGTATTGTCAACTTTTTTATTAGAGCAAACCCACTTTTTAAGGCACTTTAAAATTTCCACCTAAAGTCAATGCTTGAGATAGCCCTGTTATTTGGGATTTAAAAAAAACGTGACTGCCCTTATCCTCCTAATTGGCCTGCTGGAAAATTCTGACCTCATATTCTTCTGTAAGAACCCCAACTGGAAAACCAATTATTGGATTCCAGTTTCTTCGACGAACCAACTATCCAACAGAAACACATTTTGTTAGTGGAGATTTAATTGTTTCATGGTTCTGGGCAGATTCAGGAGAACAAAGGAATGCTATATTTGTGAAGCATGCATTCGTGAAACCAAAAAGGCCGGCCACTTGCCAATTTTTCAACCAGCTTTTGTAGCCATAGGTTTAGTCGCTAGATCTGCAGCAAAAAGCAGCTGAAATTGCGTATGTTCTTGTTGCAAAAAGTTCCATCTGCTAATTGAATATAGGAGCATGCTGTGATACACACAGCTCCAGGGGCTGAATGAAAAGTTGGTGACCTTACAAGCAAGCCTAATATTTTTGGATTGTGGGTAAGGAAGAAACATTGATGTATATGAAACATTTATATATATATATATATATATATATCGCTGTGAGCTCCATCAGGTTTACTTCCATGTAGTCTAAAGCCTAAGAAGGCAAAAACTAGGAAGAAGGATATGCTCTTAATGTACCTTCAGTAGGAACTTCAGTTGTCATATTTCAGTAGTAGGAAGGGTCAACTTCCTCCCCAGAAATAGGTTGACGGTGTTGTTAGGAAGGGCAGAGGATGTTTTTGTTTTGTAAGGTTCACTGAGATAAAGCTTTCAAAAGAATAAAAGCTCTCAGATTGGCTAATTATAGTGACTTTTGCTAACAGTGGCAGAAAAGTGCTCATCTTTCAGAAATTATGGAAACAGTGTTGGCATCTCCCACATGTTGGCCTGCTGAAGCAAGTTGTTTTTCTGGGTGCAAGCACACCTGCCCTGACCATAGAGCTGAAGCAGGTGTTTTGCTCCGGGCCAGTCCTACCATTGGGCAGAAAGAGGAAAGTGTGACGTGGCGGCAGAGTGCTTAGCACTGAGCTCGGCGTCTCCTACATCCCTAAGCTAGCTTGGCATCCTCAGGTACGGTGGAAGACCCTGACCCACTGCTACTCTATGAGTAAGACTCAAGAACCAGTTCAGTGGGGTTCTGCACATGGAATAGGGTTGGGCCATTTTGTCCTCTGCCTCAGGTTGGCCCTGGCTTGCTGCTCCACCAGGACATGTGCTCTCCAATCTCTAATGGTATTTGCATGGTCCTGGGGCCGACCATGTGTGATGGCTACCACGGGCAAATGGACCTAGCAGAGCTGACCCAAAATGACTGCTGCCCCTGCTCAGGTAGCCCTCTTCCTGCCTCACTCAGGTGAAGTGCCTCACCTGCATAAGACGAACCAGGGATGAGAAGTTGGTCCTGCCCCTCAGAGGACCGCTCCGAGGCTTTCTACAGGCAGAGGAGCCTACAGGTGCACAGCCAACCTGAAGCGCGATCCTCCACCGTTCGCACGGACACGCAAGCCTGCGTGGGGCAGATGCGCGGGCCAACGTGCCAGTGTTTGGGGGGCGGGGCCGGAGCACACGCCCCCCGTTGCCTCGTGGCAGGTGGGAGCCGCCCTCGCGCGCGGGGCTGACGGCGAGCGCTGCGAGAAGCGCCGTCCCGCGCGTGCCATCGGCCACGGCAGGTAATGCGCGCGAGCCACGGGCGCCTCCACGACGACTCGCGAGGGGAGCGCGGTCACACGCCCCCCCCCTCCGCACCAGCTGGCGGGGCAAGAAGTCGCCGTGGACGGGCGCCCCCGCCCGCCTGCCCGCCCCATGCCCACGGCGCGGTTCGGGGCCAGCCCGTTCACGTCCCGCGGCGCCGCTGCGCCAGGCGCTCGCCGCCCGCAGGGCTGCCCCGCGCCTCTCCCCGCTCGCCGCTCGCGCCCGCCCCGAAAGCGCCCGCGGCGAGACGCGTGTCCACGCGCGCACACACGCGGACGCGGGCCCGTGCCCTCCGCGCGTCCCGGAACGGCCGCCCGGTGACCCGTCCTTGCGCCTCCCGCCGCCGCTCCGCCTTGCGCGGGCGATGCCGCCGCCGCCGCCTCCTCGCGCGGCTCCTTAAGCCCCTTGATCCGCCGCCAGCGCCCGCCTGTCCCTCCGCCTTGTCGCCCTGGTGCGGGAAGAGCCGAGCGGAGGCGAGGCGAGGCGAGCCCCGGGGGGCTCCTCTCCGGGCGGGCAGCGATGGCTCGCCGCGCTCCCCCCGTCCGCTCCCGGCCCGCTGGCCCCGTCCTGCGCAGGCCGCCACTGCGGGCACCAGTCCGGGGGGCGAGCACGGAGGCAGCGGCGCCCAGGCGCCGAGGGAGGGCAGGTCCGGCCCCTGCGCCCGCGGCCGCCCGCTCCGGGCTCCCCGCTTTTCCCCGGCGTGGGTGTCTCCCTGCGTCCCTCCCACCTCGCGGGGCGGGGACGGGCTGGCCGCGCACCGGCGCTCCGGGCTGAGTTCGCAGCGGCTCGGCCGCCTGGCGCCTCCTTCCCCGCCTCGGCCCGCGCTCCGATCGATTGTCGGGGGGCTTTGCCCTCCCCAGGCGGCTCCGGCGGCCCCCCGCGCCCCCCGCCCGCGCTCGGGTGGAGCAAGGCGGGAGGGGGCTTTTGTTTGGGCTGGTGGCGTCTCCTCCCTCCACGCCAGCCCGCCGCCCTGCTCCCTCCCTCCTCCTCCTCCTCCTCCTCCTCCGCCTCCGCCGCCGCCGCCTCCTCCCACCTTGAGGGCAAGGAGAGAAGCCGCCTCTGCCGCATCGCATCTTCTCTCGCGCCGCGCCCGCCCGCCCCCTTCCTTCGCCCTCCCCTCCGCCCACCCTGCGCGGGCCCCAATGCAATCCGATGCGTCCCCGGTAAGGTTCCCCTGCGCTAGATTGTGCCCTCTCTTGTTTCGGGAGCCTCCACCCACTGGCCCACCCTACATTTAGCTCATCATGTGATCCGGGTAAGTCATTTGCAAGTACAACAGTTCTCTGTGTTGTCCCCCCTCCCCTCCTCTCCACCCCCCCCCCCATTCATTTCCTGAGAACTGCATAGAGCAGATGAGGAAAGCCTGAGAGTGAGCGGTGGGGCAGTGCGCGCGCGTGTGTGTGTGCGTGCGTGTTTGTGTATGTGGCACCGGTGCGTGAATGTGTGGGAGCGAGAGAAAGAGAGCGCGATTGGGACTCTATAGGGGAACGAAAATTTCTTCTGCTAGCAGCTTCTGCTCAGGTCTGTGTCTCTTTAGTTTCTTCTCCGAATACACAGAACGGTCTATCATCTCTCCATATAAGCCCTCGCGCTGTCCCTTCTGGTCCGTGTGTTTTTCCTGAGGGGTTTGCTTTATTTTGAGAAACATACCTTAAGAAGTGTTGGGACTGGGTTGGGGGCATTGAGTCTTGAGTGGGGGCGGGGGTGGCGTTCTTTCTTTGCTTAGCCAAGAGGGCTGTCGATGAGACCCCCTCCGTCCACTTTTGGGAAATCTCCCCAAATCATGCATGTTTGCCGTGTAAGCTGACACTGGGCAAAAGTGGTGGCTCCAGTATGGGGAGTGGTGCGGGGTGGGGGGACGAAGACAGCAGGTTGAATTGGGAGTTGCTACACTAAGTCGTCACTCTGCTCGGTTGTTTGTTTGTGTGTGCGCGCCGCGCGTGTTATTTGTGGGGAGACGGCCAGCAAAGGGTTAAGGTTTGGATGATGACACTTTGGCGTTAATTGTGCTACGATCATTATTGTGATGATAAGGACTTGTCACTCGCCACGGATCACGGACCCGTAGTTCAGGCAAGGGGAGAAGGGCAGAGCGGGGGCCCTCCACCTTTTCGCCCCCTTTCATTAAGGTGGACCGAGCTGGGATTGACAAAGGGAGAAGTTTGCATTGAGCTCCCTCATGATGAATATTTGAGAGGTAGCTTGGAAACTGCAGCTTGTCTCCATACAAGCTTGCAGTAACGTGAGAGTAGTGACCTGGTGCCGTGAACTCCTACAATTGGAGGAAGTTTATATGCAGAAAGAGGCAATTCTTATTTGGCTTGCTGTCACCAGAACTTCTGATGAACTTTTCTCTTAGTCAAAGGAGAGGGAGGTGTCAGACGCTTAATAAAAAGCTTAAATAAAATGCTTGCTTTATGTGGCCTTCCCTTCGCAACACTCACATCCCTAACAAACAAAACATAATTATGCATACTTTAATAATAATTACAGAAACTCAGCTGATTTAAAAGCTGAGTGCCTTGGTCTCTTCATATGTAAGTACAGTGGAATGTATAATCTGGATAAACACACTGTAGTTGGCACTGTCAGTGTTCACTATGGGTTCTCTCACAGCCATGCAAAACAAACGCACTCAGGGCTTGCTTTAATGTCAAACCTGCTTGTTTGTTTGTTTGCTTGCTTGCTTATCTCCCCAAAACTGAATAAGCTCTTAAGGGAACCATTTGTATTTACATCAAGAGCATGTGCTGTAATGCCAGACATATGCCAATCAAGCAAACGTCATGCTTTAAAACCACCTAGACCCGCTCCATTTCCTTTTCTTACTGGAGGACGGAGTTGTTTCACTAAGTAAATAGTCTGATATGAAACGCACATCGCATAATGGCTGGGATAAGAGGTGCTTGACTTAGTGGATAGGAGTGGTCAGTTCTAAACACAGGGTGTGAGCCTTTTTCTTTTCTTTTTTGCCTTTTTTGTCTGACTCCTGTCATTTCAAGGATACGGTTCAATTTCAGCATTGGCAGCATCTTCCTTCTGGCATTTCTCTTCCCCAAGTGCCGAAGAGGGGGCAGCTTGCTGGAGAACAAAGATGCAAGAAGGAAAGATGCCTGCAGCGCAGGTTAACACCTTGGTGTTCCGAGCCATGAGTTAGGTTGTTTGGCTCACCGAATCCTGTTTGGATTGGCTGACAGCCGGGGAAACAAATTGGCCCAATTTAAGAGTCATGTGGTGAGAAGTGGGATGGAGACGCTGCTTTCCGTGGTGTCCTCTCCCTTCCGCTCTTTCCCCCTGGAGAATCTTGGCAGGTAGGTATTCACGGCAGCCTTGCAAAGCTCCTTTATATGGCCCTGGAATGTCAGCTCCATTTTCTGACTAGTCTTCTGCCTTGAAATGAAACAGGAGCGGTAGAGTGTAAATACGCGCGCGCGCACACACAATCACACACAGCCCTAGTGCCAGTAACGAGCCGGAAAGGACAGTGCAGGCACTTCTTGGATGTGGCATTAAAGTGAATCCAAGCCGGATTCTTAGGAAACTGCTTCTCCAAGGGCATTGCTGGTGGAGAAATGGTTTCACTCGCGTGTGGTTCAGAGCATTGAATGTGCTCTCGCCGCACCTGGCAAAGTGAGGCAAGTGTCGTGCTGCTTTCTCGGCCCCCGCCTGCGTCTCTGCTCCCTCACTCTGTGCTTGAGAGCCGTGTGGAGCTGACTGGCTGAGCAGCCGTGCTCTCCCTCTGCCTCATGCGCAAACACAATGATGTCATTTTCCTTTTCTGCTCACAGGGTGGGTTGGGGAGGAGAAGTGTTGAGCCGCTCCTTTCTGCTCGCAGGTCACGCATGGTGTTTCCTAATGGCAGTAGGGCTTCTGCGGACGCCATTGTCGGGGTTGGGAGTCCCTTCTCTTAAGGACTCCAGGGTGACACAAGGAAGAAGCCCTGGACAGCTGTGCAAGCAACCCCTGCCCATGCTGTGCCTCACTTGTGCAAGAAAAATCACCTTCGAGATGTGGAGCCCATGTGGCATTTCCCTGTTATTTGCTTTGTCAGGGTTTGGAGAGAACTGACGAGCTGCTTAAGAATAAAAATGCCCCTTTCTAGTGTTTGATACAAAGCTGAGAAGAAACAACCGCTACACCTGTGCAGCGTTCTGTTCAGGATTTTTTCTTTCATGTCTTGCAATAAGTCTTTGCCTAATCCCCACCCATGTGCATTGGTGTTCCCAGGATTGTGGTCTTGGGCTCACACTTTTTCTTTGAAACATGTGCTGAAGTTGGACAATTGCATTCTGAGTGGCTCTGCGCAGCCTTTTATGGATCTCTGGACCAAAGATATTTCCTTCCCCCAGCAAGAAAAGGTTGCTTGCTCACCCCTGCATTCTCAAATTCCACTTTCTGGCTTGTCATCCACGAAATAGGACAGCAATGAGGACGGTGCATCTGAGTTAGCTCCAAGGCAAGGACTCAGTTTCTACCATCTTGAGGAATGGGGGAGTAGTTTTCCATTAGATCACTAATATGTAGAAACTGCTGCATTCAATCCATTAAAACTGGTCTGGGGAACCTCAGGTGCAGAGACTGACTCTTGTTCTCATGAGTCCTAATCCATATCTTTGGGGTTCTTTAGATGGACTTCTTTGCTTTCCCCCAACCACTAATCATTTTGGGGTACTCTGGCACTTGTGCATTTCTCCCCTATCCTAACATTTCTTTTAAGGCTTAAGTACTGGCAGATTTAGCTTTAGGCTACAAAATGCTTGGCATCATTTTTGGTTTAGGGTCTGTCTCTTTTGCCTTTGACCCATGAACCTCCCAGAAGCTTTTCCGACATTGGATTTAGTCCTTGGGCTGAAAGAGGTACATGATCTCTTGGTAAAAAGCTCAAAGGATCACAGGATCTCTCTCAGCTGGAGAAGACCTCTGAAGAGGACCACGGTGAGTCTACCTGCTGGAGAAGACAATACTGGGATAGTTGTACCCAATGGATAGTTGTACTTGGTAGAACAACCTTTCCCAGCCTGGTACAGTATAGACATTTTGGATGCCAACTTCCAATGTTCCTGACTCTAGGCTGTGCTGGCTAGGGTTGATAGGAGTTGAAGTCCAAAACTTCTGGAAGGTACCAGGTTGGGCTACACTGTGGCAGGAAATGCTTTCATGACATATGCAGTTGCCCAAATTTTCAATTAGCCCAAGGCATCCTGTTCAGCTGGCCTCATGTTCCTTACATTTCCTGTTAAAAATTGTTTAAGGCTGCCTTTTTATTTGTTTGTAATGACCACGTTAGAGTGGATGCTGTAGCAGAAATTTAAGAACAGGCACCTAAAGATTAGGTCATAAAATAGCTGACCTAAAGGAGCATGAAGCAGGCATGATTTTAGCTTCATCAAAAAACAAAAAACCTTCACCAGACAATGTACCGTATTGTTCGCTCTATAAGACGTGCCTGACCATAAGACGCACCTAGTTTTTAGAGGAGGAAAACAAGAAAAAAATATTCTGAATCACATGGGCACATCATCACAGGCACATTCCCCATCACTTCCCCATGGGCTGCACATCTGACAGACTTACTGCACACACACATTCGCTCTATAAGACGCGCAGACATTTCCTCTTACTTTTGACGGGGGGAAAGTGCGTCTTACAGAGCAAAAATTACGGTAACTAGAAATCTGGGCATGTGTGTAAAGTGATGAAAATTTGCTGTAACTGGATCAGTTAAATGGATCAATTAAAGGCTTCCATGCAGAGAAAGTGGAGGGCTAGGAAGACAATGGCAGGAAACACAGAAGTTGTATTCCTTGAAGGGGCTGGAAATAGAAAGCCAACTGTGACTTATCATGGGAACCATGTCCCCTTATCCTGTTAAATGCAGGACCCAGGGAATGGTCTGAGGCACATAAGGCGCCCACCATGTTGAAGCTAAGCAGGTCCAGGGCTGGCCTGAGCTTGGAGGGGAGACCACCTGGGAACCGCCTGAGGCCACTGGGAGTTCCACAGTGGGAGAAAGGTGGGATATTAATATAATACATAAAATAAATGAGGTGAAATATAACTGGTCTGAAGGGGAGTAGCAAGTGCCATTCCAAATGGGCACGTGAGGCCTTTGGACTAGAGGAAATGGAGGTGGGGACACCATCAGGAAGAAGGAATTCTCCAACCAGTGGGGCTCCTACACTAGCTTGGGAAAGGAGTTCAGAAATTGGAAAGTGAACAGTGCCGCTGTTATTTATCTAGAAGTCTTGTCAGCCAGCCAGACAGGCAAAGAGAGGGCGGGCTGAGGGTTGAGGCCAAGCTTATAAAGTGATATATTCAGGCTTTCCTGCTGCACATAAAAAGGTAAGGAAAAAAAAGACAGGCCTTCTAATATAAGCAGGACAAGAGAAGAAAGGTTCTCTAATACAAGCAGGACAACTTAACTCCCTCAACTCCCTTTAATTTTATTCCGAGGGAAGCATATTTTATTCAGATACTGTTTTTATCATGGTCTTTTCTTGAGGAGGTGATAAGGTTCCTCTGGCCCCTTTTATAGGAAAAAGAAGTGGATGTTTTGGTGAGATTCCATCTTCCTGTAGAAAGGGAAGCATGTATCAGTGCAAGACGCTGTTCTGAAGCATTTTCTTAGAACGTGATTCTTTCTGAAATGTTTAATTGGTTTTTCCACTGACCCTCTGGTTGCCAGCCAGGCATGGTTGCTTTTGTACAGGCCCCCTCTGGCTGGCACAACCATGCCTCATTCCTCACAAATCTACTGTGAAGCTTCATATGGAGAAGGCTGGCTTTTGTTGCAGGGAATGCAGTACTTCAGCCTTGATCCTGCCATAAAGCATCCTTCAGAATAGGTGTCCAGGAGTTACTAGCCCATTTGTCCATGCAAAGCTCTGTTTGGCCTGCAGAAAGGAAAGTTGGAGGAAGGGGAAGGAGCAAAACACACCACCTTTACAAGAGCTCCCCAGCCTTGTTGCTTGGCATGAACCTTACTGCATAGGGGATCCACTGTTTGAACACAAGCACAGCATTGGCTACTGGGGGAAGGTCTCAGGTGGATAAATCCAGAGTCCTGGGCAAGGGCAGGGAGGTGCTCCTATCGCTCACTGACTCCCCAACCCATAGCACAAACTTTGAATAGTCTCCCGCCTCCCCACCGCAATTCCTTCTCGTCATTGTTGGTGAAAGCAAGGGAAGAGAGGAAGATGCATGGGACAAGTGTGGGGGTGGGTTAAATGCCCCCATCCTCAAGATGGGCCTGATAAAGTTGTGGGGTGATGGTGCTACTTGAGATTAATGATAGCAAAACTGGGTGGTTTGATGACCTTTGGACATCTATTTTAAAAATTACATCCAGAGCAACACTTCTGTGAGGTTCTTGCTGTGGGAAGTCCTTTGTGTGAGTCCTCCTTCTCCCTCCTCCGTCTGTTATTGGAGAAAGTGGGGAGGAGGATATGAAGTGCTATGGGAAATCTGCCTTTTGACCTTCTTTCCCTGAGTAAGTATGTTGATTTATTGTTCTTAAGCGCTTGCCAAGTGCTTCCTTCCTCCATGGTCTGAAAATCTAATTGCAACAAGGCCGAGGAGTTTGTGGCAAGTTTTGGCACTGGCACAAGAGGGTCCTGAAGTGTTTTGGGGTGTGTGATCTGGCCTTTTCAGGCCACTGTGGCTACACAGCTTGGCCCATGCTCCTCACATCGCACATCTCCTCACATCTCTCCATACCCTTCTGTTCAGATCTTGCCACATGGGACCATTAAGGCCTGAAAGGGGCTTCTGCTCACATGTACTTGAAAGCAAGGGGAATTCTCCACGAGGCCGTGCAAATCTTGAGTCAAAAGGCTTTGGGAACCTGGAACTGGTTGTCTGCCAAGACGCTGCTTCAGCCGGCGACACATACTGTGTGGTTTTCTCATTTTCCCTCTGCCTCAAACCCCGCAGCTTTTCCTCTGCAGGGCACCCTGTCAAGGCATCCTGCTCTCCATTTCAGACCCTTGCATTGAAGCTGTGACTTGGTCTCACACT
Source organism: Varanus salvator macromaculatus (assembly GCA_023646645.1). Classification (NCBI taxonomy): domain Eukaryota; kingdom Metazoa; phylum Chordata; class Lepidosauria; order Squamata; family Varanidae; genus Varanus; species Varanus salvator. The sequence goes on along the minus strand of JAIXND010000789.1, from coordinate 2,239,762 downwards.
TGTGTTCAAGCATGACGGGGTCGGTTTAAATTTTTAATCGAGTCTGTTGCTTGGCTACCTCCTCCCTTCCCTTCACAAGCCAGCGGTTTGTCCTTTTCTCTAGTAAGAGCAGATCAACAACCCCATGCTTTTTCCAAGAAGAGAGAGCTTGTTGTGGGGGGGGGGGGACTAGTGTTTGTCTAGCAGTGAAACCTTGACCTTGTCGACTCTTGGCTAGGGGATGTTTGCTGCAGCTGCAATCGCCATGTGTGGTAGGAAGGGGAGGCGCAAGTCGACTCACTTTTCCCATAAGGAGGCATGACACTTTATAAAAGACATGCACAAGAACAAGATTAAGCCATTTTGAACTTTGGCAAGACTCTCATGCAGAACATGTTATGTCTCCGAGACAAAAACTCTTGTTTCTCAAAGGCTAGCTTCCCATGCACCGAGAGATTTGCTTAGGGTGATAATACGTTGTATCTTAAACAGATAAGCCCAACTTTCCCGTTCTCCCATACAAGGAGAAAATCTAACACAAGCCCGGCTTTTAGTTGACTTTGAAATCTTTCTGAGATCTGTGTGACCTTGCAGCACTCTGTGGTACATCTATGTCATCCTAGGAAACCAACTTTTCTTTACAAGTCCCAGTGCGATTTCGTACGGCGTCAAACACAAGGGGCAGTGGGAGTCAGGCTGGGGCAGTGCATGAGAAACTGTAGCACCAAAGCGATTGTTTTAGTTAGCATCTCTAGCACAGCTCTGTTCAAAGTCTTGGCAGGAGAAGTTGCTTCAGTGAATGGCCTGTGGTTTCTGAAAGTGGTCTGTTATATCTCTTAGGGTGGAGATGGGAGGGAACCGTGAACGCTGCAGCTGTTTGTCTCTCTTAAAGCAGCAGCTGTTTGTCTGTCTTAAACCACAAGTGCTGCCTAGGAGATTATCAGTGGGGAAGGAAGTGATAGAAGGTGGGTAACGTGGGGTCTCTCGCATGAGAACGATTCCTACCCAGTCTAAAGGTGCTTCTGTGTATTTATACTTGAGACTTGTTGTTACTGTAGTTGCTTTATTGGTTTCACAGTTCTATTGTTTTATTGTTATATAATGTTTTCTGTTTATATGGTTTTCTGACTTTTGTTAACCACCCAAAGAACCTGTTGACTATTGGGAGGTATAAAAATAAAACAAACAAACAAACAAACACTCTGTGCCAATATATCTCCCACTTCTTCGGGGAATTAAGTTTGTAAGATACACATGATGATATTACAGATTTGTGTGTGTGTGTGTGTGTGCGTGTTGGACCAAAACATAATTCTATCCCAAACAAACTCAGTTCCCATGCTTGCAAAACAAACAAACAAACAAACAAACCAATTTCACTTACTTTCTTTCCCTTTGTTATTTCGGAAACATCACCAAATGCAGCCCATATGTTTCCAAGCTTTTTCAGATAAACATAAGGGCTAGAAACCTGCATGGGGAGTGGAAGTTGATACTTGTTGCTGTTGCGTGTATATTGTGATAAAATATGGAATGTACACAGTCTTAGCTTTGACGAGTAGGTTTATATGTGCATTATCCCTGTGCTGAGAATTTAAGTATTCTGGCCAGACCTTGCCCAGAAAGTATTGTGTTCATGCTAACTTTTATTCATCTGTCACTGCAAAGACTTGGACTGGTAGTCTAACAAGTTGGTCCCAGCCTTCTGTAAATTAAATTACACAAATTGGATACATCGATCTCATGTAGAGGTGCTGGTTGGATGTGAAAACTTGTTCAGCAGCTGCTTGCATAGGGCAGTGAGCACCATGGGATGTGAGCTAAGCCGAAGAATAGCACATTTCTAGAGTGCCTTCTGCGTGTCATGGGTCTTCCTTACTGGTCACCAGTTATTATGACTTGTGACTATTTTCTCAAGTAGCAGTACATTTCTTGACCTCTTGGGGTGGGGGCACAAGGTATGTCTACCTGTATTTGGGCACTCTGTTCACTTCCTTATATGCACATGTGGTCTGCACTTGGCGTTCACTACTGGATTGAGAAACCAGGCAACCGAATGCTCATATGTTGCCCGGCATTCCAGGAAGTCAAGGCTTACCTTATTTTCTAAAACTGCATTGTGAGATCATCTGATAGCAATAATAGGCATGGCCACTTTGCAATCCTATAGAAGTCACACATGAGCTTCAGCCTTCTTCTCAGTGAAAGCACATGTCCTGCCTCTCCCTTCCCTATCCTGGTGCCCTTCAGATGTTTCAGACCTTGCTTCCTGTTAGCCATACTCAGAATGGGCAATGGCTAGGAATTCTGGGAGTTGTAGTGCAAAACATCTGGAGCGTGTTAAATAGGAGAAGTCTGCATTTGCTTCGCCAAGTGTTGAAACTACAGGCTTCTTTGAACAGTGATAGGGGGAGGAAAGATGAAGGAAACATGCTGATTGGACTTGTATGATAGCCGTACCCCATGGGGCCTTATAAATAATGGTGGCCATTTTGAATATTCAAGAGAAGGTGGGTTGCCGTGGTTTGCCGTGTCCTCTGAACACAAGTGGCCAGGGTTGTTTGCAGGGAAACCATCCTACAATAACTCATTGTCTGTAGGTAATTGGGTAATTTGAGGATGGGTTTCCCATCCTATTCACCTGTCACCCACTTTTGAACAATTTGGCAAACCATGGCAATTTCCTGTTAAGGTCTGAATATTTAAAATGGTCGCTGGCATGTGCCATAATGCACCATTATGCTTACGGGGAGAGGTAAGGTGATCATGGGAACCAGCCTGATGTCGGTTTTTACAGTGGTTGGGTCTCAAGTGTCCACTGTTGGGCTGCCATTGCATCAACTTCATGTGCTGTAAGGAGGAAAAGTGACATGCAAATTGCAAGCAAGCGAGTCCTTGCCTATGCAGTCTTCAAGAAATTGAAGACTGCTCTTGTGATTTCATGCTCACCGTTTGAACTCCCTATTGTTTTTTTAAATTAGCGTTTTCAGCATCGGATTGTTATGTGGCTGCCCAAGGTCTTACTTCAGCTGAACTCTAACAAATGCTATGTGCCATGGAGTTACTGGATGGGTTTGTTGTTCTCTGTGTTGAGGCAATGGCTGTTTTTCCCAGCAGAGACACTGAAGCATGGTGGGAACCAAATCCAGGTGTTCAGACCCCAAAGGCTTCTCTGCTACAACTGTCGGTTCTAGAGCTTCTTGGCGAACACCTGTTTTCACTTACTGAAGAAATAACGGCAACCATTCTTTGCTAGAGTAGGTTGGTGCATTGGCTCAGAAAGTATCAAAAGCACAAGGTTCAGGGGAAACTTTCTAAGCAGGAATGATCAGGGTGTACTCTTAAATAAGAGACATTTCAAAGGAACGGGCCATCTTCAAGTATGTATTTTTGCTTAGCATGCAGTGCTAAATTTTACATAATTTTCACAAGCATGTACAGAGCTAAGTGTTTTGCTTTAATTCACTGCATAAATTCTGGGTTATTTAACAAGGGGCTGAATGTTAGAAACACAATGCACTTTGAAGTCATTGTTTGAAGTCATTTGAAGCCATTGTTGGTGCTGATTATACAATAACTCGTTGGACAACACCTGATCCTATGTTATGTTATGTGGTTGTTGATAACTGTGTGTGGTCTTTAGTCTTACATATTTTTTTTCTTTCTCCTATTTGAGAGTATATTAGAATATTGAAACACTCTAATAATTGTAACAGAACAACCAAATATTACTGCAGGTTTTTAATGTGACAAAGACAACTGTCCTTTGTGGCCAAGTAGATTTATACACTTTATTGCAAGTTCTTTGGAAAAATAAATGGTTGCCTCTCCATCATATGTATGAATGATGGCACCTGAACTTCATTGACTATCTCAGTTCTCATCTGTTTTAAATAATAATATGCTCCATGTCCAAGATCTTCCCTTTTATGTATCTCTGGGGATCATTTCCAGCTGATGAAGCTTCAGTGAGTATTCAGGATGTTGGAGTCCTTTCCTTTCCAGTTGGCTCTTCCCCTTGTCCATATTTTGCTTCATGATCCATCCGACGCCTGCAACTAGGCAATGGTTTTGTTAAGTAGTGTGAAAATGCCTGAGAAAGCAACTTTCTAGTTTAAACTGTCTCTGGGAGTTTGTTCATTGAGAAATGCTATCTTTGCCTTTGAAGTCAATAAAAAGCTAATTGAAATGTCTTTCTGATGATTATCTTAAGCTTCTTGTACACCTTCCCATTGTACATATATTTTCTTGACATGTCTTTTCTTATTGGAACTATTTTCTCTTTGCATTACTGACATTTCTGTACTTGCCTCAATTGTGAAGGCTGTACAACAATATAACTATAGCATAACAAAACATTTCCATTACAGATGAGCTCTTGAAACATAAAGATTTGGCTGTGTAGGTTTTTTGCTGTGTTCTATATATCACACTGTAATTTTGTGGAATGGGGAAGTAAGTGTAGAAGTCATGTCAGGTGCTTGTTCCCATTTTCTCGGTGCAAATGAGGAAAATGTACATGTTATTTGTATATGTAATTTTAAAGCATAGAGTCAGGGAAGTAGGACAGACTCTGGAACGTAGAGTGATTACATTTGCATTTCTCGGAAGGAGATGCCCTGTAAAATAATGAACATGGAGAAATTTCTCCTCAACTAGAGAAATAACAACTGGGAAGTGGTAGGAGAGGCAAACGGGGGTCCTTTGTAAAGTCATTTGGGGGCTTTCCAGCCAAATGCGAGAGCTCCCCAGTAGGAGCCAACATGTGCTGCAACCCCCGTGGCTTAATGTGAATAAGCCCCCACTTTTGCCCCCATGGCCCCAACGCTGCGCTTGTCATTTCCCACTGTAAGGTGTACAGTGGTGATGGTGCAGCGTGGTGTCCCGCAGCAGCAGCGGGTTGGATCCAGTGGCCTTCATGGCCCCTGCCGACTCTACTCTTCTATGACTCTGTGATGCCGGACACACCTTTCTCATCATCTCTGTGCTCGGGCTGGGAACCCTGGCTGGGCTGGGTTCCTGTCAAGGGGATACTGGTGCTTAAAGACTCCGTTACTGGACACACTTCTTGTTTTTGTGTGTTGTACCCACCACAAACAAGGAGCCCCCCTAACAACCAATCTAGCTGTTACTTTACGTGCACCCTTGTTGAATAGGATGAATGCCTTCGGTGCTTCTCGTGTACTGTGGTGCCAATCATGCCGTTGACGTTTGCGAACCTTTGCTTTGTGCCAGTGGGCTACCAGTGGAGAAGCTTTTGTCTGGTGACCACAGTGGCAGGGGCTCATAGACGTTGAATGTCAAAGCATCTGGAGGGGGTGATCTTGGGGAAAGCATCTGTGCTATGTGGTGAGAGCTGCAGCGATTATGTCATGGCGACGGGAATTTTTCATGCTGAGGGACAGGTAAACCAACATGGGACCTCTGTTCCTATAGCCATAATTACCCCGAGGTGTTCTGCAAAATAGGACAGTCTCTCACTGCACACACATCACCTTCCTGTCTTGCACAGCCTAGTCACATGCCAACAAGGAACGGAGGGTTGTGTGAACAGCACCTGGCCTGGTCAACTCCCATGGTGTGTCTTGCAACTCTGAATGCAACATGTTTAGAATGTGTGATTGTCTGTCAAGAGTCTTTTTTTTTTAGGCTAGTTCTCAGTTCTCTTGAATAATATTCCAGATTATGGCTGTTAATAATTAGTCATTTGCTTTTGGCTCTTGCAGCTGCTAAATAAATTACTTATTGCCGATGTTTACTTTGTGAGAGGAAGGGGCTATGCAAGAGACTGTGATGTATTACAGTAGATCCTCAACTAAAGAAGAGTTGCAGGCCACTTAACCACTTAACAAGCATATCGTTCCCCAGCTGGTGGCCTTCCAGATGTATTGGAGCACAATTCCCATAATACTCAGCCAGTACATACAGAGGGCACCAGGTTGGGGATGGCTGGTGTAGTCCATCTCGTATGGCAAAGTGCCCTATCTAGAGCCAGATATCTAGAACTTTGTGTGCGTCACTAATGCTGCATTTAAATTAGCCTAGATCACCTGTTTTCTTATCCCAAGCACTGGATAGTAGAATTCTGGAATGAAATGCATGCAGCTGTTTATTTATGAACAGCCTTATCCCAGTCTTCCTGCAAGGAGCTCCCAGAAAGTGTGTTATGCTATTGGCTATAATTCAGAAAGAAAGGGCAGACTTGCCACTCCTTATATAGTCAAAAGAACAGCATACCCACATCAGGGAGAGGTACAGCAGGCTTGGAAGAGCCCCAGGGTTTTCAGAGGCACCAAACATGTTAGGGAAAACCCCCAAAGGGAAGACACCCCAAAACAGCCCAGGGGCCCCGTGGAATGCCGACTGGTAGCTGCGGGGAAATGGAAAACCGGGGTAAGGAGGAGGAATGGGATGGAATATTCTGCAACTGTGCATGTCCATCTGGAATCCAAACACAATCATTATATTGCAGGACCCTCTCGCTTTAAATAAATACTAGAGCTAGCTATGTCTCCGTTGAGAGAGAAGCACCAAACCTTTGGCACAGATCTTGAACTGAAATAATGTCTAGGTCATATTAGGATCTGAAACATCAGAAATGAAAACATCAGTGCTTCGGGGGATATTATTATGATGACATTTATTTATTTATTTATTTATCTATTTATTTATTTATTTTCTAAACTGTCCCTTACTGTGGTCTTAGAATGGTTTAACAATGAGACAAAATAAAATAAAGCACAGCATCCTAATAAAATTTCCAATCAACAATAAAACCCTTATTAAAACAATCAAATCTGAAAACATTGGGAAAATAAAAAGGTTTTAGCCTGGCGCCAAAAAGAATAAAGTGATGATTATTGTTTTCATCTTTATTATAATATTTCTGTGCAACCCAATATCCCCACTCTTGGGTGCCAAAACCTTGCATTTTTAATTACTGTAGCAGAGATCACATGGAACAGAGCTCATTCCCAAATCAAAACACTTGATCTGTCAAGTTACGAAGTTTCTTCAGGCTGCAGTCAGGGCTCATATTGGACCTTCTGAAAGTTGGGCTTTGGCTAACTCTTTACTTCAAGCATTTAGAACTGTTTTGCAAACAAAATGTTGCCTGGAGTTACCAATGAAGCACCCAAAGGATCCAAAGCAGCTTGTTTGCAAGCCAGCTTGGACCCTTTGGGTGAGCCATAGCTGGTCTGGATGCCATTTAATATTTTAAAAATCTGATTCGTATTTGTCTCCTTTTGGATGCCTGCAGAGGGTACAAAAATGGCCCCTGGGCCTCCCCACGTGGCCCACCCATTACTGTCTGCTTTGACTGGTGAGGAGGCTTCCAACACGAGTCTTTCCCAGTTCCTCTCATTGGCAATCCTTCCATTGCTGCTCTTCTGCATGCAAACCCTATTGCGGAGTCATGGACCAGTTCCAGGACAGCAATCCAAACCAAAGCCATTCTTTTCCATTTGGTAGAGGGACACATGCCTTTGGAGGTCAACTCTAAAATAATCACTCCATCTATGTGGGAGAATTAAGCAGAGCTTTAAGCAGGGCTTTGAGGAATCCATCCATCAATTGTATGTTATTCTTTCTCCCTTTTCTCAGCTCTTCCTTCCTAACTCAGTGCTTTCTCCGGCATTCAGTTTCCTTTGGCTACCAAAGGTCTGTGCACAGAACAAGCTTTCAGAGTACATAGTCCCCTTGTAGTGATTTGTGTGTACATATTTGCATGTTATGGATGTGTCAATATATAGGTCCTTGGAGTCTTGGAATGGAACATTGCGAGTGGAAATATATTTCGGTTGCTGTCTGAAGCACTACTGTAAACCTGTAAGTAGAATTATTTTTCCTGAGTTGGTACTTGTTTTTATAGCGAAATTTCAAGTGGGAAAAGCTGTACAGTGCAGCAATTGCCAACCTCAGTACTGTGAGGGAACTGCGAGTGGGCGATGAAGATTCAATCGAATAAATACAAATCCCCACAAAGCCAATAGTTTGTGTGGGGAAGGCTGGGCCTCTGTATATCAGGCTTCCCCAACCCAGTTCCTTCACTCCCAGCAAGCAGAACAAATGATCATCGAAATGTTGGGAAGGCACCAGGCCTCGTTCTCCTCAAGTTAGCCTGTCTTGGTGGTGGTAGTGCAAGGGGCAGATTGGCCATGTCTCAGCATCACATATTCCAGGGCCATCATCACCTGTTCTATTCCTGATCCCACCTAGAGTGTCCTTGCTTCTTTGGCCCCTTCTAGTGCCAATGTCTGTGCCCAAGAGTGAGGTATCCAACTTGTAGCATTGGAGTATACGCAAAACAATTAAGGAAAAAGTAGCCCATCCCCTTCAAAATGGTCCAGTGAAGAATGACCATGCTCAGTGTTCATGGCAGGCTAAGAGGACCCATCACACACACACACACACACACACACACACACAACAAGCCAGGTGGGGCAGGGAAGGGAACAAGGGGGCAGAGGAAGGCCAAACTGCAACTACTCATCCACTTGTTTGGGGCAACCTCAGAAAAAACTGTGCCTGGAGGAGCTGCTTTGCATTGATCCTCCCAACACGGGAACAACTTCTCTGCCTCTCTGAAGGTTGATCCACTTCCGTTTGATTTCATGGATTTCATTTGCACCAGCTAATGCATGTTCATAGGGCTGATATGGACACCTTTTCTACCCAGGTAACAGGCTCATAGCCTTCCACTGAGTGACTTCTTAGAGGGTGACTCAGAGTGTGGCAGCAAGGGAGCTGGGCTTCTCGGTGGTAGCCCCATTTGATTCTGGAATGTGCTCAAATCTGACGTGTAGGTGGTACCAATATTGCCCTGAAAAAAGTGAAACTGAGATGTTTATTTCATGTAATGGTCAGATGAATCTTCCCTTGCCCTCCCCAGGGAATACGGGGCAAGCCACGGACCCAACAGAGCTCCAACTGTACTTCAGTTGGGAGACAAATGCCACTGGGGGTGCGCCCACATCCACGGATGTCAAAGTCATTGACATCATCCCATCGCTTGACTAGCTGGGGGATTATCTGATTCCCCCACCTAATTCTATTTGCCCAGCCCTGTTTCGTCGCACTAGCAAAACTTTGAAATTGCACTCTCCCATTTCCCCCTGGCTGGAAAAGGACTTCAAGAATATGAGAACCATGCTGGACCGGACCATGAATTGACCACTTCTAGCACTCTGTCCACGCAGAGTGCTGTGCTATGAACAGCCCATGTGAGCAAGTGTGCTTTGAAGCTGGATCTATTCCATGGAATATCAAAGCAATTTATATTATTTCTTGTTTAGGAAGGGTAGAGTTTTGGCAGGAGCACAGAACACCTTACAACAGAATTGGGAAGCTTAAGACCTGAGAACAAAATCTGGCCTCCCTAGAGTTCCAGTCTGGCTTCTCTTCTCTTCTCTTCTCTTCTCTTCTCTTCTCTTCTCTTCTCTTCTCTTCTCTTCATTTCATTTTTGCTGGTTTCCAAGTTTCTGAGTAGTTTTCCTCCCTATTCCAAGAGGTTGACCAGCCTTTCCTTAGGTATAATTGCTTGTAGTAGGAGTATTACACAACCATATGCTGGCATTCTGGCCCCATTCATATATGCCCATGCTCTTTGCTCCTGGGACTGCCCATAACTGGGATGTGGCCTGCAAAGGTGGAGCTTCTCCTAAGCTGAATTCAGGGCTGAAGCCAAAATACTCCCCTGCCTGCCTGCCTCAAAGAGGCTGGCATTCCAGTAGCTGCCAGCAGGTATCAAAAAGAGAGATTCGGGGATGTCTAATTCAGCAGCTAGCTCAGATTCGAGAACTTTATGCATGATTCAGGACTGGCCTTTCATTGTTGTGTAGTTCCTTGGGATTCCGAGCTGTTGTGTAAAGGTCCCAACTTGGTACTTCTGCAATTGCGTTCTCTTGCCAGCAATGCCAAGAGCAAAAGAAGCAAGAAACCAGGACCTGATCCGCAAAAGTCACGTCCAAACTTGCAGCACCTTTCCACTGCACTGACATCTCAGTCGTTAGTCCACTTGTGTTTGGAGTCTTCCAAAGAACATGCCAGAAGTATTAATTTTTTCTCCACTGCTCAGCTACTCAGATTCAGTCGTACTATAAGAAAATTTGCAGCATGTACTGGCGTGGATTAACTGCTATTCTGATTGCTCAGAGAGCCTCATGTGTTTTCCAGATGTGAAGTACTTCCCATTGCATTAACGTTTGAAGACCAGCTCTGTGGACTCAATGGGGAAGCGGGTGGCTACTAAGGACAATGCCTTACTTGTATCCCCTCCAGAGATGCTCACCTGGTGATGTTGTCTGTCTCTTTGTCCCCAGTGGAAGACCCTTTTCTTCTCCCAGTCCTTTTAGTCCTTCCTTCTTTAAAAAAAAGTACCATCCCTTTTGGATATTAACTACTGTCATTGCTTTGCTTTTATTTTATTTGGCAGCTGTTTTTAATTGTTTTAGTTTTTAGTGCTATGTTTTCTTATATGTTATAGTTTTAAATTCTCTGCCGTGAACTGCCAGAGAACATTGGTTTTGGAATGGTGCAGAAACCCAAGAAATAACTACATATCAGAATAGCTGTGGCATCCACAGCTCAATTATACTCCGTTTTCCCTCCAGGAAATATCAATGGCCTCCTACCTGCCCTCACAGGTACACAATCTCAGTATTCCTATTATCAGGGAACCAGAGGTTGCAATCCAGAACAAACAAAAATGGCTGAAACAATAGTGGCTATCAAGCTGAGTTACCCACAGCACTTCTGCTCTTGATCTCAGCTAATTTCTGTTTTCAGATCCCTTTGAGTTTATTGTTAATTCTTCATTCCACTTATCTGTATGTACTTGACAGGAAGATCTTATCTTGAGCTCAACCAGAGGTAGGTTGAGCCCCTAATTATCCAAGGGCTCTTTTCCCTCAACCTCTGATTAACCTTTGAGTCAATGTAAATAAATTGGCAACTGAAGTGATCTGAAGGACAACTATTGCTAGGTAACTGATCATATGAATGTGAATGATTTTACTTAGGTTAGACCCCTCTTTCTTGCCTCTGGACCAGGCAGTTAAGTTCAGCACCTGTTTAAGTAGAAAAGCTATTTTCAGATGTGCTTTCAGTTCTTGAAGTGGTACACAGTCTATTTATTACCTGTAATACATGTCTCTTTGTGCAAACAGATTTGGCAGCCTCTCTTTTGGGGATTTTGTATTATAATATCTATCTCGCTATCGAGCTCTCTATCATCCATTTATCTAACCATCTATCTATCTAGATTTGGTTCTAGCTTTAACAAAGTCACAAGGTGGGGATCAGTTGGCTAAGTCTATACTCTAAGTCACATCTGAATATTCTTCTTCTGTGCATTCAGGCAACAATTATGTCTTGGTGAAGCTTGGACATTTATTTAGGGCAAGTAGTTGGTGCAAAGTATTGTGTTCACACGCTTACAGTATACATTACTGAGTCCGCGAAGGTAGCATGGCTTGTCAGAAGTGTAAATGCCTTTTCGATTTGGAGGCATGAGAATCAATCTTTTCTGTGGATTTCCTTGAGTGCCACTCACATAAAATACTCTTAAAAGGTTTTGTGCATAAACCTGAAAATTCATTTCCCCTCAGATGGTTTTATTATTCGCTTAGTTACCTTATTTGACCCTCTCTTCTTCCTTTTTCAGCAGTCTTCTCTTCCACTGATGGTTCACTGATGACCTTGCTTTTCTCAGGATGCCACCAAGCAAAGCACTGAAGGTGCATCTCCTACTCATTTGCGTTAGGTCTCCACAAAGCTGAGGAGGAAGATTTTGCTTTATAGGGATTAGATAACAACAGACGTAAAAGAAGCTCTTAACACATTCCCCTATTTGCAAAGAAGTTCTGGTGAGCAATTAGGGAGGCTTATCAATGCAAAACCAGAAGAAATAAAAGCATTTTTTTTCTCCATCTACGAAACACATGCATCCATGCTCTGCCTTGTGCAACCTGGCCCAGGTCATCTTCCACCAGGTGTAACATGTGCAGGTTGGGATGAGAAAAAGCATGCATGGGCCCAAGTCATGAATGCTTGTTTACTAGGGCAGGTGGGTTAGATATATGTTGGATTCTTCATATGACTTCCACAAAAAACTCCTTACTAGTGTGCCCTAAAAATTGTCCTTGTACAATATCCGTATCTCTTGTGGCTGATTCACTAATTCATGCCCATAATTTAACAACCCTCTACCAATATTTATCTTCATTGAATAGAATGGTCTTTAAGTTGACATAGGAGGATATGGGAGTTAGATGTTTGCGACAAACTGTGGTGGCTCATTCACACACACACACCACATACTTGTCATCAGTTGACTAACTATGGAAAGAAAAGTTTCAGTAAATTCAGGATACTGAATTTCATGGTAAGAACCTGTGTCCCTCCAAGGGTTCTTGTACTCCAACTCACATCAGTCCCAGCATGACCAGTAGTCTGGGAGGACAGGAGTTGTAATCCAAGACATTGGACAACCACAGTTTCTCTTCCTCTGATACATAGTCTAGGATACAAGCACATTGTGATGAGAGAGTGCGCTGTCTCGGTTTTGATGCTGCATGCCAGAGAAACCTGTTGAGTCAGGTGATTCCTTTTCCGGCGTTGGCATTCCGAAACCACCAAATATCAGTTGTCAGTCTGTATAGTTTAGGACAATTTGCATGTTCAAACAGCTCCCCATCTGAATAATTCTGCATTCACAGTTGTGTAACACTTTATTGGAAACAAATCATTTTGATAGCCAAAGTCACAATGAGCAGAGGTCCTCACATTATCACCAATTTCCTTACTAAGAATTTACTCTGTGGAAGCGCCCTGCAGGGGCAATCTGCCAGCATTCCCTTCTGCCTTTAGTATTAGAGGAGATGAGCTTTGCATGGCTTTCATGCAGCATCCTGGGCCACATAAGATGTGTGAGGCTGCATCTCCAGTGTGCTTCCTTGGAAGTATTACAAGTAAGTGTGTCCAGGATTGCAGCTTTAGCATGAGCTTTGTTCTCGTTTTTTCATGACTGTAAAGACGGGGACTGCAGCCAAGAAATTAAAAGACACTTGCTCCTGGGGAGGAAAGCTATGGCAAAACTAGACAGCATACTAAAAAGCAGAGACATCAACCTGCCAACAAAAGTGCATATAGTCAAGGCTATGGTTTTCCCAGTTGCAATGTATGGCTGTGAAAGCTGGACCATAAGGAAGGCTGAGTGCCGAAGGATTGAGGCCTTGGAATTGTGGTTCTGGAGGAGACTCCTGCGAGTTCCTTGGACCACAAGGTGATCAAACCGGTCAGTCCTAGAGGAGATCAACCCTGACTGCTCTTTAGAAGGCCAGATACTAAAGATGAAATTCAAATACTTTGGCCACCTAATGAGAAGGAAGGACTCCCTGGAGAAGAGTCTAATGCTGCGAACAATAGATGGCAAAAGGAGGGGACGGCAGAGAATGAAGTGGCTAGATGGAGTCACTCAAGCAGTCGGCATGAGCTTGCGTGGACTCTGGGAGATTGTGGAGGACAGGAAGGCCTGGAGGAATGTTGTCCATGGGGTTGCGATGGGTCGGACACGACTTTGCGACTAGCAACAATGCAACAACGGCGCTGCAATGGGAGGCCGTTCTCATCCAAGGGAGGGATTACTCATTTGGTTGCTTGGGTTACACATGGTGTACTAAATTCCAAAGTGCAAAGAGTGTGGTTTGAAGGAATCCTAACCATCGTTTAAATGGTGAATGTATCTTCAGGTTATATGGGCCTTACTGTTTGATGATGCATGTTGGTAGCACAGTGATCATGGAATGCTAGGTTGAAAAGAATGCTGATGTAATGCCGATTCTGACTACCTGCAGGGCTTGGGAAGCAGGAGTTGTATTTGCATACTGTCAACTAGCATCCATGCACCTTGTGTCAAGGACACCTGCATCTATGCATATTCCGAGGTGTGTAAACACATTGCAGTGGACTCTTGTAGACTCGCTTTGGACATGCAGTGTCCCTTGCTGCGGTGTTTGTGCAAAAGGTGGTCGTGATAGGAATATCTAGTGCTGCCACATCTGCGGTAACATGTGCTGATCAGCCCCTCTTGAAGAGCACAGTAGTGGAATTGAGGAATACTAAAACCCAACAACTGAAATGACTAAGGAACTGGGCCATCTTGCTTAAAAGTGAGGGTTCAAAGAGCTTGGTTCCTCCTCGCTGAGAAAAAATAGGCCTGCTTGGAAATGGGCTGGAAGGTTGTAAAACTGATCATGATGTGGGGAAGATTCCTCCTCCTCCTCCTCCTCCTCCCTTTCCTCTTTTGTGATGTTAGAATCCAGAATCACTCAGTGAAACTGATTAGTGGCGGATTCAATACAAGCAAAGGAAAAAAATAATGAATTTGTAGCATTTGCTTGCATAATTTGTGGTGGTAGTTTGAGGCTTCTTTTCTAAGAGAGGACAGAGAAATTTGAAGAGGATCGGTCTGTCGATGGGTATTTCCCATGATAATTGAATGGAACCTCCAAGTTTGGTGATGACGTCTATTTTGGGAAACTACGAGTCAAACAGCAGGAGATGTTATTGCTTTCATATCTGCCGTGTGCATACTTTGCAGTTCCTGCCTAGCCACTACTGGAAACAGATGAGCAGAAACCCCACAGGACGTCTTTGTTAGTGGGCTGTACCATTTCTGGTTGAAGGTGCAAGGATGCACATTTGATTGCTCTTCCCATAGAGGTAAGGCTTAGAAAAGGCTTAGTTTAGCCTAAAACCTTCATGCATTTTATGCAGGAGAGCATTCAAACTAGGGACACTTGAAATTCTTGGGGATTGCCAGGCATCCTGACAGAAACAGCTTGACTTGACTTGGCTTTATGAAAGTATGATGGTTTGGTATTAACATGTATATTGTTCATATAATTTTGTAGACATAATGTGCATTAGCATGAATTGTTTAACTTCCCTTACAAGGTAAAAACTGGTCACAAGTCCACAGAATCCATGTATCCCAGAAGAAGTGGATTTGGGATTGACAATGGAATCTGCAGGTGCGATTCATAGAAACTCTTGGGGATTTCTCCCAACATTCCTAATTCAGTCCCTGAAAAGAAACGGGTCAGCTACAGATAATATCAGTTGCTAAAGACATCTGTTTATTTGGTTATGCCTAAGTTTTCACTGAAGTTAGCAACATATTACTTAATTGGGAGCAAATATGGTGTCTCACTTATCAGCAGATTCTTACGAAACACAATTTGCAAAAGTGTACTTGTGTTCTTTAATCACACAGTTTTAATAACTCACTTTAGCAGAGCAGACTAGACGCCAAAGGGATCATGTTATTCTCTAAGCATTGGAAGGTTCTGTCCCTGAAATGAGAAAGAAACACACCCATGAATTTGCAGAGCAGATCTGGGTGTTTCCAGATGAGACTTGGTCATGCAATTGCTTTAGCTCATTCATGGAACTTTACAAGAGGTCCAGCCCTGTTTTTTAACTCTCATGCATTTTCCCATCACTTCTTTCTTCCTTTTTCACGCCTCCCCCCAAAAAAAAGGTGGAGCTGGGGATGAAAAAGGAAGAAGGAAGTGGAGGAAAGAAGTAGGAGGAAAAGACAGAATGGCAGCACAATCGTTTTTGACTGGTAGCACTCAGAACTTTCCTCCTCAAAGCACTTTTGGTGTGTCTATTCTTCAAAAGAACTTTATTGTTACGATTGCTCTTACATTTATACCCTGCCTTTTCCCCCTTTACAAAGTATCTGAGTCCTCCTCTTCTGCATTTTATAATGTTGTTTGAACCCAGTCACTGGCGGTCAGCATACTGTTGCAGTAGTTCAGCTGGGCAGCTAGGATGAATTCATAAATTACCATACGATAAATTTCCAGCAACAAGAGGGTGCAACCTTCTTGTTTCCTATTTTGTATCGGTTCAGTGTAATTCCTGTCTTCCTTTGATTTTGCTAGCTGTCTGAAATGTACCGCCAACAAGGAGGGACGCACATTTTCAAAATAAATGCCAATTAATCCCATGCATGTGTTTTAACACGTAATGATAGAACAAAGGCAAGATGGATTTGTGCAAGTGCCAGGGTGGGAATGTTCAAGAAAGTAAGGAATAAACTGCACTTTGTTTAGTAAAGTACGAGGGACTGAATAGAAGTGCTTTCTGTGGGAAAACACCACATATTTAGGAAACAGAGAGCATTTCATGGAACTGTGGAGAATTAAGCAAAAGCTGCATTAGCCATGATAAGCTAAATGGCACTTATGTCTGGACCCCACACCAGGCAAGAGTACAGATGAACACTTGCTCTCAACGGGTCTTGCCTAAGCGTTGCTAAGTGTTCCAGCCTGCTGTTGGTCAGTTCCTGCCGATTCAAGTTTCAAGCATTGGGATCTGTAAATGAGAACAGAAAAATGGATATCACTGTTGATCTGCGATCCTGCTAAAGGCCAGATGGCAGGAGTCTTCCACTCAGCAACTGCCGTGCTTTTCTGCCAGCCCGTGCTGACTTCTGTGCACATTGGCCTGTAGGGAGGCATTGTGTGTGCATCATCTTGCAGGGCCTCCAGTAGGATCTTGAGGATCCGCTTGGACCGTTTACCAGTCCAGGGTGGCAGTGTACACGTGACTGCATCTCCATCCCTTGTTAGCAAATGATGGGTGGGTACGTGGGCTGAAAGGGCCCTGCACACCGGCTTGCAGGAACACTTCTTGGAGGTCTGGTGTACTAGTGCTTTAAATGTGCAGCTTGCTTCCCACCACAGCTTGTTGTGAGAGGCTGGGAGCGAGTGATGTGCCCAGTGGCCGAGCAAGGCTGTGAACCTGCATCCAGATGCAGCTTCGGGATCTACTGGGGCTTACCTTTGCTGGCAGGAGAGCTTTATTAAGGAACCTTTATGAAAGTGGATTTGGCAGAGTGGAGTGGGCAAATGCCAGATTGCAGGCAGCCAAGAGGGGAGACAGGCAGGAAGGGGAAGACTTTAGAGAACTGATTCAGCAAGCAGCAATAACCAGTATCATCAAGGAGCTTGGAAAGGGGAAAAGCAGTGATGGGACAGAAGTTGCAGAGGTAGGTAGCATCCAGGTAAGCCTGTTACAACTTCTGGCACTTCTGTTTTTTATCAAGTATGAGCCAGTAATCTCAAATGGCGAGAAACTGCTCAGACCAAAGCAAAATCCCAACAGTTTTCTTGCAGCAGTGGATGCGATAATGTGGTCGGAGTGGAGGCATTTGGGCAAGAGGAGTGGGGTTGTCTGCTCTGGCCCCTTTTCTTGCCTTCCCCCTCCCCCAATCCCAAAGCCTGGATCTATAGAAAGGATTTTGTGTGATTATGTCATCGAGACAACAGAATTGCTCCAGTGCAGGTCTGCAGTGCAGCAACAGCAGCAATTCCTGGAGATGGTCCAGTGTTAATGCCTTTTAATGATAAATGGAGTAAGGGACCAGGAAAGAACAGTGTTAACATATTAATAGGATGGAAGGAGGTTATTATCTCGTTTTTAAAAAAATCTTGCTCATTTATAACATTGTTACTAATAATATGCAAATCCAAATGCTTAAAAAGGCTTTAGTTAAAGTATCAGGCAACATTGGCTACCGACATGGTGCTTAGCAGTTACATTATGCTGTATATTGCTGAATAAGTAACATGCAAAGTGCACTACTTTTCTGATCTCTCTTTTTCGTGGAAATTCCATTAGAGGATAAACTGGCTGGATTGTGGGTTTTGGGGGCTTTTATTGTTGTTTGGCTGATTGTGTAACCCTATCTTCAGGCAACATCAACTTGCTTAAGCATTTCTTCCATGGTGGAAGCGTTTACTGTCATTTTCTTGTAATTATTTGGTCTTTGCGGTTATGCTTGTTGGCATTTTGGATGTGTGTTTATGAACTCTTGGAGCACACGGAAGAGCTTCTGTGTGGCCACACTTGAAACAAAAGCTCCCCTAATTTCAGTGTAATTTGCTCCGCAGCTGTGCTGCTCTGAAATAAAACCCGGAAATGTTCAAAGAGCGAATAGAAATGTAACATGCTCCTTCCCCCCCCCCCCCGCCCCACCATCCCTAGTGCCTTTCTCTGTCTTTTTCCTCAGAAAACATAATGAGCAAATAATGCAGGATGGAAAAATACAACGTTGATTCTTACAAATTTTCAAAGCAATACTGCAGGGGAGGGAGAAGAAGGAATGAGGAAGGCTAGTGGTCCTCATAATGAAGGCCTCTGTGCATCTTTGGTGTTGTAACACAGATTTGCTCTGTCTGTCTGTCTATCTATCATATGATTTGTATATTACCCTTCATCACAGAGATCCCAGGGTGCTTTACCACTGGAACTCCTACAGAAGAAACCTACTAGTTTGGGTGGGAAAATCTGAAGGCACAGACTCAGCCAGGTTCACAGAAGACAATGGAAAATTGTCTTCCATTTTTATATTGAGTTTGGCTTTAGCTGTTAGGAAATTAAATCCCTCTGTACTTGTATGTCTGTGTGTTAGTTTTAGCCAAAAGGCCAATAGTGTAGAAGTCACAAGTTGAGCTATAATATAGAGGCCAGGAAGTTCCTTGGGAAGCCGGGGCATTTTAAAGTTCAGCAGAAGGTCAGAGGAGGAGAAAGAAGAACGGTAACTCAGGCAGTAAAAACTTGGTCTGCAGAAGTGAGCAAGAAACTGCTCTCTTGTTGGATGGAGTTTGGAAGTGAAAAATATTTTGCCCAAAGCAGAAAGAGGAGGAGAGAAGTGGAGAAAGGAGAAAGGAGAGAAGAAGGAAAAAATCAAAGCTGCTGAAGCTGGAGACCAGGTTTGGAGAACAACTAATGATAGTAAGATGGTGTTTGGAAGGAAACTGCATGAGAAAAGTTAGTTAAGTTAGTTGGATGTGTTTCTCTCCGGTCATTTTGGTACCATATTGCTGTTAGGACTGTTGTGGGAGGCAGACGCCATTCAGATTGTAAAACTTTATGTATTAACATTATTCTTCAATAAAAGTTTAGTGCTCTACTTTTGAAACATTGTGCTCCTTTTGGGTGTGGGACTTGCTCAGTCCACATTGAACAGCCAAGCCCTACACTACCTAAAATAGATACCTGAAACCCAGAGAGTTTAAGGCTGATTTGGTGGAAGCAACTGGAGAAATAAAGCTTTCTACCTGGCAGTAGAAAAAGTCACAGGAAGAGAAGGAGACAATGAACTGTTGTTGTTGCTAGTTGCGAAGTCGTGTCCGACCCATCGTGACCCCATGGACAACATTCCTCCAGGCCCTCCTGACCTCCACCATCCCCCGGAGTCCACTCAAGCTCACACCAACCGCCTCAGTGACTCCATCCAGCCACCTCAACCTCTGCCATCCCCTTCTTCTTTTGCCATCCATTGTTCCCAGCATTCTGTACACACACTATTTTGCTTGTTCTTCCTCCAACTTTTGGAATAGGCCATTGACGGTCCACGGCAAGGCGTAAAACAAGGAGCTGTGTTTGGGCTTTTCCCTTCTTTCCCCCATTTTGCTTTCCTCTGGCGATTCCCCGTTCTCTTTTGGAATCCATGAGGAGGAAATTAGGCTCACCCTCTTCCTACCGGCATGAATTCCCACTCCTCACATGGTGGCATGGCTGAGGGGCTGCAGCTGCAGTGCCTGCTCCTGCCCATGCATGGCATGTTTTCCAGTTCCCCCACCCCCTGCTTGCCTCTACTGATGTCAGAGATCCAGTATCAGGTGAAGCGGCTTTGGGGCTTTGCGAGGAGACCAAATAAGAGATGGGTGGACTCCATAGAGGAAGCCACAGCCTTGAATTTGCAACAGCTGAGCAGGGCTGGAATGGATGGGACATTCCGGAGGGCTTTCATTCATAGGGTCACCATAAGTCAGCGATGGCTTGATGGAACATGACAGTAACAACAGGAGGGACATTTGTGGTCGGATCTGCTTCTGTGGATCGATGTCTCTCCCATAGGCTCCGGCCTTTGGCGATCAATTTCATAGCAAAACCAGTTGAAACCCTTTGGACTGGATTTCTGTATGAATAGTTTTTACCAATTTGGATAGCTGGCATCCATCTTGTACGGGAGATAATGTCTCGTTCATGCTGTTCTTAAGGTAAGGTGTATGGTGTATGTATCACTTATCATAGCAGGAATAAAGCACATTAGTTTCTCCTTTAGAAATCCAGGTTTTAATCTCATTGAACTCGTTGAAATTTATGCTGGTACAGTTGTCAAAATAAGGTTAATTTACTTATATTTCATTAAGTGGTGTCAGCCTTCTTTCTGCTCTTTTGTTTCCCAAGAAGCCTCTGGAAGTCATAAGGTCATTTATTGGGATCAGTTCTTTCTTGATGATACCGGTTAAAATGCTTTTGAGTTTTAGGACTTTGTGTATTGCTTAGGATTGTGCCATGGGATGGGGGGAACCACCCGTGCTGGCAGTTCCATGTTACCACAGTTCCAGGGCCTGTGGGCAGCATTATGGAGAATAGAAGGTTTGATGAAAGGTCACGTCTTGTTTATGCTGGCTTAATACTCTCCATGTCCAAGGCCCCCTTTCACTGGGTGGATGTGTACTTCTAGAATGTAAGCTAAATTTGGTGAAACTGCAACTGAGGACCACAAAAATGTTGGCTCTTAGAAGGACTCTGTTTTTGCTTTTTATAGTGTCAAACAAGGCAAGTCACAAATTTGGCCAATAAATAAAGGTCTGGCAAGACGATGCGAGCATGGCAAAAAGAGATGAGAGCTGTCCTTTAACAGTTATTGGCTTTATACATTTATTTATACCTTGCTGTTCCCTGAAAAAGGTGCTCAAGAAAATTTACAGAGATCAAAAATCCCCAATACAAGCGCAAGAAATACTCTAAAGGCATTTTTTAAAAGGAGATGCAACAAGAGGTAGGAGAACACAAGAGTAAATACTTGGGTGAACAATACAGATTTTTTGTGGTGGTTAAAAGTGAGCAGAGATGTAGCCTGAGAAATTTGTTTGAGGGGCGTGTTCTGCAACCAAGGTGCCACTCCAGTAGGCAGCCTTCTGACTTCTGAAGGAAGGAGGCACACAGAAGACGGCTTTGGTGGGAGGTCCTAACTGATGGGGAGACAACTCTTCCAGCACCCCCTTTCCCAAACTATTTCAGGTCCTATTGTTTGATACAAGGCTTTTGACTTCAGCTTGGATACTCTGGCTATCAATGTCTTTAAGAGTGGGTGAGATACAGCAAGTCCCATTCAATAACCTGTCCCTTGCATCCCGAACCAATTTTTGTTTCCGAATTGTTTTCTTGGGCAGTCTTTTTCAGTCCTTTTTTCAGTCCTGGATATTACCAGAGTGTGCATAAATGTTTGACATTTGATGGCACAAGGAAAAATTGAATGGCGGGGAAGGGTTGATAAGAACAGCTTGTTTGCAAAGTTGCTATTTAAAAGAAGTTGCACCCAGGAACCTGCAAGTAGTCTGTGTATTGACAGATATACACACACCAACCATCACATCTTTCACATGATGTTGTGGTGTGTTATTTTATGTATTTACTGAATATATTTCTATAATTCTGCAAAATAAAGCACAACAAAAGAGCAGTGTACACAACAAAAATGTTGCAACAATAAAGCACACAATTAAACAATATAAAGGATGGTAGAATGTATCCAGTAGGCTGCCCTGATGGGTAGCAATGTACATTCTGTAATGTTGTCCCACTCTGCTACTATAAAATCCCTCTTTTCTGTGGTTGTGCCCATGCCTCATTTCCTTAACAACGATCTATATCTGCCCCTCTCCACTCCGGTTTAGAGGTCATATCAAGCTCGCTTTCCCTTCTGTTCAATGTTTCTCACTACAACTTGGGACCAGTTGGCTTAAAGCTGTTCACTGCAGCCACGGTCCTGAATTCAAGGGCTGCACCAAGCTGATGCTTTAACTCTTCTGTCTCCTGGGCCTGGCCCTTCTGTCAATTTGGTGATTCTTCTGGTTCACTAGGAGGGTTTTGGCAGTCATTTGCTATCTTTTGCTTTGAGCAATGGGCACTTCGACAGGTATGAGGAGTGTCTGTCTTGGACATTTGCTTGACATTCGGGAGAAATACCTATTCATAGATAAAAAAAAACCCTTTTAATTATTTAATGCTGAAGAGATGAATGGATGATTGCTGAATAAGACAAGGTTTCCTGCCTTCATTGGGTAGCTCTTGAATGTTCATCAGAGACATTTTCTGTTCTTGTAGTGGAACTGTCCACACAGAGCAAGGCATCATTTAAACTTGCGAGCCGTCCTGAGATGCTGCCATGAAGGATGGGATACAAATGTTTTAAATTAAATTAAATTAAAATTTACCCAAAAGCAGGCTGTGAGGGGACAGCCATTTGGACTGTTCCAGAGAGCCAGTTTCTTGAATGCAGGTGCAGTGTGTCGAAGCACATGGTAAGGACAAGGATGCAAGATGGGCTTTCTTCTGTAAGTGGCTTCTTCATTCCCATTCCACCAGGTGCATCTTGGTCAAATGAAGAAACAGAAGTGATCACCTGTGTGGTCAGAAGATGGATCCAGAAGTTGTTAAGAACTATAGGCCAGTTTCCCACATCCCCTTCCTGGGCAAGTTGCTTGAGTGTGTGGTTATGAGCCAATTCCAGGCATTTTTGAATGAAACAGATGGTCTAGATCCATTTCATCAGGTGTCAAATCCAGCTTTGGAAGAAAACTGTCTTGGTTGCCCCAAGGGTTGACCTTGGCTGAGTGGAGATGGGGAGTGTGATCTAGAGCTTTCCTCTCAGATCCACTGTCAGCTTTCAGCATGATCAACCATGAGATTTTTCCAAGAGGTGGAGTACTACCATGCAGTAGTTCTGTTCCAATTTTGATGGTTGATTCCAGAAGGTAGTGCTGCAGGACTAATGCTCTGTCCCTTGGCAGTTATCCCAAGGGATGCTGCAGGACTCCATTCGATATCCTGTGCTTTTCAACATCTGCATGAAATTGCTAGACAGGTTATCTGGAGGTAATAACCAAGGTGTTACAAATACAAGGATAACACCCAGCTCTCTTTCTTCTTCACAACAAACTCAGGTGAGGCCGTGGGTTTTCTAAATCAGTGACTGGGCACAGTAATGGACTGGATGAGCTGAATAAACTGAAACTTAATCCACATAAGAGGGAGGTACTATTAGTCTTCTGTCCTTATTTATTTATTTATTTATTTATTTAAATATTTATATGCCGCCCCTTGCAGCAGCCTCGGGGCGGCTCACAATACCGAAACAAAAATAATACTAAAAACATATACAATATTTAAAAATATTTAAAAACTGAGCTTTCTGGGGTGAGAGTGTGTATCCTAGAGTATTAGAGCCATAGTTTGGAAGTATTCTTGGATGCGGTGCTATCCTTGGAGGTGCAGGGGGCCTCATTTATCTGGATAGGGATAACTTGCCTACAATGGTAACCACTGACTTACTGAAATGGCTGCAACATATTGCATGTATTTGGAAAGGAAATGGAATCAGCAGTTCCAAATAGGGCAGCATGATTGCTAGGAAGGACTGACCAATGCTTCCATTGCTTTATGATGTACCATCTTCTAGTCCATCTCCAGGGCCAAGTCTAAGAGCTGGTATCAGCCTACAAAGCCCTCAACGGCTTGGGACCAGGTGACTGAAATGACCA
This sequence comes from Varanus salvator macromaculatus, assembly GCA_023646645.1. NCBI lineage: Eukaryota > Metazoa > Chordata > Lepidosauria > Squamata > Varanidae > Varanus > Varanus salvator. The sequence goes on along the minus strand of JAIXND010000789.1, from coordinate 2,216,150 downwards.
TCTCCTTCTATACGTGGCTGCAGCCCCTCAGATCACCCACAGAGGGCCTTCTCGCAGTGCCCCGGCCCGGCCCGGCCCAGCCCAGTTAGCCACCCCGGTTCTGGAATGCTTCCCCCAGAGAAGCTGCCCTGGTGCCATCGCTGTAGTCTTTTTGGCACCGGGTGGCAACTTCACATTTTCTCAGGATACGCAGCCCTTCACTTTTAAAAACTGCTAGCAATAGTCAGATGGTTGCACTGCTGGTAGTGTTTATCTCGGTTACTACTTCAGCTTTACTCTGTTTGAGACTGAAGAGTTTTGATATTACCTCTTGGCTGCGCCATTTTATTTTTGAGCCTGAAGCTTTGCCTTGCAAACCACCCAGAGAGCTTCAGCTACCGGGTGGTCTAGAAATGCAATCAATAGGCAAGGTGCGGATCAGAGGTTTTACAACTGGGATTGGGTGGTTTGATACAAAGGCAGCAGTCGCATTGCCGGCGCGCTCCTTCCTAGCGCTGCCTATTTCTGCCTGCATGTCAAGATGTGCTGATTGATACGGAATAAATTGGCTGAAAACAAGATTCTGGGATGGTATAATCCAAGCCCTTTCTTTGTAACCTGGTAACAAACGGTAACTCTGCTGTTAGCTGGCATGGTCCTTCAAGACCTGATAGCAAGCATGCAAAAGGTAATACAGGGCATGTAATTTCCTTATAAAGTGCTTGAAGCACTTGGGGTCCATTGCCCTGGTCTTTCTCGTGACGGGGTTGTAAGGCAGGCCAGTGCTGATCAGGCATTGGGCCTGGCATTGTGCTGCAGCCACAGGGTAGGGCTGTTGTTGGGATGAAAGCGGGGAACATTGTGTACTACCCCGAGGAGAGGTCGCTTAAAGGCCTGAGGTCAGCTGTCATCTGTTGGGCTCGAACATTGCTCCTGTCCGTCTTAAGGACTGGGGTGCTGTTTGAGGCTGACAGATACTGGCTTGGCTGATGCAGTCTAGCGAGGCCATGGCTGCTTTGAAATTGCAGGACATCCCTCTCTCCTGCATTGCTATCTGTATACCTCTAAGGGGCTGCTTTAGTTTCTTTTTGCAAATGCTTTTTATATCAGAGAACCACTCATTGTCCCTACAAGCTGTTGGATGAATGATCATTTGTAGGTCAGTTCTAGGATCTTGATCAAAGATTTCAAGTGCCTGAATGGATGCTTAGAAGATTGGCTGAAGGTCTCTTCATAGGAAGCAGTGCATTCCATCCAGGGCAGTGGGATTTCTTTGATGCTCTGAGCACAACAGAAGAAAATGTATGTAAAGTACATTCAGGCAGATCGTGGGGCTGGCTTTCAGGAAGGGATGCCTGCTTTGGAGGCCTCTCCTGATTCCCACCCCAGATGTGATGTGACAGAAATAGAGCTAGGCAGAGTTCCAGCTTGAATACATCCATAGGTCATGACCTGAAAGGTGCTGAGCTTCATCCTGATTTAGCAGTGGGAACCCTGAGACGGGAAGTTGCCTTGTTTACAAGAAGCAGGGCAACCGCAATGGCAAACGAAGCTGAAAGGTTCCACTGCAGCTTTCGTTATGATGAGCAAGCGAGGGTGCTGAATGCGTGGTGTCGAGAATGGCAGCGGGACACCGTGTTGACAGTGACAAGACGCCTGGCCGCCGAACTAGCTGCCTGAGAGAATGTCTGTGTGAAAATTCATAAAAACATCCTTTTGTTTTCCAAACTTTTGATGGCTGGGGCACAGTTTTGCCCTTGATTAAAACTGGAGATGTTTGAAAATGGATTACTTTTGAGGTATGGAGAAGTAACAACCGCCTGCCTTGGAAGGAGACAAACTCTCCTGTGTGTTCTGCTTTGCTCATTGATCTGGAGCATGGCTTGTGACTGGAGGATACACTTGGTCACTGACTCTTGCAGAAATACCTCTGGCCATCTCATTGAAAGTCAGGTATTGCTCCTGCATCTTTGCATGGGGCGTGATGGAGTAATGCAGAGATGTGGCAGAATTCCCTGATCCCATTCCCAGTAGCAGCCTTTTGAAAAGAGGCAGTGCCAGAGCAGTGAGAGGAGAAGGCTATTGCACTGGCCCGGAGATTTTATTAATTAATTAATTAATTAAAACACTTATATGCCGCCCCATCTCAACAAAGCCTTGGGGTGGCTTACAACATATACAAAATACAAACAATGCCTTTAATTGCTTGTTTTCTCATGCACAGCAGTTTCCTTGCTACCTCCTAATGTGTCCCGGTACACCCGCTTTGGGATTTCTGATCCATGGGGTACGAGGAAGCAGGGGCAACCAAATGGGTCCCCACATTTCTCCTTGTTGTGGAGCATGTGATGCTGACTTTTCGGCGCCTGGGGAGCAACCTGCTTTCCTTCCAAACTTGAAGGAATTCAGCAGGGCAGGGGCAGGGAATGGGCAGTTATACTTTTTGGTTTGGTGCCCAAAACCAGCCTGAAATTGTGGACCCCCTGTGCACAGCTGACTGCAAAGTGATGCTGCTTCTCAATGGATGGGAATATTTCCCCTTTCCTGCAGGGATTGTGTTGTTAATAGAGAGTTTGATGCTGGAATGAGCAATTATCAGCCCTGGTTCTATGAGTCTTCCCGAGGCTATGTAGCAAGGGGACGGCATAGCAAAACTTTGAATAAATAAATAAATAATAGTTCAAGAACCCCTTTTGCCCTTCAAAGAAGTCTCTGGTTTCAAGTCCCTTTTGATTTCTTCTGTATTGCTCATTGGTGACATTATTTTTTTAGCAATAAAAGAACCTCCTCTCCCCGATCCTACAGGCTATAGGACAGGGATATCCCAGTGATGCCAGAGGGAGAGCCAGTGTGGTGTAATGGTTAAGAGCATGGGGCTGGGACTCAGACTATCTGGGTTCTAGCCCCATTTCGCCATGGAGCTGGCTGGGTGACTTTGAGCCAATCACAGACTCTCAGGCCAGCCTACCTCACAGGGTTGTTGTTGTGAGGATAAGACTGAGAGGAGGAGGAGATTTGTGTAAGGTGCCTTGACCTCCTTGAAAGGAATAAAGGTTGGGATATAAATATAATACATAAACAAACAGACCTCTATTTTCCATATTTTCCCACCTACTCCTTCCTTCACTGAAATGAATTCAGTTCTACATAGTAAACCATTTTAACTTATTGCTTAACTAATAGTAATGCTGATTTGTGCCTTATTGTGGGAGACTCTGAAAGAAAAGGAAAGAACGGGGCAAAGGAAAGAGGGAATTTAAAAAGAAAGGATGCTAAAAACTGAATCCCAGCACAGGGATGGGAGTGCAAAGGACTGGGTAGTACAAGAAGAAGGATCATTTCCTCCATGCCTCAAATCTTCCAATAGTTTGTAAATTCTGCCAGACATTTTGGAATGTTTCTTCCCTCCCATCTTATGTAAATGATTCATTCATGAGAGATCCAAAGGCCACTTTGTGAAGCTGCTCACTCCCGAGCAAAGCAGAGAGATGGTTAAAAGGGCAATTAAGCCTGCCTTGCAGTGGATTTCCTCCTTTCATCCTTTCTAGCAAGAAAACCAAAGTAGCACAGCTCAGGTCACGGAACGGGAAAAAGCAACCATCTTGTGGCATCTTGGAGCACAAAACAAATCTACCTCAAACACCAAGTAAGAAAGAGAAACAGTGTGATGTTCATATCAGCGTCCACTGATCTGTGAAGGAGCCTTCTGGATCATCCTTTGTGTATGAAAAGAGCACTTTCCCCCTTCATTTCGCAGTAGGAAACTGTAGATGTTCCCCACTTGGGTCAAGGGGAGGATATGGCTCCAGGTGATGCATCTGTTCTGAAGGAGACAGGCTGTGTTCGTGCATGAACTTCCGTATGCCAGTGGTGAATGTTCCTTGTGAGCAATAACAAGCAAGGCATTGTAGTCAATGATTTGGCTTGTGATGCCATGAAGTATTTGGGAGCCAACAACAAAAATGGGACCTTGAAGAGGGGCCAGTGTAATCATGGCCCTATAGACTGCTTTCTCATGAGCCATCTCCCTATTGCCATGGGAATGGATGGGGGGATAGACCCCATGGCAACACCCCAGTAATGTTTTTCAGACACAAGCACCCCAGTCGATACGATCATCTATCCATGGACGCTACCACGTGAGGTCCCAGTATTTCGTTTTTCAACAATCCTGTGCATGCCTGCCCAGAGTCAACTCGGTGGTATGTGTGTAGAGGTCCTTCTACACAAAGAAATCCCAGTATGAGAGAGCAATCTTGCAGTCTGTCAGCAGAACCTCCATTACTGAAAGTGCCAGTCCATCCAAAGCTCCTGTTTTCTCTTGTCACCAGAACAGAAATCATGAGAAGGCAAGACTTGGAGTATTTTTCGTCCATCCAGGGAAGCAAGAACTGTAGTTTTCTTCCATCACTGCTAACTGGGGGCAAGTCATGTTTTCCAGGCATCTGTTGCTTTTGTCTTCTTGCCCAATGTCATCTTCTACCCTTTCCAAAGTCAGAATTCCAACCTTGGGAGAGGAAACTGCTGTTGGAGGAACTTCAAGCAGGTTCATAGACAGGTTGCTGTCTGCCAGGTCAGAACTCTGTTTCCAGCCTTGTAGGATGAGATCTCTATCCTCAGGTCCCTTGGATGCTGTCAGGTCCATAAGATCACTTCTTAAGCACTTTGCTTAACCAATTTAAGAACATTTTGATTGGCAGAGCACCATGTATGTGTTGCAACAGGCAGTACATTTTAAAAACCAAATATTTGCAATATTTTTAGGGTGCAAGTACTTACAGGTGCTTTGGGAGGGTTGCTGTGTCTGAAATGTGATCCATAAAATCGGTCAATCCAGACATGCAAACTGCAAGCACCATCTTGAACAGGTGTTCCCTCTTGAGTGTGAAAGTGTAGCGAGTGTGTCTGCTAAAACATTTGCTGCAACAACTGTGCATCATCTAAAAGACTGATCTTTCCCCCTTTTCATATATGCAGACTTATGTCGATGTGATGGAATAATTCAGTCATGTCTGGCACAACTAGCCCTGCAGCTGTAAGTGACCAGGAATTGCATGCAGGTGATGGGCAGACAAGCATAAAGAATTCTTTTTTCTGTACTCATGGGAGAAACCAAGTGGGCTGCTAGGGGGGAGAAGCCCTGCCCCTCACTCCCACCTGTGCTTATCGTGGAAATGCAGTGGCCCACTGTGGAGAGGACAGGGCATTTCCAGAGGCCCAAGAGTACTTACCTGGCGGCTGTGGAAGTGGCCATTTTTATTTTTCCCAATGCCCCAGAATGGGGCATCAGTGGTTGAGTTGTACACCTATTGTACACCAAAGTTGTGCTGTGAATAACCTCTGCCTGGCGGATATTAATTAGTATGTGTTGAGGTGGGAACTATGCAAATCATGCCGCTAACATGTTTCTGGAAACATGTTTAACAGCAGAACGAGGGGGAGAAAGGACTCTCCATTTTCTAGTTCGTCAGCAAACCTTCCATATGTATGTTCACCTTAATCTTGAGCTGGTTGTTCAACCATAAATACAGTTTCTTCCTTGCAACATGAAAATGGCCAGGACTTGCCACTCAGGACTTTTGCAGATGCAAGAAAAACAGGGTTTCCAAAGTTCTTTATATGTCAGGGCTGGGACCTAATAAATTCTAACTATGGAATGGATCCTTTTGGATTCAGTGAACTGACTTCCAGGTAAATATGGGTAGATCCATCCTGCAGTATATTCGAGTATACTAGCCAATGAAGCTAGTCTTAGTCCAGATTCCTTCAGTTCACAGTTCAGGTCCAGTTGATTCTAGACTGTACCTCTAGGACAGGTGGCTGCTTCTGCATTTCTGGCTCTTACAAATCAGGATTATTCAGGTCATTGTAAAGCAGGGATGTACAACACCAGAAAACGCTTTCCGTTTAAGCTCGACTAACTTGGGGCACATTACTAACCTAATGGCCAAAAGTGGTCTGAGTCAGATGTTTTTTCTAGCTTCTGAGAAATTGCATCAACTTTTTGCTAAATTTGGAGTCAAGCACTGCCTCTTTAGCCCCAATGGAGTAAATTGTGCAGTTTACAATCCATGCAAATTGCAATTTGCATAAATCAGGGCTGACTCATTGGATTGGAGTTGTTCTTGTTTTTGACCACGAAGTTGTAGAAATATCAGTGCATCTCACACTTCATCTTGGCCGTCTTGACTCTTAACTCAGATTTGTGTAGCATGTGGGGCCTCCCTTCATGACTGATGCGAATGTGCAGTGCAGTAACCCGAATTTTGTGCAAGTTTGGCCGTTTGCAGCCCAGATGGAAAAGGAAAGCCATGTGCTGGCTCACCTCACCTCATGTCAGGCCAACACCAGTGCAAGGTTGACACAACATAATTTCTGGGCCTGACCAGTGGATTTCCATTTCCCTATCAGATTCTTCATACATCTCTACTGTTCAGTCATGGAGACAACCGTGTTTCTGCCCGTGTTCCTTTTCCAGTTTTGACTACCTGGAGGCACACAGCCCTGTGAAGACATCTTTGGAAAGACATCTGAAAGGAGCCTGAAATGAAACCGTGCCCTGGAGGCCCCAATCCTCTAGTAATAACGTTGCATGCCCCCTTTGAAGCCAGTGGGGTTTAAGCCGCCAGGCTTCCTGTGATCCACGCTCCCACATCTGACGCTGCCATTTTATTTTTCTCATGTTTTTCCCTTTGTTTAGTGCCAGCAAGTGCTTTACAGGAACAAATCTGGAGATAGCATTCCTCTCACCAGCAAATTGGGGAGGGCAACCTGGCAAGCTTGAAATCTCTCTCTGTGCCATTTATTTTAAGCAGTGTCTGGAGCTGCATGCGGGAGAGAGAACATGATCTGGCGGCAGCGCCCATCCTGCTGGTGCAAGGACACTGGGATGCAAGGAGAACTGGGCTGAACGTGTTTGCTAACCCTTTGGTCGGTAGATGGACAGCGGCCCACCGAACTCCCCCTTGCTAAATCTGCAAAGCGGGGGACATTGCAAGCATATTCCAAAGAGCAAAAAGCTAAATCGGATAGATCACCACAAGTCCACGTTGCCCAACTTCTGAATTAATAGTTTAATCATACGAAAATTACCTCCATGCTCAGTGACGGCTGGTTGTCCCAAGGTTTTTGCATGCAACTGGCCAGCATGTTTACTCTTCTGGAGCATGTTTACTCTTCAGAGCGGCACTGAGCCCTTCCCGCACCAAATCCCACAGGGATGCTGCCAAAAACAGCAGCCTCATGTTTGTGTGCTCCTCTCCACCCACCCCCTGATGTTGTCACAGTTTGCATTTTTGTGCTCTCTCTCTCTCTCTCTCTCTCTCTCTCTCTCTCTCTCTCTCTCTCGCTCTAGTGCATGCCGTTGGTGCACGGGGGCAGGAAAATGTCCCCGGGCATGCAGTAAATTGTGCAAGTTATTAGTGGGAGAGGGAATCTTGACACTGGTTTAGATGTGGCCTTGCTTATTACAGCCATTAGGGGGCACTTAAACTGAAATTTTGTCCTTGCTTCTCTCCTTAAATTTCCACCAAAAATAAAAAAATAAAAAAAGAATAGCGAGGGAGGGGGGTAACAGACTTGTTTTCTCTCTTGTCTTTTTCCTGCCAAGTCAAGAAAAGGTGCCTGCAAGATCACCTGGCAACCCCTCTCAGGTCCCCGCTTTCCTTCCTATGCTGCACCCATTTATTTATTTTTTTCCTCTGTCCTTTTAAATACATTCTCCAAGCATTGCTCCAGAAAGTTTAGGCACGTCATGTTCTCTAAGAAAAGCAAAACCACACTTTTGAAAAGGAAACTGAACTTTCTGCAATTGCCTAATTGTCCTGGGGGGTTCTTTTTATTCGACAGACTCATTTGTCTGAATTAACACCCCCGGGGCTGCTGGGTTGAGTCACTGCTCTCTCCCTAGAATAAGATTTGCATGAAGGTGCATAACTCAGTACTGTCTCTGGGCTGGGACCCCTGTGCTGTGAGATTCTCTTTGCATGGGAAAGATGCTGTAGGAACCTCTTCGAGTATAAACTGGGTCATAACGAAGGCATTTCACCAGACATTTCTGCATTGGGCCCTGGATGCTGCACACAGCACTGCCCAGTCTGTGTACTGAATTCTGTACAGACTGTGTGCTCTACCAATTCTGTGTGCAGAATTTATTCTGCGATTTATTCCACGTCGTACTGAAGACATACTTGAGAATCAGCAGAGCATAGCAGTGAGCTGTCTCCAGTTCAAATCTTGCCTTGACCATGAAGTCAAGCTACTGCTGTTGCTTTCTACCCCTAATGTGCACTATGAGGACAATACTGGATTGCCATGAAAGACTGTTATAACGGAATATGTAATCATCTTCTGATAAGCAAAATGTGCAATCTGAACAGGAAACATTCTTTGGACTTACTTATCTTGCATGGAAATCTTCTCTGTGTAAGAATTAAAGATATGGAGTGGCCTTTTCTATCTATCTATCTATCTATCTATCTATCTATCTATCTATCTCTTTATTTAAAAGCTTTTCTATCCCGTCCCCTACAAATGTCTTGGTATGGCTTACATTTCTAGGGGAGTACGTGATGGCCCGTTTGTGATGTTTCTCTCCGTGATATTAAGAAAAGGTGTTGCTAAAATGGGGCAGTTGTGTGTTGCTGATTAACAATGTCCTGACCAGTCATTACCTCAGCACCAATTATTTCATGTAGTTGCTTTCCCGCCCATGGGGCAAACAATGAAGGCACGGAACTGCTTTTGTTTTGCCCCCAGGTATGTTCTATAGTGATCAGATTCACAACGGACAAGAAAGGGATTCAGCCAAATCCCACCCCTCTTCAGAGACATCACAGAGCCAGGTGGGCTGGCCCCACCTCTGCCGACGCAGTGCCGCCATGCCTCACCACTGTGTGGCTTGGAAGGAGCCACATGTGGGGTGGAGCTTTGACATGTGAGGAGGGACCTGGACCCAATCAACATCCCCTTCATGTGGTGGAATCCCGCATGTCTACAAACCTCCCAGTGCATTCCAAATGTGCATCATGCTTTGAGGCAGGAGGAGCCCAGAACTAGCAGCCCTCCACATGCGTTTAGACATGCACATGGCAAGTATCTTGTCTGAAACCTTCCAACAGTTCTGTAGTTCTAAAGGTTGTGTAGAACAGGGGCTTAGCAGGTGTGGTTTTGCCCCCTGCCAGCCCTATATGGCAGAACCGGCAAGCAAACACTCCTTGGACGAAAGAGACCTAGTCTTTAGGATCTGATTCAAAATCTCACACAAATGAATCAGCCATGCCTTCAATATCACTGATCTGCCTGCCAACCCGTATGGATGCTCTATAAAGATGCCATAACATTTTACACCATTTGGAATTTTGCATTTTCAAGGAAATATCCAATTTAATGGTTGCCCTTTTGTTATTTTTCTGTAAATACAGCATTTTATGGGCCTTCCTCAGTTTTAGCTACTGGAGGGTAGCGTCTCCACAGTTGAAAAACGTCACTTCCACTGCTTGAGAGAAATGCTTGCTATGTTCTGTGTGAAATTGTTACTGCATATTTTATTACCTTAAGTCATTAGCTTATTTGCTGAACCCGTTAACTCAAACAGAAGTTCCACTTGTTGCAGTACGCCTGCTACAGGTTTCATGAGCTTGCTCGTAAGCAAAGTATATCTTGAACCAGGCAGTGCCAGTTATAATTCCACCTTTATAATTAAAACAATTCTTTTGTGCCTTGATCAAAAATTGTATGAGGGTCTTCATAGACAAAGCAGCTTCACAGCAATCCTGCGAACTAAGTAGGAAAGGAATGAACGAGTTGTCCAAGAATCTCTGGACTCTGCTTTGAAACTTGCTGTGCGTCTCACTGTTCTTCATTTGCTTTCTATTTTTTGTGGTTATTGTTGGTTAGAGTTTTACAGGTCCATACCAGTTCCTTAAGCTGGGCTTGGAAATGAATATACCTGAGTTACGGTGGCTGCCTAGGAGAGAATCTAAACCTCTTCAAGCATTCTAGCTGCAACTGAAGTTTCTGGAGCATCCTTAATGACTGGCCCATGCTGGGTGCATTTCATTGTTCTAACTGGGATGGGACCAAAAAGATATGGCATTCAGGGGAAATCCACCTTCCCTAGTCAAATTGGTGAACCACCTGAAGGTAAGGTAAAGACCATCCTGGTCTCCAGTTATATGCCCAAAGACTGTACCTGGATGGTTAGCAGAGCACAACTCCATCCAGGAGAAGTGGCGGATCTCAATCCAGATAAGAAAGTTCCATGACTCTTGTCTGGATTATTATGTGCAGCTCCCATGCACACGTGTCTTGAGCATGTGCATCTTGCTAGATGAGCTTCCTGCTGTGGTGGCTTGATCACATGGGGGGAATGTGCAACCAGTCACACATGATGTTCTGCCCAAGGATGGATGAGGTTTCTAAGGCAGTTCCCTCTGTGCTGCCTCATCCTCGCCTCGCCCTTGCCCTCTCGGTTCCCTCCTTCCTTTGCCTCTGCATCAATTGACAACAGCCTTTTTCATAATTTAAAAAGCAGGCTCTGAGGATGTGCTCAGACTGTGTTGCTCATCCGCTTCTGCTGCACAGCTGGCCCACTTGATGGAGAAAAGGCAAGGATACGTGTGGGTCTCCTGCACAACCCAAGCACACAGGGAAGGAGGAATTGCAATAGGCAGGGTGTTGCCCAGGCGGGGCTGAAGCAGCTGTGGTGACGGCTCCCCATCCACTCTGATGCAGAATTTCCTTCAGCCCATACAAAAATGAAAATGCAAGGCCATCTACTGTTTGCTCTGCTGCTCATGGAAGTCAACATGGCTTCACCCTGGCTGGGTATGAGAACTTTTCCAAAAATGTCAAAGAGCCGCAGATCCCACCCTTCACCTTAGGGTTGGGACAAACCCTAAGGAAAGCCATCTCTCCAACATTTGCAGGCTTCCTTTCATGCCTGGCCTGCCCTTGCAAAGTGGGCCGAGCCAAGAGGAAGTCTGTGGCACTGTTGGAATGAAGGGTGCACAACTGGCAGCCTTCCACGGCAGGAGCTGTAGCCTAAACGATGGAAGAGGGATACTGCTAGCCGCTGTGTGGGGCTCTCGGGAATGGAGCCCCGCACACCCTCCAGCAGCGACCTCTTTCTTTCGGGCTGCTGCAAGGGGTGTGGAGGTGGACTCCATTCCTGGTGAGTGTCCCTTGAGCTGGTCATGCTCGCCAGGGACTCGGACTCAGGGCCACTGCAACGTGGGCTGGAGCCTTGGGAGCCAACCCCGGGGCGTCTGACAGATTCCTGCCCTCGGACAGATGGCATCCCTGCTCCGTGTCAGGTGGCCTGTGCAAACTGACCTGGGCACAGCACAGAAAGCAAGACTTTCATCTGACAGAAGGCCCCCGTCTTGTGCTGGTGTTGGAGGCCAGTACAGCAAAGGAAAATCAGAGCTTGCCCACCCTGTAGGAACGTCCCTTAAGGATGCAAAAGCGGGCTCCTCCATCGAGCAACAGCCGTCCTCAGGGGACTGATTATCGCAGGAAGAGGAAACGTCTCCTATACCTGCTTTAGCAACTCTGCACTTCCTATTTTGGAAATTTCTCCCCTACCAACCAGGGCCTTAACTTGTAGCATGGAAGGGAAGTAGCATCATTTTAATAAACAAAGATGCTGGATGGATGACGGAAGCTTAGTGGGGTTTTAAAAATCTCCATTATTCAGACATTTGTGTTCCTCATCTCCTGAATGTCAGTGGCGCAAAGGACAAGAAAGGCAAACAGCCAGCTGTTTGTTTGGGGTTTTTTAAACAGTGGCAAGAAACTGGAACTTTACAGGATCGAAATATTCTCCTGTATTGAAGAAATATATATTTCAAGCAAAGCTGCGTGTTCAGGACAGAGGTGCAAAAGAGCTGCATGTCTGCCTTTATGGACAATTGTTACTTTATGCTCTGAAACCACCATCCTGATGGCACAAATTACCGGGATGTTTCCCTCTTCAGGCTCCACTGAAGTGAATGGGCACCTTTGCAAGATAACGTCCTTGGTGGTTTGTGCTCTGTTGATCTTTACCATGTTGAATGATCCTCTCGCCCTGCACACCCCTTTAGATATACACAACCAACATTGCTCTTGAGTTATCATCAGAAGTGTTTATTTTCGTTAAGCTTAAGCGGTGAGGGCTACCAGGCTTCTTGCAGAGATTGTTTTGACAATATTTGAAGCTCATAGCTCACGCCATAGTTGCCACTTGATGTTTTGTTTCTTTCCAACAGACTGGGGTTCCATCTGTCTACCTGATGGTATGAATGTCACCCTATAGCATTCCTCATGCTTAAAGCAAAAACATTAATATTTGCTTGGCAGTGGGATCTTTCCATGAACTGAGCAGCAATTCAGAGTAAACGTATTCCATTCTTATAGGCAGGGAAAGATGGTAACTTGCCCCGAGCTTCAAAAACTAGCAGGAATTTGCACTGTGGTTGCTCATGTCCAGGGCATATGCTCCAGCCCCGGTAGGCTGCCTCGTGTGTCCACCGGTGTTTGCTCAGCCTTAGGAAACATAGATGGTGCAGTGTTGTTCTAGAAAGCTCTTTAAGTCACCGCTGGAGCAGTGCCAGTAGCCGCAGTGCTAACAAACAACTCTTTTATGAATTTATGCATATTTGCACAGAGAGAAGGCCCACAATTCCCAGCATGCCCCTGCCAGCAATGTTGGCTGGCTTGATGCTTGAATGCATATGACTTTCTTTGTCTAAATATGCATTGCTAACGTGTTTGAATGTCATGAATTGTAATCCACGGGCTTGAAGCATGGGTTTCCGTGATCTCTTACTTGATAAATTAAGGTGTTTGCCCTCCAAACTAGAAACGGGAGCCCACTAGAGACATGATTTACTGCTTTGGTTTAAAGGGCAATAATTAGTCGATACAGGTAGAATTACAAATGAAGGGTTGTGGTACTACTCCATGTAAGATGGGAGGGTTGCACAGATTAATCTGCGCCAACTCATCTCCAGTCTGTTGTGGAGGATTGTCTAAAATGAGCACTTAATGGCTGATCTATCTATGAATCTATGAATGAATGAATGAATGAATGAGCATGTCTGCCGTGAAGATTTTACCTGTGAAAGCCCCCATGTCTTAAAATTTGCGGATGAGAACTTCCTATGCCTATATTCTATTTGTGAGGCAATTCTGACAGTGTGTAGGGCTGAGTTTCCTTGCGGTTCCTGCTTCACCTTTTCAGAGTTGCCCACCCATCATTGCCGTAACCTGTTGCTTGCTGGTTGGCTGAGACAGCTCCATTTGCAAGGCCGTTGCTACAAGTCCTAGTACGTTTTCCTGCTGTTATCCTGAAGAGGTGTGATTAAAAAGCTCCTCGTGCTGGGCATATTTACTCCAGAGTATGTCCTGCAGAGACTTGGGAATGCATTTCCTCGCAGCATATTTACTTGGCAAGTTCAACTGAATTTATTTATTCAGTTGGAGTAGGCGTACCCGACTTTTCAGGCCGTGGAACTGTAGAGCATCTACTAATGGTTCAAATGGCTTTAACCATTAAAACAGCAGAGTAGTATAACATAAATGCTAAAACTGAAGACAAGAAAGCCTTGCCATGCCAGGTCAAACACCGGTTCAACAAAAGTTGTCAATTGGCCCCCAAATCCAGCTGAATGCAGGGCATCACCAAGTGGAAGAGCACTAATGAAAAATCCTTACTCCAATGAGGACTTCCCTGAACCTTTAGATGGGGTTCTTGAGAGAAGGACCTCAAAGGAAACCTGAACCACTAGCTACTCCTGGTCCACTGTCCCAAGCCAGACATGCATGCAGTGTAGGAGATATGTCCAGAACATGGATCCATGTGGCTGCTCTGTCTTTGTCTAGGAGGGGCTCAGTTGGTATGGTGGGTTCAAAAGGTACAAGGTGCATCATGCCACAGAGTGACAAGACCAGCTCTCATAGAATGCCCAGATGGCACATCTGACCCTGACAGGGGGGAAATCTCAGGCTAGACCTCACACTAGTCTCTGATGAACCACCAGCCAGCAGTCTGGATTGCGCTTCAGTCTATTAGTCCTCATCCAGTCCATCTCAGGCATCAGCTCAGCACTTCCATAGATCGTTTCCAAGTTCCTGTCCTGGGCAGTTCCTTCTGCCCTTGCCCTTGCCCTTGTTTGATGGAAAATAAGTGGCATACAGATGGCACTGAACCCCAAATCCCTGGATGACCTCAGTCAGCAATTTCATATTGATGCTGAACGCCAAGGGGGGCAAAATAGAGACTGATCAGCACAGGGTGGAACAACCGTTCCCTAGCATCACCTCTGGAAAGAAAAATGCCTGCAGCTCCCAGTCTTGGCCAAGCAGCACCATGGCTGAAAGTGGCCATGAGATTCAGAAGAGTCGGTGTGGTCACATTTCTCCTGCCTTTCCCCCATCACCGCAGTCAAAGCTATTCTGGTGTCCGTGCTGGGCGGGAAACCAGGTTGCAACGAGTCTAGATAACCCAAGTCCTCCAAGTGCCTCTGGTGTTGTATGGTCACCGTCCTCTCAAGTGCGTTATCCAATGAAAATATGCTGTCCGTCAGGCAATAGTTAGACGGACCATTGACTTGCGTGTCAGTGTGCATAAGATTGCAGCCTACGTCCATTTTGGTTGATTCGTGTTTTCTGAGGTTAATGTTTATGGTTCATTTCTGTACATCTCCTTTGGAATTAACTGGCTAGCTAGTTAAAGCCAAGAACAATTGGCTTTCCGAAAGCAGGAACAAGTACTAATATTAGGAAGAGCTGCAGCATCTTGCAAATGATCTGGTCGAGACTTTCATTTTTAATGTGCTTACCATAAAGCTCTACTGAATGAAAAGGTGCATGAACTTTGCCTTCCCATTGAAAAGCTGATATCCTGTGAAGAAAACAGACCCTTTTAACATCTGAAGCCTTACGTGGCTTTGCAGTTTTCTATTTTCAAGGCTTAGATAGGGAATGCGGTATAAGTATGAGGATTTAAATATGAAGCAATAGGGACTCCCAACTCTTAGATCATGATCATATAGTGTAATCTTAATTAAACACTCTATAATGCTGAACTTTGCCATTATTTTTCTAATGAAAACAAAAGTCTATGAAATCGGAGCTGCTTCAGCTCTGCCAATACTCTTTAACATGTAAAATAATAATCCCCAGCGATGCCCATTGTGAAATCCATTGGGAGAAAAATGGATATATCCGTACTACAATTTTTGTTCACTTCACGAACATGGGATTTCAGGACACATTATCAGACTTTCTGGGGTTTTAGCTGGTCCACCTGTGTGACAAAAGCATGCATTCTATTTGTGCTTCCAAATGGAACAAATTAAATGTGTTTTTTAAACCAGTTTGTGTTTCGTAATTACTTGATCATTGATATTTAAGCCATTTGTTCCTGAATAGTCACTGTGAGTGTGACTTAAACAGGACTTTAACAATGCAAAGCATAGTAGTGATGGTGATGGTGATGACGACAAAATTTCACGTTTACTCTCAGCAGTGTGTGAGAAGCACATTCTCTACCACTGAGATTAACGCCTGCATAGGGCAGGAAGGCATAAAGAAATAAAAGTTAGGTTGGATTCGGTTACTGTTGTTTTGAAACGTGTCACTGCATCTCTTTTATTATTTAATCACGTTTTTATGTTTGACTGTAAGCAGTATATGAAATCAATATGTGTACAGAAGAGACATTGCTAAAGGAGGGACAAGAATGAGGAGCTTTGCTAGTACTTTTCAAATATTTAAAACATTGCCACACAGGGGAGGCCAGGATCTCTTCTCAGTCATCCCAGAGCTTGGGACATGGAATAACGGGCTTAAATTGCAGGAAGCCAGGTTCCAGCGAGATATTTCAGAGAATTTCCTGACTGTTAGAGCAGTACAGCAATGAAAACAATGACTTAGGGGGGTTGTGGGCTCTCCCACACTGGAGGCATTCAAGAGGTAGTTGGTCAGCCATCTTGGAGTCTTGCAATGAGCAGGGAGTTGGACTCGATGGCCTTATAGGTCACTTCCAACTCTACTATTTTATGATTCCGTGACGTGGGGCTACACCGGTACATATTCTCTTGAAAATAAGAGACTAGAGGCACAATCCTTTGCACATTGAGACAGAAAAGGGGCCTACAACTCCCAGCTTTCCCCATCCATCTGTACAGTACATGCGAGCATTCAAGGACTCAAATCTATGCATGGGTTGGCCAAGGTGGAGGACTAGAAGCGAACATGACAAAACTGAGGCTATCCTACTTTGGACACATCCTGAGAAGGCAAGATGCTCTGGAGAAGACAATCATGCTAAGAAAGTTGAAGGCAGAAGAAGAGAAGGAAGACCAAATAGGAGATAGATTGAGCAAGGCTGTCATGGAGAGCCCATTTTGGGAGACTTTAATTCATAGGGTTTCCATAAGCCAGAGGTGACTTGGCAGCACATAACAACATACAGCCTGGGAGTGTGTCTTAAGTGTAACCAAAACCTGAATGCTGCTTCACCTGAAGGAAAACTGCTTTGGATGCAGGATTTGGGGCCCAGAAATTAAGAGAGGAGTAGCTGCTGCTTCCCCCCTCCAAAATTAAACCCCTGGGTGCCTGCACCTTCCCCCCATTTCTGCAGAATTCCAAACAGATCCTTGCCGGGGAGCTGTCTTGAAGCAGGGTGGAAAAGGAGTTAAGCGTTTTTCCTGTCTGGCTGCTGCTTCTCCTGCAGTCCCCCTTCTGGATTGATTTTTCCTAGAAAAAGCGGCCACCAGGCTCTTGCATGCGTTGTGTCATTCAGCACTAGGCGACTCCATCTCCAAAACATTTATAGAAGCTGCACGAGACTTCTTGAACGGTACATGTTGGCAGGAGCACTGAGCATCGCTTCTCCTGTCCTTCCATCTGGTTGTTGAGTGAAGGCAGGAGATCCCAGTGCGTACAAGATGCAGACATGCGTGCGGAAGAAGCACAGCTCTTGCTTCCAGTCCTGCCTGTTTTTATGGGAGCCCTGTGCATGCCGAAAGCCGACCGGCTCAATGCAGCCTGCCAGCCATCTTTGGCAATCCACAGATCTCCTTGCACTGGAATGGCAAAAGTACAATGGTGGGCAGGTCCCAGAGGCCCTTGTTGAATGACACATTGCACTGGCCCATTTATGGCATGTGCAAACCTGCCTTCAGAATCTGCTCATGTGGAACCAACTCCCTTGCGATGCTCCTGGTCTCGTTTTTAATATATCTCTGGTGGGAGAACAGGAGAGGGGACAGATGGTGCAGACCTTGGTAAGACGTGCTTGTTTGCTTGGTGGGGAGAGGCAGATCTCGGGGTGGTGTAAACCCACAATGCCATCCCTGTGTTCTCCCTAGCCAGTGGTCTCACGGTGTCAGTGATGCTCTTTGCCTTTGACTGATACGAGTGTCAGTATCACACACATGTGACATTGGGAAGGATCATCCCAGCAAGGGCACCGGATTTGGGTGGGCCGTGCCTTCCAGAGGGGAGTCCAGTGGAAAACCAAGCAGCAGCTCTTGTTACCCACCGTCCATCACGTACCTTGCACTGCCTGTCCATATAATTAATTATTATTCTAATGCAAGATAGATTTTGTCCTTATTCTTTTTTGGAATCATCAGTTAATCTGAATGAGCCTGAAGGGAGGTCTCTAAGGTGTGGCAGCTCAAAGTGGTGCCTCTAGGGGTTTCTTCCTACATTATTTTTATCATGTTCTTTACAGTTTTTAAAAGGAATTATTGCATAGCTGTGTGGCTGGCATGCGGCAAAGGTGTTGCTGAATACCCTCCAATTGCTGCTGCTGCTGCTCCTTATAGTCCACCTTTTCTCCTCCCAAGGAACTCAAGGCAGCTTCCATAATTCTCCTCTCATTGCTATCTGCCCAACAACACCTCTTTGAGGGAGCTTGTGCCGAGAGCCAGTGACTGGCCCAAAATCACCCAGTGAGCTCCACGGCTCAGTGGGAACCAGAACCTGGATCCCCCGAGCCCCAGCCCAGCAGTCTCTTTGGGTTCAAAGCAGTAGCTTGGGGTTTAAGACCTTGAGACCCTCCCTGTGCCTTCCACTTGCGTTCACTGCTGTTTGCGTCCCACCCGTCGTCCTTGAACTTTCCGTGACCTGCCACCTCCACCACAGCAGTCAATTTATGAGTCATCAGGCTCTGGTCCCTTCTTGTGAGAGCGCTCCCAGCACAAAGGGCTGGTTTGCATGGCATGAGAGCCACCTGAGAGCAGTAGCAACAGGTTGGCCATTTGGTCTCCAGGCCACTGTGATGCCACCCGTTCTTGCATTTCAAGGCGACTGCTTTGCCATGTGTATGCCATACATTCTGAGTAGTGTGTAAAGGTGGGAGAGCTTACTTCTTTATGTATGTGTGAGACTTACTTCTATGTAAGTGCATGTACCTCCAATGTGGAACCAAAGCAATTGAGGAGGGGGATTTCAGTATTCCCACCTCCTGTTTCAATGCTGAAATCTTCCAGTTAGATATCAGGAAATTTTTACTGACTGTTAGAGCAGTACGACAATGGAACCAATTACTGAAGGAGGTTCTGGGTTCTCCCACCACAGAGGAATTCAAGATGCAACTGGACAGCCATCTGGGAGGGATGATGTAACTCGGAGTCCTGCACTGAACTGGTGGTCTTCTGGCCCCTTCCAACTCTACTGATTCTATGGGGAATCATTTAAAAATAAAAAATTGGGACATTATTCTTTTTTTTTTTTTTAATCATTCCCTGCAAGGGAGAGGGGTTGAATTTTAGCAATCAGAAAATTCAGGAAACATAAATCCTGCCTCCTAATCCCATGTCTGAATTGGGGGTGCATGCATGTAAGTCAGTCTTGCAGGCACTTAGACACTAACATGGTTCCCAAGGACAGAAGGATGGTTGCTATTCAACGAAGTGCTGAGCTGGAAAATATGATAATCCAAGGTGGGCTGCTGAGTTGTGCAAACCAGATCTCTCTCTAGTTGCCAACTCTGCCCACCAACCGCAAAACATTGGGCAATCCTGGATTAGCGAGCAGTGCAGACATCTTGATTCTAACAGGAGCTCTGTTTTTAACAGCCATGTCAACCGAACCCTTAACAGGGAAGTCATGAAGAGTTGCCCCTGGTGAATTTCTGCTTGCTATACAACTGTTAAAGGGACAGAGGTATTGTAAGGCAAAAAAAAAAAAAGGACGGAAGCCTTATTCTAGGGCAATCCCATATTTCTTACTCAGGAAGTGCCTACTGGTTTAAGCTTCAGGCTTCACTTCTACAGATTTCTATTCTTTTTCTATTCCTGGGTAGCAAAGGACACACAGCTGGGGTGGAACGAATTACATTACTTGAGTATACATTTCCCATCTCTGTTTTCCTGGGTCTCTCAAAATAGTTCTTTCCTTTCCTGTCTCCATTCACTTATTTCTTCCCTCCTATTTTTCCATTCATATGTGAGACATAGTTTGTGTTTCCCAAACTTTTTTATTTTTTTATTGTGCCTAGGTAATGGGAAAAAGTTCATTGATCTGGAAAAAGGCAATGGTTCACATAGATTCACTAGAATGTTAATATTTATAGTTGCAACTACTTTCCTTAATGATCCCCAACACAGAATATGGCTCTTTCACAGCAGTCTCATCCCAGTGAATATTTTCATTGAGCTGTTCCCCAGAATGTCAACATCCCATTCTTGGTCAGCTGTCACTAGTTCGGAGCCCACCAGTAAATACACACAGCACCTGGGTTATGAACGAGTTCCGTTCCTGAAAAAATTGAAATGTGTCTTTAAGTTGCATTTGCATGTAAGTCAGGTCATGTATGGTTGGCCCTCCACGTTTGCTGGGGTTAGGGTTGAAGACTCCTGTGAAAGTGGAAAAATGCAAATATCTGTAGTCCCTTCCCCCATCCAAACTTACCTCCTCTTTGAAGTAAGGAAATGCTGGAGAAATTTCCCTCTCTGGATGGGCAGGACAGGAAGGCATGCTTTGGAGGACCTCCTCTCTCCCCTTTCACTTCCTGTTTCTGGTGATGACAATTTTTTCTGCAGTAATTTTTAAAAATTAATAGGCTTTATGGCAGATTGTACATAAGTACGCGCTGTTCATAACGCGGACGTGCATAACTTGCACACTGCCTATAAAAAGTAAGAATTTTTGGCCCAATGTGCATCAGTTGGACTGCATTTACCATGCCTATGTTCATTCCTTCAGTTTGGAGATACCATTTTGGAGCCCATTGTGCTTTAACAACCATGAATCATTTGAGGTCATCCACAAATTTCACTTACCATTGTACAGGGTTCCTTCAGAAGGTCTCACTGATGGCTCTGACCTCTTAGTTGGCCCCTCCATGTCCCATAAGGAGCACAGGTCTGCGGATGAATTGGACACAGACTGGCCCTTGCCCTTTCTAGCCCAAATATGACCCATTTAAGACCCAACAGACACTGGGCTATTCCAGCCTGGCTTTCTGAAACTGGCCTACCATTTCAGTACACAAATAATCTGTTCTAGAACCTGGGTCTTTGGTGTCTCTCTGCCCAGAAGCTGGTGCTTGCTTCCCAATTCCTCAATGCCATGATTAAAGAACAGAGGTAATACAGGCATCCTGTTTCCTCCAAGACTGCAAATTTCTTTCCCTTCATCAGTGGAAAGACATGTTGCTTCTACTATCACAGTACAGATATTGTAGTTTTTAAAAACAGTTTAATCATGGTTTTGTAAGGGTGAAATTTCTGCAGTATGATTATAGCTCTGTCTCCACATCCCCTAAGCTATAATTCCCAAAGTTCCTTGCAGAAAAGCCATGGAAATTAAATTGGTCAAAAAGCAGGGGACACATTTATATATCTTTTCTATGACATAGCCTGGAATGATGACCAGAAATCTATAATGGGCTCCTATTGGTTTATTGCAAATGTCAAGTTATAGTTGGACCCCTTGAGTTGTGCTGGAGTCTTGGATCTAGTGATTGGACATGAGAAGAGACTATAATGGACAAAGATGCAACAACACACATGTGAATGTGTCTTATCCTCATGTGTGTGGAATCTTGGCTTTTTTGGGCTGCATCACAAACCACAGAATAATGTATAATGTTGTTTTGATCCAATAATTGTAAGAATCATCATAATGATGCTAATCAAGTGTGCTCTAGAAGGTGTCCACCATATGGAAGCTAAGTTGGTTTGGGCTGGCCTGAGCTCGGAGGAGAGGCCACCTGGGAACCACATGCAGTCAGCATGATTCCACAGTGGGAGAGAGGTGGATATAAATATAATAAATAACTTAGCGTTAAATTCATTGGTCTAAGTCAAATTTCCATAACATGGTGCCAGCCAAATGCATTGAACTACAATTCCTATTATCCCTGGCCAGCCAGCATGATGACAGAGACTGATAGGTGCTGTAGTGCAAAAGGTTTGGTTTGGATAAGGCTGGTATGCATTTGGTCTGCTGCTTTACCTACAGAGTCCAGTGACAAATGTCATTTAAACACAAAGAACAAAAAGTGTAGTCACAGCCTATTAGATCACCTGTCTGAAAGACCTTTGTAATAACCTAGATGTTTCAGCCCTAGCGTAGAGCCGTATCCGGAAACTCTATATGACCAGGATTAGCAACAGAGTTTCCTCTTGTCAAAAAATAGATTGAGCTGAGGATATGACATTTGCATACAGGAACTTCCCTTTACCACTCAGTGAGGAGAGCAAGAATGCCGTTTCATATAATCTTCTGTGCTTATTGCACTTGTTTCTAAATTGGGCTTCCAAATTGGATGGTATGAGAGGAGTGTTTTCGTTACACAGCCTGAAACACATGCTTTTCATGAATGAAGAGGAAATGAACATCAACTCTCTTTCTCACCTCATTCAGTTTTACAGCTGCCCATATGTATGGTAGGATAATGCCCTCAATACAGAGTTTCTTCTCACACCGTTCTAACTTGAGTGGAGTAACAATGGGATGCCAAGATCAGTTCTTTTAGATTTGGCTTGCAAATAAAATTTAGGGGGCAGGATTGTGGTTGAGTTGGAACAAACTGCCTGGTCATGCCCCTGTAATACCCGCCAAACCCGTTCCCTGTAAATAACTATGAAAAGACATTGGATGGCTCCAGGACTCTTTCCCCCAAGGAAATACATTCCAAAAACGATGTTCCCGGGGTGGGAGATGTGTGACCTGCTGTGCTTCTAGGACTACATTTCCCGGAAGCCCTCATTCTTGGTCAAGCTGGTAGGGCTGATACATTTGGAATCATATATTTCTCAGCTCCACTACTCGTATAAAGGTTGCCCTAAACTTATCTCAAATTCAGTAGGGCATGAGTCATAAAAGCAACCCTAAACATCCCTGAAACTTCTAATTTTTTTATGAATGCACTTGAGTTGGTCAAGGACACATTCTTTACAGAACTCTTTTGTATTTTGAATAATAATTAGATGCATGGAAGACAACTACAGCTGTCTTTTAGGGCATATAATAGCAATGTTTTAAGTATTCTTAGGTGATGCTTCATTGGCTATTTTATTAGTTGAGGGTGGCTCATTTTTCCTTTAAGTAATTGCAGGCATTTGTTGTCTGTTTGTATACCTCGTGTCGGAAAAGACACTTTTTGACTGCAGCTTTGTCGGATCTCTTTTTTGAGGGATCACTTGGCAATAGGAACCCATTAGCCTTGGGATTCTCCTTTTTTGTGCTGCACAATTCTCAAAAAGAGGATTCAGAAGGGTGGCTTAAAGGAGAAGCCCTTGAAGCCCATGGAATTATGCGCAGACAGACACAGCAGCCTTCTCCCACATGGTTCTCGCTGGATGTGTTGGACTATACCCCCCATAATCCCCCAGCCAACACTCAAACCATGCTGGAACCCTTCCCATCTGGAACAGCTATTGAGGGCATTTGTGGCACAAAGAGTTCCAGCGCTCATACACATGATGGATGACTGTGTGGAGTCATGTTGCCTGGATAGAGCCTACTTCAGAGAAAAAATGAAAACAAGAAATAGCTGCTAGGTATGAATTTAATGTGATGTCTGTTTTGGCATCAGAATTGTTCCCTGACCTTAGCAGCAGTCAACCCTGGTATTTTTTCTTAGAATAGTGGCGCTTCGACCTGCAGCATGGGATAGAACAGGTCCCTGTGAGGACATACCAGGTGACTCGCTCCGGTTCCTGAGTGCCTGTAACGTTTGCTGGTCACCCATTTAGACAGAGGAGGAGGAGCTCCAAGGTGCAGCACACCTTTCTTTCCAAATTAGGATGGTTTCAACAGATGTTTGATGGACTCTGAAAAGTGCTAGCTAACCATTGTAAGGGTTCTGCTTGCCATCATGGAATCTGTATCTATATTTTCTCAAACATCTAGCCAAAGCACCTTGTCTGTGATTGGAAGCATGTGCTCTTTTTCCACCCCAGAGTGTTTACAAATAAGAGTAACTTGCTCATGGTGGGCTCCATCGCCCACATTTCTGTACAAGTTCATGCTCCCCTGCCCTGCAGACTGGAAGGAGGTAAGCCAGGAGTGGAAACTCATGCAGAATCTCAAAGAGCAGCGTCCTTTGAGAATGTGTAACATCCAGTTTGAAAGTTACAAGACCTAAGGTGGAGAATAAGATGGTGTTCCCCACCCCATCTATGACCACACCAGTAGCTGGATTTTGCTTCAGTCCTGATGGACTCTCTTGGACCACACTCGAGGGCAGTGGGAGCTACATGTTTCTTTATTATATTTATATTCCACCTTTTCTCCTTCAGGGACGTCAAGGTAGCTTACATAATCTTCCTCCTCTCAGTCTTATGCCCACAGCAGCCCAGTGAGGTAGGTCAGACTGAATGTCACTGACTGGCCCAAAGTCACCTGCTGAGCTTTGTGATTGATTGGTGACCAGAACCTGGATCTTCTGGATCTCAGTCCGGAACTCTCACCACTGCGCTGCATTGGCTGTCATGCCATGGCACACGCATGTCTTCCCAGCAGCAGGTTAGTCTCGGGGGTGCCTGGCAAGGCCCTGTTCTCCATCGTCTGGTGGCTCTGGCCCCTCACTGCTTCGCTCTGCCCATGCAGGGCTGGCCCTGCTTTAGCACCCTGCTACCCAGAGCGATTACACATGCCAGTCGCTCCCAGTACAGAGACAGAACAAGTTCACGCTTCCCCAGATAAGGCTGAGGGAGTGGAGGCAGGGTCGAGGCGAGGGGCAGCTCTGCACTAAGGGTCAGTCCGTTGGAAACAGAGAAGCGTTCATTCTTGCTCACGGCACAAAAGCAGTTCCTTGCAGCGATGCATGTGTGTCCCAGCATGCAGCTTGCCAATAGCTGCCCTAGTTTTAATAAAAATAGAACTGTTGGGCAAAGAGTAAACTTTCCACCTACATCTAAGCTGTGTATTTTTAATGCCTTTGATTAAATATTTCTTCCTCTTTCCTGAGCAAAATTTGCCTCACCTAGCTGGAAAGAGAATGTGAGGAAACCTGTTCAGTTATTTCAGAAAATGCTCCTCGTGAGAGCAGGTTCTGTGGACGATTGCTTTGTTGGAAAATGGGGTGGGGGTGGGAGTGGGGGGGGTAAAAAAGAAAATATTTCATTCTGTTATTTAATCTAGTGTTAGTAATTATAGGCTTGGAAGACCTTGTTCTGGTAGCTGTTGCTGCTTCTTTTTCTTAAAAAAAGCAAAGCAAAACAAAAAAAAAAAATACACCTGTTTAGGATTTGGCTTGGGTTCATCTTCCCATTCAAGAGGTTGGCTTTGGATGGAATCTCATAGCCAAAGATTTAAGAACCCGTCAACATGTCCTAATGGCTTGACACTCTTCTTGAACCAGGCCTGCTGTGACTCTTCAGACATAAAAACAGATGGGCCACTGGGTTGAACTTCAGTTGGTCTTGCTTAGTTGGCATAATAAAGGATGAGAGACAGAATAAATAGATGCCATTCCGTGTCACTCTGTGTCACTCTATGTGGTTACTTGCTGGGGAAAACAAGAAAAAAATTAACTATCTGCTGGACTAAAATATTTCCACCACTTCAATTAGCCTTTAAAGACACCCCCCCAAATAAAATTATGTAAGTTATTTTTATTTATTTATTTAGTTAAATTGTCATAGGCACACAAGAATTATTAGGTATACCTATTAGGGCATTGGAATGGTTTTCATGTATGTTTGAAGTGCTTGTTATATATGTAGAGGCTGTCATATTATTCAAGGATTTTCTGAATCTAGAAAACCCCCAAAACAAAGTAGCATATCTTTAATTCTCCATGTAGCATAATTGAAATACAAAAAGCAGTCTTTGCTTCAGGGAAAAGGCAGCTACGGTGAAGAGTAAATCAAGAGCATTTTAATCAAAATGTTTGATCTCAGCTCTTTTGCTAACCTTTCTGCCTTCACATTTCAAAAATGATAATTCTTCATGAAATCCACAGATTTGACTAACTAACCACCTCTTATTTTGATTGCCTCAAATTCCTTCCTTTCCCACACACAACTGGGCTGAGGGCAGGGGATCGCTTGTTTGGCTTGCACTTTGGCTGGAGACGGTGACGGTAGAACCCTACTTTCTGCAAATCCCAGCTCAGCTGGATGGGGGAAACATCTCACAGAAGAGCTACCACCTATTTTCAGCAGGGTGGGGAATGTTTGACCTATTCTGTATATTTCTTTTATTTTCATTTAAAAGGCAACCAAGGAACAATGACAAAAGGATCTCCCTGAATTTGGGTCTGCTTTGTCATGGCCATGTATCTGAGTTCCTGGTGGAAATGGCCACCGTTCATGTGGCACCTACCAGGAGCTGAACCCTGTGTGAATGCTGCACGAGAGGCATCCCTCTTCCAGGTCATGCACAGCAGTCTTTGTGCCATACGTGACGCAGCACATGACCCGGAAGAAGTTGGCTGGTTGCCCAACCTTCATTTGGTGAACTTCCTCTCATCTTGGCTTGCCTTCTAAGAGAGGGCTAAGCCTAACAGCGAGTCTGCACTGAAAAGGGATGGATTGCATGGAGACTGAGCAAACCCCTAGTCCTGTTAATACCCTGATCCTCAAACATTTAGGGTTTTTGCAGATGATGACCAACATCTTCCCATGTAAGGAGAATGCATAGAAGGTGATGGTTTATTTTGCAGCATTGCACCAACAACCATTAAACAGTTTCTTATCTCAAGCATTTGCTTCTGTGTTTGCTTGGCTTGTCCCCTTTTAATCCGTCAATTCCATCCAGTTGCAACAACAGGAGCAAAGGAATAGGATGTCAAGGGACAGAGGGCAACTAAATTAACAGTGCCCAGTGCAATTGCTTGTGTTCTTAAGAATGGAATTGGAAACAGGTCACTGACACCTTAGAACTCTTGTAACCTCTTATAATTACTTTGTGTAGCAAGTGTAGCTTTCAAAGTGCCCATGAAAGTACTCCATTCGCTGTATATCTCAAAACCAACAAACCAACACCCGGCCAAAACCAGAAAGTATAAAGCAAATAGGCCTTGTTTTAGGAAAACACACCTGCACTTCTTCATTGCTGAAGCCCATTCATCCTCAGATGTATGTTAGAAATAAAGAATG
Source organism: Varanus salvator macromaculatus (assembly GCA_023646645.1). NCBI lineage: Eukaryota > Metazoa > Chordata > Lepidosauria > Squamata > Varanidae > Varanus > Varanus salvator. Next base: position 2,189,616 of record JAIXND010000789.1, on the reverse strand, counting down.
AGACTGACAAATGTTTAATTTGTATGCATGATTTTCCCTTCATGGGATATTGAAAATATTGCTGCTGTGGTGGTACTTCCATGTGCCCAAGGCTGGGAAAAGTGGAAGAGGCTAAGACTTCAAGCTTAAGGTAGTCCATCTGGCTTTGGGTTGACTCCCAGGGTCAGAGGCGCCTTGGTTTGGGCCTATAGGCATATCTGCAAGCCCTGAAGCAAGGTGGTCGTACCTCCATTTATTAGCATAGATGTGTTCCATCCCCTGTATTAGCCACAGCTCTGTCCAACTGATGATACAGAAACACTAGGCCTACTATCTGGATAAGTGTGATTTAGCGACACAGCAGGTCAGTGGATGAATTTTGGGCATGGTTCATTATACTCAGCCTTTTCCTTCTGTTATATTTTTGAATAAAGCTATTGAGCCCAAGGCTGTTTCCAGACAAGATGCTAATCATGCCATGACCCTGCCACATTCTTGAAGTTCCAGCAGAAGGACATGGTCCAGGTGGCATCGTCCTTCACTCCCATGTTTCCCCACCAGTCCATGTTTCCTGCAGGAAATCTGTTAGGGAAAAGAATACAGACTAGCAGCACAATGCCTTCTGTGCAGGAATGCCAGGCACTCTCTGTCTGGAAGAACCCTGATTTAATGGAAAAGAGCTTTCTGTTTGTAAAAGCAGAAATGAGGGGCTGCCAGCTTCTAACAGCTGAAGTGGTGTAGTGTCTTTCCAGCCAGCGAGCTCCATAGTTGGTCCTCCGAGTTCATAGCTGTGCCGGGGAAATGAAAATGAGTGGGGCACATACTTGAGCGCACTTGGATGGAGTATGAGCTGCGTGTGAGGAACGAAGAGAAGTGCCTGTGGATCGGGGTGGGTGGCTGAATGCTCCTCCTGAAGATCTTTTTGAGGTCTGCCAAGGTGTCCCATCCCTCCCACTTGTTTTCAGTAGTGCATTTTTCTGTAAGCAGTTAAATGGGTTTCTTGGTATTGTAAGCTGTGGTTCGGATGAATTGCTTAATCTGTTGGCGTTTGGACCCCACCTCTGCCTCAGACCCCATCTCTGGGGCAGTCTGTTTGTGCTTTGTCATGCCGTCCATGGCAGCCATTTTGTATGGGTTCTAGGACAGTTCCTGAGAAGGCCCTAAATGGTGATCAACCCTTGTGCATGCAAAGAAGCGAGAAGGAATGGCTGAAGAAGGGGAGAAGGAGAGAGAGAGAACAGCGATTGTGTGTCTTGCTTTGGCCCTGCGTCCTTTGACTTTAGCCTAGCTCACAACTGGCTCCAGTCCACAGAATTAAACCCGCGGCTAGAAAAAGGTTTCCAACATCTGCCTGAAAGTTTAGCAAGTGTATTTTGACATAGATTCGTGGACTGGCCCACAGAAGCTTATACCATTAATGAAGTGTTATAATACTGCCTATTTTGCTCAATGCATACTAACAGTGGTTTCTATTGAAATGATTTAATGATGTAGTTTTTGTTTATACTCATCACAGCTTAATGCATAATTAGTTTTGAGAAACAATAACTGTGATCACCCATCTTCCTCTTACTTGGCTGTCCAAGGCAGCTTATTTCAAAAGAAATGACTGATCACTAAAATCACAGTGTTTCTAAAAAAAGCAATCAAAACTCAGAAAACCCAGCAGAGAGATGCTAAAAAAAATCATCATTGGGGCAATTGCAATTCATCATGTTCCCCAAAGCTCTTCAAAGGAGCCATTTCTTCACAACACGCCAGAGTGAGAGTCAAAGGGACCATTTGGGGGCTTCTAGGGGAGGCTTTTATCGCTCTCCGCTACGTTCACAGGCTCTGAAGGACATCTTGACAGCAACACTTTCTCTTGTGACTGACTCTCCATGGTTCCATGCAGCTTCCTCGGTCTTTTTTCTTACTGCAGAAAATCTGTTATGCATTAAGAGACCAAATAGCTGCCCAACACTTCCTGATGGGTAGCATTAGAAACCCCTTCTTTGCAGTGACTTTGGGTTCTGTTTGGTACACTTGCTGAAAAGGTCTGATCCTGCATGGGACGCAGAGTAGGGCCTCCCAGGAATGAATGGACAGATGTATTTATTTATTTATTTTTCGATTTATATCCTGCCTTTTCCTACAAAGGGCTCCAGGCAGCTTACATCATTCTCCTCCTCCATCTTATCCCCACAACAACAACCCTGTGAAAATGTGAACCCTGTGAACAACAACCCAGGAAATGGCACCCATGCAAGATAAAAGAGGTCCTTAGGCTATCCTGGTCCTTCAAACTTGGAGGACTTTAAGGTCAAGGCTAGCACTTTGAATGGGACCATTGTGGAAGCCAGTTGCAATGGAAGAATGAAGGAGTCCTAGGCACCATAGGGTAAGTCCCACTTAGGATTCTTACAGCTGCCCTGGGAGCCAGCTGGCAGGACTCTGCCCAACTTCCTTCTCTTCCAGTGCATTCACCGACTGCATGGGGGGAAGAGGTGGATTGTGTCCACCTTTTGCCTTTTGCTGGTGTCAGCATAGCTTCGGCAAAACATGTCTTTAGGCTACACAGGGGTGCATATCTTCATCACCGTTTCACAAACTCATTGAGTGAGTAGACTGGCACAATCCTATGCCTTTTGAGATAGAAGAATGTCCTGTAACTTCTCTGCTCAGGAGCTTCAGGGCTTTTCGTGTTTAAAAGTGCACAGAATAGCAGTGGGCTTTCGTTCTAGAGTGTTTGGCAGAACTGTTGTGTCTTGTGCTGGGTGGAGTCCCACCATCCCCTCATAAAAGAGATACAGCCTTTTCCTTTTTATAAACAGCTGTTAAAAATAAAAACTAATCTCGTATAAGCTTTTGCTTGCTGCTTTTGGTGATTATACATTTACAAGAACCTTCCTGAGTATGTCCACGGATTTTGCTGTGGCAGGATAAACTTCAGGTCGGTCGGTCGGTCGGTCTGCCTGTCTATTTATTGACATGTATTTATAGGCTGTCTATAATTTCCAGGTCTTCCTAGGTGGCTTATAATGCACAAAACATTAACAGAGTAAAACACATTAAAACCAATTAAAACATAATGAATTAAACATCTATAAAAGCAATTAAAAAGGACCACAGCATGCAGACTAAATGTTAAAAAAATTCCTAAAAAGTTGGTTGTCCTACTAATCTAAAGTAGCATCCTTTACAAGAGCCCCTAAAATCCTGCCAGATCTTCTTATTGGGACCTGAGATTGGCCAATTCCAACCTTGGTTAAGCAGAGAAAGTGGGTTCATTTTGAGGGCAGGTGGTTCCTTCACTGCTATGCTGCAGTCACTGCCCACACAGGTCAGGGCAGAGACCTTGTCCACAGCCCTACAGAGGTCAGTTTGCATGGCAGCCAGAAGTGGGAAGAACCCATTTGCTCTATGGAGGGAAGGAAGCTGAAGAGGGAGGAAGCAAACTTGCAGCCTTTCTCAATCTCTTTTAACAAAGGAAGTGATGAGGATTTGTGGTCATAATCGCAGTTTACTGCCCCTCTATTATATTCACCCCCCCCCGACTTTTTCAGTTTGTTCTAACCAGTGCCGTCACCTACTTAGTTTTCCACCTACACGACCAGTTCTGTCGAATGGCTTTTCTAAACAGATCCATGGTTGGAAAAAATCCAATAAGGTAACTGGGTTGTACTGAATTTGTCTTGTTGTTTATTTTGCAAATGGGCTGAGGTTCTGTTACCTTCTTCCCTGTGAAAGCTTCAAGGTGTCCTAACACATTTGATGATATTTTGAGCCATTTTTGAACTCTCTTATCAGAATGACATAAAAGAAGTATCACCAGTCACTAGTGCTAAAGAGTTTCTCTTCAGACTCAGCTCCTGCCCCTGCCCGTCTCTGCTAGCACTGTTTATTTTCCCGAAGGCAAATGTGATGTGTGTGTGGGTTTTGGAAAATAGATGCACTGTTAGCCTTGCTGAGTGGCACCTTTCATCTTTTGACTTCTGACATTGCTGCATTACCAAATAAGGCCTTCCAGGGAGATGTCTTCCTTGAATAGGGCTTGATCATAGACAAGCTTTCTAGCCATGGACATCAAGAATAACTTGCTTAGAATGTCAAATGCATGCTTCTATGAAATCCAATCCTATGCCAACATACCTGGAAGTAATCCATTGAACTCAATGGAAGTTAATTCAGAGAAGATATGCATAGGATTGCACTGGGAAATCTTTCCATGCTTTGCATAAATGTAGTCCATAGGAAAACATGTTTTTGAAAACCTGATTTGAGTAAGCATTTTTATTCTTTTGAGTCAATAATAAAGTATGAATGCATAGGTTTTGCCCCCCCGACGTCCTCCATTTTTATCCATGAACTAGCTTTGTGTGGATTTGAAGTGGCTTCCCAGTGCATTCACCTCTCTGTGCTAAATGTTTTCCCTTGCATAATTCTAAGTCAGAGCTCTCCAACCTTTTGGACCCATGAGCATAAATGGAAATTTGAGAAGCTGTAGTGGGCATCACCACTAAATTCTTAACCAGTTGGCATCTACCTGTTGCATCTCGAAGCCCGAACCACCTACCAACAGGACCTCCATCTTGTCTGGATTGAACTTCAGTTTATTGGCCCTCATCCAGCCCACTACCTCAGCCAGGCACCGGTTCAGTACAGCCACTGCCTCACCTGGATCGGTGGAGAACGAGAGGTAGAGCTGGGTATCATCAGCGTACTGATGATTCCGCAGCCCACACCTCCTGATGACCTCTCCCAGCGGTTTCATGTAGATGTTAAATAGCAAGGGGGACAAAATGGACCCCTGCAGAACTCCATGGCATAGCTGCCATGGCGCAGAGCCATAGTCCCCCAGCACCACCTTCTGGAATCAGCCATTGAGATAGGAGCAGAACCACCCTCCCAATCCCGCTAGCCTATCCAGAAGGATACCATGGTCAATGGTATCAAAAACCACTGAGAGGTCCAGGAGAACCAACAGGGACATACTCCCCCTGTCTCTCTCCCTGCACAGGTCATCATACAGGGTGACCAAGGCAGATTCAGTACCATACCCGGGTCTGAAGCTGGACTGAAATGGGCCCAGATAATCAGTTTCATCCAAGAGTGCTTGGAGTTGTCCCACTACCACCCGCTCTAACACCTTGCCCAAGAACGGGATGTTGGCCACCAGTCTGTAATTGGCAGCCATCTCTGGATCCAGGGATGCCTTCTTTAGGACTGGCTGGACTACCGCCTCCTTAAAGGGGCAGGTACCTGGCCATCCCTTAGAGCAGCATTGACAACCTCCAGGATCCAGGTCCCTATCCTGTCCTTGGCTTTCTTGAGTAGCCAAGATGGCCAAGGGTCCAGTAAGCAGGTGGTAGGACGTCCTTGTCCAAGCACCTTGTCCACATCATCAGGCTGCAACAACTGAAATTCATCCATCAATTGTGGACCAGACGGCAACATTGGCACCTCCCCTGAAGGTTCTGAGTCACTAGTGGATTCCAGCTCATGACGAATCTGAGTGATTTTCTCCTTGAAATGCTTGGCGAAGTCATCACAACGGGCTGTCGAGGGTGGCATGAGATCTTTTTTTGGGCCTGGATGAACCAGCCCCTGTACCACCCGAAAGAGCTCCGCCGGACGGCATTGTGAGGAGGCAATGGAAGCGGAGAAGAATTTCTTCTTCGCCGCCCTCACTGTCACAGCATAGGCCTGATAATGGGCTCTTAAGTGTGTTTGGTCAGATTCATCCTGTGATTTCCTCCACCTGCCCTCTAGATGTCTCCCAACCTGCTTTATCACCCGTAGCTTGGATGTATACCAGGGGGATGAACGGGCTCTGCCAGGTAGGAGAGGACGCTTAGGAGTGATTGTGTCAACAGCCCTGGTCATTTCCCCATTCCACAGTTCGACCAAGGCATCAACAGGAGCACCAGCCTTATCAACCAGGATTTCCGCCAGGGCCTTCAGGAATCTGTCTGAATCCATCTGGCTCTGGGGGCGGACCAACACAATCGGGTCCGCACCCTTACAGAGGGAAAGGCTCAAGCTCAAACCTCATGAGGAAGTGATCTGACCATGACAGGGGAGTCAGACACAAGTTCCTCACCCTCAGATCCCCCTCTTCCTGTCCCATCGAGAAAACCAGGTCCAGAGTGTGTCCACATTCATGGGTCGGGCCAGTGACATGCTGAGACAGCCCCATGGCCGTCATGGCAGCCACAAAGTCCTGAGCCGCCCCGGAAAGATCATTCTCGGCATGGAGATTGAAGTCCCCCAGGACCAACATCCTGGGGGTCCTCAACACCAGGTCCGAGACGACCTCCATCAGCTCAGGCAGGGAGTCTGTTGGGCAGAAGGGTGCACGGTACACCAACAGAATCCCCAATCTGTCTCGGTCACCCAACACCAAGTAGAGGCACTCTAGACCTGGCGTCAAGAGAACAGGAAGCCCTGTGAGGGAAACAGAGGCTCGGTGAACCAAAGCGACCCCCTTCCCCTCCGTTCCAGGCATGGTTGGTGCTGGACCAGGTACCCAGGTGGGCACATTTGAGAGAGGGAGACATCCCTCCTCCCCCGCCCAGGTCTCTGTAATGCAGGCCAGGTCGGCCCCTTCATCCACAATCAAGTCATGAATGAGGGATGATTTATTGTGGACTGACCTGGCATTAAGCAGCAGCACCATCAGGCCCAGGGGACAGTTGACAGGACTACCTGGAACCCTCAAGCTGGGGGTAAAACCAGAAGGAGGGACAACATGTCTAACACTGACACATTAGAGCCCCACCGCCGTAACGTCCATTGCCCATGACCACCCCAATGGCGGCGCCTACACGCTCCCCAGGCAACCCCATACTCAAAGCCAGAGATGAATCCATTAAAACAACTAAAAACACATTAAAACACTTAAAAACACACCCACAATCCCCACTGCCCACTTTAACCAATCCCACCCGCCGGCCAACAGCAAAGACCCTGGCCAGCCCAGCCCCTGCTCGGCCCCGAACGGTCCCAAACGGCGACACCCTTCGGCCGCCGGCCCCAGTCGCTGCCGGCGAGTTAAAGGCCGTGCGGCCCCTCCCCCGCGCCCCACCCCGGACCAGCGCGGCTCTCACCCACACTGGAGGAGGGGGGCAGGAGCAGGGCCTGTGGAGCACTCGGTGACCGGATGGTGGGCCCGTAGGCCAGCAGTGTCCCGGCTTCCGGTCCTGCAATGGCGCCGTCCATCCCGCAGGGCAGCAGCGTCCTCAGTGGGCGTCGGGGCAATGGTCAGCCACGGCTGCAGCGGGTCTTGCGGCGGTGGACCGTCCGTCCCTAGGCTCTGTTGTAGGATCTTAGGCTCTGTCATGCAGCAACACCTGTCATTTCATGTCCAAGCAACCCTGCAAATGCTCCTTAAGAAAGGATTGTCTAATATAGCTAATTGCTGGCACTGCAATACAGCTAATACATCTTTGAAACACATGGCCATCTCCTGTGGTTGCTTCTTTTGGGAGCAGGCTGTGATATACTGTAGATAAATTTTATGTTGGAGCGTGTATTAATACTCACTGCTGTATTTAAATTATTTACCTGCTTCATGGAAACTAATGCATTATTATCATAAATGGACAGTTTTGACAGCTTTTGACACACCCTTTTGACAGCTAAACAACTAGTATTACAGCATTGTAAAATATACATCTCCTATAGGATTGAGAACTAACAATGCTTTAAACATTTAAATGAGGAGCATACGGATGGTATCTTCAGTGAGTCGTTATTTAACTGTTTGGGGACAGCCTTTCTAAAATAGAGATGTTGGCCAAAGCAGCCATTAACTTGGCCAAACCAGTAAAAGAGCAACAGAAGTTGTGAAGCCAGATTCCCATTGCTGGCTAGGGTTTCGATCTCCAAGTATTCATTGACTGAGACCAATGTAACATTCATGTTGCATTGCGTTCTAACGGGAACAAATCTTGGCATATTTGGACTTGTGTACTTTACCCTGTCAGAACCTAGGCAATTTGTAGTTAGTCTTAAGAATGGTTTACTGAAACCAGAAAGCTTTATAAACCGTGGTTTGAAGTTGACCCAATTCTACAGTGTATCTAGATCCTTACATACCACTAAAACTGTAGTTAGTTGAAAACAGAATCAAATGTCTCCCAATTTCCTCCACTCATCCCTGTCAGATAAGGAGAAGAGACTGGTAGAACATGTGAACCCATTCCCTTACCAATGAGTAGGAACCTTTGTTCTTTCTCTGCTTGATTCACATATGCATTAGGACTTTAACTTGTGGTGATGTGGGTGACTTGTCAACTGAAAAGTGTGGAGGGGCTGAGGCCGAATTGCACTGAAACGTTAGGCTTCATCAGTTCCTGTATTAAGTGATAGAGGGCTTCCCTTGCTGTCTCGAAATCTAGTCATCTCAAACCAATGCATTTTCCTCTTGTGAGTACTGGGAATATTGATTTTTTTTCACTTGAGGCAAAAAAAGAAAAAATAGATTGAAGTCCTACTGCCACTAATATATGCTGTATAGAGAAGAAGTTTCCCATGTCTGCTGTTTGTACAGGATGAACATGCATTCAGTGCCGCGATGCTCTTTTCACTCACCTGGGAACAAGCACCAGTGTAGCTCCCAGACACCAATCTTGGTGCCTGCCAGGGGTCTCGCCCCTCCCGCTTTTCTCTTACAGATTTTCTAACAGGCAGCTGGGACTGCTGTGAAATAGATTCCTGTTGTGCTGGAAACTGGGCTCAGTGGAATTATTTTTGCATTGAGTATCGAAGCCCACCTCTTCCTTGCACTCAGTGACTGGGTTCGCATGGCACATGGAACCACCAGGGAGGTGGCTTAGTGTGCTGGCTGAAGTTTGTTGTCCAAACCTGGACAACACCACAAGCCATGGCTAAGCAAAAAGTAAGAAACCCCCTTGGCGATGCAACAGGAAGGGCGGCTGTGCTCATCAGTGGGCTCTGGCAGGCTCTCCCCACACTTCCGTTGGTTCCAGAGACTCCCTTGGTTTCAGGTGACCTCCAAACTGACCCAGTTCTTTGTCCTTCATCATGGCGCCCAGGCAGCCATTTTTGTGCAGTGCCCAGGAGAGTTTATGAGACTGGCAAATATGCCTGTCGCCCAGAAAGATTGCCCACCCTAGTGCAGATGGATAGTGTATGTGAAGGAGATAGAAGGACTGACTGACGAAGGGGAGAAGGGAGAAGAAAAAAGCAATCCTATACTCACTTACCTGTGAGCAAGCCCCATGGAATTCAGTGGGACATACCTCGGGATAGACATGTATAGGATTGCATTATAAATACCCTAAAGCACCCTGCTTTGTATGAGTGGCATCATTTTGTGTTTCTCTCTGCTTTATGCATTATGTTGTATGAAAACAGATTCGAAAGTGTTACTAATAGGCTTAAAAAGCAACTGATAATAGAGGTGTGCCCTCTGTCATATGGAATAAATTTGCTCCCATCCTTCTTTCTGGATACCATTGCCCTGTTAAAAACCGGGATCAAATTTCAGATGATCTTTCCCTGCAGCTTGGATGAGATTTGGCCAGGAGTAATGCCGGCTCAGGGCTTCACCCGTCCTTCCTGCTCTCAGAGCGATGAATGGAATGCGATGCCATGAAATGTTAGCATCTTCCTGTGCAGTTAGACTTAGGAGGCAGTCAGAGATCGCAGATTCTAAGGTCTATTTGTTTTCCGGTGGAAAAACTTCCCAAACGGAAGATTTTCTCATTAAAAACATTCATGTCAAGCTATCACTTGGTTTTAGGTATAGTTATGGTTGTATTCTAGAGGACGTCTCCCGTCTTACCTTCCATTACCGGGAATTCCATCCTGTGAGTCCACTCCACACAAATGTTTTTCATACTGTAGGAGAGTGAGTTTCTACCTGTTGCCTAGCAACGAGCATCCAGTTTTCTGGGAATCTTTACTTCTGTTTCATTTTAGTCAAGGGATCACTGAAAATCCATAAAACCAGTCATGAATTTTGGTGCACAAGAAGTTTGCAAGTATGTAACCCTGGCTTGAAGGGATCCCTATATGCCTAGCCAGCCATTCCTGATCTGGTGCCTTCTGGAGATGTTTGGCTCCAACCCCTGCCATCCGCACTATGGTCAGCTGGGCAAAGCTGCCATGAGGCCTTAACAGACGGTGACTCTCCAAGTAAAAGGACTGGATTTACTCTGACCATGGAGGTGTTTGGATTCTGCACCTTGTATCCCAGTCCTTGGTGAGATCTGGATGAGGTGTTTGGTAAGCACATGAAGATTTCTTCCCTGCTCCCCACTCACTGCATGCATAATTGAAAACCAAACTCCTAGATTATTTTAATGAGGCATGCTCCCCTAAACCTGGATCCTGTGCCCACATGAATATCCACAGTTAGGCCTCAATTATTCAGCTCAGTGCATCCCCACTCAGTAAATTCCACTGAGTTTGATGAGGCTTCTTCCTAGTTCAGTGGGTATAGGATGGCAACCATAAATAATCTCTTTTCTATTGGTTTGCATTTGCTTGTGTATGTGTTTGTGTGTACATCATTTGGATAGGTTTAAGTGGACTAAAAGCTTTATGAAGAAAAGAAATAAAGAACCACGAGGTCTTCTGCTTCAGGAATTCGTATCTATGAGTGGTTAACGCACGAGTCCAGGAGATGTTCATGAGGTGTGCTCTGGATCTTATTCATAAGAGAGAGAAAAGGGTAGGGGATTATGGAGCCTGGACTTTCAATAGCAATTTAAAACTGCTGTTAGCCCTGCACTTCGACCGGCAAAAACAGCTTGCGCTGTGCACACTCACTTTGGCCATGGGAGTTGTCACTGGGAGTTAGTTCAGTTTCAGGATGGAAGTCCCAGTGAAGACTGCACTGCAGCGATGCACTGCTCCCATGGTGCACTGCGCTTGTACGAGGGGAGAAGGAGCAGGAGAAGAGCTGAGCTTTATCAGACCAAGTGTCTGTCTTGTCCAGCCCTCCGTGCACACAGTGGCCAACCGAGGGAGCACAGGATGAGTGCCACAGCACCCTCCTGTCCAGGTTTCCCAGCATGGGTAGCCTTCTCCTCCATAACTGTTTCCAACGGTTGTTTAAAGTCATCCAAATTGCTTGGAGTAGTAATAGTATTTATTTATTTATTTATTTATTTAAAACATTTTTTATGCTGCCCCATTGCAACAAAGCCTCGGGGCGGCTTACAACATACTAAATAATACAAAAATTTCAATTAAAACCCGCCCCACCCCCCAGTGGCGAGAGAGGTCCCGAGAGAGTCGTTAGAATGTGAGACAGCTCTGGCATAGTGAAAGTAGATTAGCCTAGCTCACAGAGCAGATGAATTTGAAGGTGGGCAGAGCTGCAAAATGAAAACTTTCCATATGAGTCACTGGCAGCTTTGGTTACAGCAAGATATTGATCACTGGGGAAGAAACATGGTAGCAATGTGCCTCTTGAATCTAAGATACCGCGTGGTGTGTGCACGCTTCTCTCTCTCTCTGTGCTGAACACCCACAACAACAACAGTGAAACTGAAAAGATTGAGGGGTGGGTGGAGGCTGGTGGCAGAGGTGCAGCCAAGAACATAAGAACCTAAGAAACGTAGAAACAAAGCGAGTCAGAAGGGGTCTCCCAGGCCATCTAGTCTGACCCCCGGCTCCAGCCGGCTCTGCTCATGACATGCCCACCACATGCATGTCCAGTCCATCCTTGAGCACCCTCATTGATGGGGCTTCAACCACCTCCCGTGGAAGCCCATTCCATACCCTCGGGGTCCTGACTGTCAGGAAGTAAAGAAAAGCCATGCTGGATTGGACCCACGGTCCCTCTGGCCCCACTTCTCCGTGCACACAGTGCCAAACCAGGATCCCTCCAGCAGACTGGGTGCAAGACCTCCTTCCGCTCAGGCTCCTATGTATCTGGTGTATGCAGGCATGCCGCCTCTGGTGAAGAAAAGGAAATGCATAGCCAGCAAGGAGTTAGGAAAGACAGAGCAGCCCCCAACACTCAGCAACCACAGCAAGAGAAAATGGGGGAACATAACACTCAAAGTGGAAACTCACCCCACAAAAATGCTTGTGTGGACCCACATCCTCTTGTTCCAACAACTTGTATTCCACAAGGAATCAAGCAATTGGTAAGACGATTAGTGAGAAGGGAGAACCCATATGAGTGTAATAACATGTATCATGACAATACTTAACATAAGAACTGATATTCTGAGAGCCACACAGAAAAGCTGCTTTCGGAAGACGTGGACAAGTTCTGAATGTGTCCAAGAATGATGCTTCGGTGTATCCATCTCAGAGGATGCACATAGCAGGCCTACTTAGAAGGGGCATAGTCCAGAATTCCACAGTGTGCGTATCCCATAAGCAAAAAGGAGGAATGGATCGCTTAAGGGAAAGGATGGGCGTACCTTTGCATGTTACAGTGCCGGATATGATTCTATCCCTTGGGCAGCCAGCAGGAATCCCATTCAAAACATACAGACCCCCCCCTTCACGTAATACCCCCCCACACACACACACCAAACCATTCACACCCACAAACCACAATAACAGAGGTCATCATAATAACAGTGATACTTAAAATAAGGCATGATACTCTCAGAGCCACACAGAAAAGCAGGCGTTGGAATAGAAGGGCAATTGCTAAAAGTGTTGCAGAATCCTGGGCATATGTATGCCTGTACAGCAACCCCAGGACATGCAGCCAAACCCCAGACCAGCCATGCGCCCACTTATACAGAGATAAACCCTGAAGTGTACACACAAACCACAGAGGGCACACACCCACCCGCACACACAAGTAAACAAAAGCTTATCGGCAATGCGAGCCGATGCCATCACGAAGCGGAGAAGGAAGTGCAGGCGCAGAGTGGGAGCGAGCAGCTCTCTCATCTCCTGCACGTGCTTGGCACTTTCCAGGATGGAACACAAGCTCCCGAGAAGCTCCTGTGTGCACACTGGCTGCCCGAATGTGTCCCTGGTTTGAGCACCCCCCCCCCACCCCAACCCCAGGGAGCTGCTTGCCTGCCCCATCTGATGCTAGAGTCACGCCACACTCGTGGACTTTTGGAAGAAGGCTCTGCGATGTTCTGGGCATGTGTTGGAGTTCCAGAGCCATTGCTGCTGGAACGGACCGGACCGGACCAGACCGGATTGGGGGCAGCGATGCAGCCGTGCAGTAAGAGCAGCTGGCCACCTTAGAAAAGCCAGCAGCAGCTCAGCACGGGCATGGAAACTTTTAGAACTACATGGCTGTGGAGCGGCCTCAGAGCGCTCTCCGGGGCCAGCAATGAAATAAAGCTGGACACAATTATGGCTGGAAGCAATATGGAGGCTGCGTTGCAACGTGCGTGTTATTTGAGGGGGTGTTAGGCCTGGGTTCTCTCTCTCCCCCACCCTGCATCGCTACAGAAATCCGTATGTTCTACGTGCTCCATGCAGGAGACTTGGCCGAAGGGACGGGTCTGGCTGTTGGCACAGGGTTGAGTTGAGAGTGGCTCCAAGCCTCATCCCTCCCTAAGTGCATTTCCAAAACTGGGGAAAGGGGCAGTAAAAAATGCTTAAGGCTCTCTGGCTCGTCTGTATGCCAAAGAAAATTTGCCTCATGGAATAGAACTCCGAAAGCAATTCAAAGGATGCCAAGGGAGAGGGAGCTGGAAAAAGACCATTTCTGCGGACCTCCAAGATGGAGCAAACAGCGTACGCGGGCAGCATTCTGGGAGAAGCCTTTAGCCAGAAATTCCACTGGTTATTTGAAATCAGCATAAGATTGATTAACTCCGCTGTTTGTCTTTCTGCCCATTCACATTCCTGGTTTTCTTTTTGTCTCCCATTCGGGGCTGGCATGATGCCTTCCAGTTTCCTAGCCATGGATAGGAGATTAGGAGTGCCTCGAAGGAATTTGCTGGCTAAGGCAAACACCTATTTAGACTGGCACTGCTGGCCGGGAGGCGGGTTGGGGGCTGGGAGTGGGGTGCAGGGTCCACTGTCTTCTCCCTTCCCTGCTACTCCTCTACTCCAAATTATCCCCCTGGAAGCTTTTTTTTTACATAGGTGCTGCACATTTGTGTCTTAAGCATAGTTGTGCCGTGGACTCTTTGCAAAGGTGCTTATGCAAATGGAAGCACTGTGCATCTTAGGCGTGTGCTGTTGAGTTAAGATACACACCCTGGTCAGGGAATGCTGGGCATTGTAGTGCTTCTTGTGCCCTTAGGGATCTGTGGGGCACATGACTTGGCTTCTCCTGACCATTCTGTGTGTACCACCGGGTAGTGATCAGCTTTTGTTTTGCTCTGTCAGACTGCCGACAGCGCATTCTCTTGCCTCGGCTTTTCTGAACGATGGAACCATGTGCTGTAGCTTTAGCAACCCTGAGGCTGAATGACCATCTACAGTAAATCTACGACATCCTATTTCCGAGGCTCCAGTAATTGTGGGAAGGACTGTGTGTATTTACTGCCACATCTGTGTTTTCTTGTCTCTGCTGAGAGGAAAGAGAGTGCTCCTGGAAAGTCTCTGCCAACTTTAGCTCTGGCTTTGCATGAGAGTACAAATGTGAGCAGAAATATAAAATGCATAAAGTATATGAATCCCAAGAGTGCGATGTGGTGCCGAGCATCAGTTTGCTCTGACTTCTTCATCGGATTCTTTCCAGTTTACATCAGGCTGAAGAAACGAGAGAGGGAAAG